>OZ038495.1:76536777-76756777 GCA_964036315.1 Acanthosepion esculentum
TTTGTTGAGGTTATTGTGACTATGCATGCACGAGAGAGGTTGGTTGTTTCAAATTTTTTGCAATCTAGCCAAATTCATTTATATTCTTTTTCTTTCCATCATCTTTTTTTTTAAATATCCGACATTGTGATAACAGAAAATCTGCCAAGAATGGTGAAACGTTATAAAAACCTGAACGTAAATTTACTGTGGCTGAACTAGCGATTAAAGCACTTTTTAGATATTTTCGTCTTAGTGAATTATTTTCTCTTCTAATTGGAGTAGCATTTTTTATGTCATAATTACAGTCAGTTTTGTTACAGTGAACAACCAATGCGTTTTGGGTGTTGTTTCTTAAAATGTCTTCCTATGTTTTCATAGTCTTTTGCTTAAACTACTTTAGGTCTCTCCAATATATTCTTTCTGGCAAGCCTTGCAGTTGATAGAATAAATTCCTCCTTCAAGTTTTGACTTGTTGCTTTGTTTTGTATTGATTAAGTCGTTTATTGTTTTAGATGTAGTTGTGACAAATTTTATGTTGAGTTTAGATAAATTCTTTTCAGTTGTAGTTGTGATAGAGGCAGTGGGTAAAATAATATATTTTTTGATTCGTTTAGTTTGTCAGAAAGGACAGCTTCTCTATTTTGGAATATTTTATGAGCATTTTGTTTCGCATTGAATATGAAATAGGATATTGAAGGACCTTGAATGTATTTTCAATATATTTCTTCTCTTCGTGTAAATATTTAGGGCTGCAAATTCTGAAATGCTCTTAAATAGAATCCAATGGTCATTCCTGATTTTATTTTGTTGTTATGGTGGGAATAGAAGTTTATTAGGTCATTTTCATAGCTGATTTTTGGTGGATACTAAATTTTAGGCTGCTGTCAACTCGGTGTAACATGATGTCTTAGAAAGTTAAATTATTGTTCTCTTCCATTTCGTATGTAAATTCTATTTTATGTTCGACGTTGTTTAGTTTATCTACGAAATCCGGTAAGTCCAGTAATTTTTAAGGTTCTAAATAGGATTAATAAATATAATATAATAATAAAATGTTTTGGGGCCTTTCCTCTTAATAATAATATCAAGATTTTTATTAGGTTTAGGGAATTTTTCATGTATGATCATTTTTAACGAATAAAGGATATAAACAACTAGCGTATTGTATTGTTATTTGTGGTGGGGGTATACTGGGGGTATGCTGTGTGTGTGTGTGTAGTTTTTATGTAGTGAATGAGCCTCAATAATTAACTTAGGACACCTAAATAACTCACTGGCTAAAACAAAGCGATTGAAACAGAAAGCTGACATAAAAATAAAATAAGTGTAGAGGTCCATTAAGTTCGCCTGCTGTTATAGTGATTCAAATTGCAACCCATTTTTTCTACTGGTTTATTTTAATTTCACGTATGACCAGTTGCTCCACTTCCATTCACACAAACTTGTGTCACTTGACAATATTGTAAAAGCAAAAATATTTCGTTGACATTAGCAATTAACAATGTTACTCAAACTGATTTAAGAACAATTGTACCAATATTTCTTTTGTAAATAAACCTCTGATATTCGAGCGATTCTGTTGTTAATATTTTCTGTTGTTTAATGCGATCCCGCGACCTATCAGTGTCATAGGAGCACCGCAATAAAAGTGTTGTTTCTTGGGCAAGATAGCGTGACGCAGCCCAACCCTCTCCAATCTGGTTTTTGAATTCATTGTTACCTTATCCTAAACCGGTTGCCACCCAAGGCTATATAACACAGTCTGCTATTTGCCCATAGCTGGGGCAGGAATGTTGAAACGGCGTTCTCGTTGTCAAGCTCTGGAAGTTATCTTTTTCTCTTATTCTCTTCGCCAAGCGATTCGTTCGTTAATGTTTGTTATCTTCTAGTCGGGTTAAAATTCTATCTACTGACTAAAAGGAAATTCCATGTTTTATCTTGCAAATGAATCCATAGAAAGACAAAAATAAAGACTAGCTGTTTCTTTTGGCTTGATATCAATGATTATAATTATTATGAATGAGAAAACATCAAATTGCTTTGAAGTCGGTGCGTCCATTTGCAATTATCGAAGTAAACACTGAAATCACACAAGATGAGACATAGAATAAGGCCATTGATAAAGCAATTTAATAACCTTGACGTCTACTGATGTAACCAGATTAGTTGCAATAGTAAAATTGTTTTATTTATATGAATTTCCTTGAAATATTTTTTTTCAAAAACTGTTTTTTTTTTCAAAGAGTAGCAGAACAATTTTGCTTTTGTGGCGTAGATTTTTTAGATGTTATCTTGCTGAAAAACTTTTTTTTTCTTTTCAAAAGTCGGCTTTCGAAAATGTGTTTTCTTCAAAATTTACACCGAAACATTAAAAAGAAATTGCCAATTTTCAAATTTTATTTTACTTAAAAAGTTCATTAATAATAATGTTTCCTTAACGGGACACGCGTAAAAAGATTACTGATATCAAAAGAATACATAAATTTAGTATTGGAGCCAAAGTAACTGAACGAATAGACAATATTTCGTTCTTTTTTAACCAATTCACCCCAAGCAAAGCGATAATGCCACTAAGAAACAAGGGGCTACAGGGAGTGAAAAAGAATGAGAAGACTCTAGAAAGAGTTGGAAACCCAATCCTAAGCAGGAAACAAGGGATAAACCTCTACTCCTGTTCAAAAGACCGAGGAAGAGTATGAACCGGACGATAGGTGAACCTATCTAGAATTTTTATTTTATTTATTTAAATATTAAATGTTTTTTAATAATAAAATTAATTAAACACCCTTACTTGTTCTAATAATTTGGTACTGTTTAATGAAAATTTTTACTTCAGTTAATTTTTAAAAAAAATATTTATGCTTTGAAAATATTTGTATTTCTCATAAGGAAGTGTTCTCATGAATTTTTAATCGTTTACTTTCTATATTTGAGTAAATGTGTCTAAATTAAATCTCAATATCGCGTGTCCGTACACAAAGATTATTATATATGGCTTTTTTTTTTTTACACGAAATGCATAAATCTGATTCCAGAAGACGATTCCAATCGACTATTTATATATCATCCCGGGTAAATCCGGAGGTACCTTATCATTTTGAAAATGTTTAAGCTAGAATGTCTAGTTTTTGCAATAATTCGGTTAAATACACATTCAGAGACTTTATATGTCAGAAAAGATAGATATACACACGCTCATGCACATTATTATATATATTATTATATACCACTGCTTTAAAAAAAAAAAAATTAATCAAAATTCACCCCATCAAATGCCACTAACACACAAGGGGTCACTGTGTGCGAAAGAATTAGAAAACAGAAACATTAAGGAACAAGAACAATAGAAAAGTATTCAGGAAGACAGTAGATAATGATTGACATTGCATTCAAATTTTTTAAGGTCAAAGTTGGCTGAAAAGTATGGAGCCGGAAGAGTTCCACAAGGGAGAAGTACGAGAAAAAAATTATTAGCATATAACTTACGGCTACATCTAACCAATTCAACTGTAAATTGATGCGACCTTGTTGCTAATTACTTGCATTATTTACATTATTCGGACTATCCTCATCTTCATTGCCATATTCACAACGTTTCGGCCATTGTACACTCCGGCCTTCTTCAGATAATTGGAATTTTGAACCAAACCTTTTATTTTGTCCATCGTTTTTAATCTAGTACTGCTTTTAAATTCATAAAGTCTAGGTACCAAAGCAAAGAGCTCATCCGAACAATTACCATGAAAGTATTTATAGAAAAGGCATAGGAAAGCAACTTTACAGCTGTAGGAGAGTGACTGAAGCTGAAGTGCCAGGTCATGACCAATAATATTTCTGATTCTTTGTTGGATTTTTATCAAGAATCTCTAAATATATAACAGGAGCACCGGACCATATCTGGCAGCAATATTCACGGCATTGACGAATGGTAGACTGACAGATATGTAAGGCAGATTCTGTAGAGAAAAATTGTCTAGCACAACACAGTGAAACAACTTTCTTAGCAACAAACCTAGAAAGGGCTTCAATATAGTCTTTCCACTTCATGTCAGTCAAGAATGTTAGTCTGAGAAGGCACAATGAGTCATTCTCCTGGAGGTTAGCATCAGCCATGCGGCCAGAAAACGGTCTCTCAGAAGATTAATGGACAGCAGTTTTGTTTTGGAAACATTAAAATTAACTGGGGTAAAATGGCTTCTTAATGACTGTAGGTCATTTTGAGATCAGCTGCTAGTTTTACCTTATCAAACTGATCAAACTTACTATCAAGACAGGAGTACAACTACAACTGTGCTTGATAACAAAGCCCTTGTCAGATAATGTTCAGCCTAGATTAGTGGTAATTATGCTACAGCCCATAACATAATTACCACTAATCTAGGGTGATCCAGTAATACTTCACAATAGAACCAGACTTTGTTGGTTTTCCATCATATTGCAAAGGTACCAGGTGCAAGCAGATGCAGTCACTGTCCCAAGCCTGAAAATCAGTCCCATATATTAAGACAAAAGTGAAAATAAGCATCCTGATATATAACTACAAGATAAGCATTAGTCATAAATCAATATTTACGCCTAACCTCATATCCTGACATAGACCAAAAAACAATCTATTTACTACTATATATACAGAAAAACCAGTGATCAAACAGGGAAATAGAAGAACTGAAGGGAAGAACTGAAGAAAAATAGAAAAGTAAAGACAGCCAAGGGATGGTCAGAAAGTAATACAATGACTGGGCGCAATATCCCATGTTCCTGTTGCCAGTGCAACGCTTAAACTCGACATCCCATGTTCAGTCTTTTCATTGACTGCTAAACCTGCAGTTGAAATAAACCATCAACATCAAAAGAAATTATATACCTACATATAAATATAATTATATATACATTTACCCCTATACTCTTTCTTGCTGTACACACACACACGGATTGCATATCAAAAAATAAAAAATCAGGTCAATCAATGTATTTTGGAAGATTATACTTTTAATGCAAGCAGTCTTTGTGATTCAAGTGCTCAATAGCAAGAGATTGAGTATTAATAGTAACAGATAAATGTTAAACTTATCCTCTCCAAAGCATATCTGGTATCTATTTATCAGGTGGGGGGAAAGATCCTTTTGCTATCAAAGCCCCCCGACTGATGGATATCCATATCCGTTAAGTGTTTTTTTCTTTACATCATAGAACATAGTGATATGAAATATGGCAAAACAAAATGAAATGAAAATAAAACCTAATATAAGTTTTGTTTTATAAAAGCAAATTAACTATTGAAAGACCAGAGGTATATGTATTTACTTAAAATAAATGCATATAATAATAATCAAATTATTGAAGCTTACAGAACTCTCATTCCTCATTTCATAATTCAACTAATGCACTCCTACATATATAAAAATACTGCATATATCCACACACACACACACACACATATATATATATATAATGTGTTGCATAATACGTTTCACAGTGTCAATCTATACATTTTTGACAGATACTGTGCTAGTTATTATATATACTTGACTACTGACCATGAAAAATAAAACTTAAAATTGTACTTTTCTTGAAAAAAAATTGTGGAAGTTTACATCAGTTCAGATGGAAACACAAACCTCTTGTCTACCACTGTAAAATAGAATCATATCTACTGATGCATTCTTGTCTAAGCTAACAATTGCTGTCATAAAGATGTGTAATTTCTCTCTTTCTATAAAAAGATACTTTAATACTGAGGCTACATTGAATCTTTCTGGTATAGTAATTTCATGCTAAGTGCCTCCAGGCTCTATTGAATTTATTCACATACAAACACCTGCTTTACAGGGTGTGATGTGTAATTTGTTGCCATTTTATATTTTGCATTTTGCACATGTGCACGGTTTTTGATTTTGTCAACTGCACAGTAAAGTCAGTTGGGCACCATCTGTGAGAAAAGGAGCACCATGACACAATTCACTCTGCCAGAAATTTGGAAACAGCATGCAGTACTGCTTGGCATTTGTGCTGGAAGCTCCAATACAAACATTTCAGTATATTTGGGTGTCAATCTGACAGTGCAGAGGATGCAGAATGAGTTGGATGATATATCCAGTCAACATCATGCTAGTGACAGCAACATTATGCCGCTATTCTTTTTCCCACAGGACCTCAGACTCAACACAGAGGTCTACAGTAAGTGTCTTGTGGACGTAGTACTGCCATGAGTCAAGAGGGTGGCAGCTGGAAGACTCCATATCTAGCAACAGGACACTGCACCATGCCACACAAGCAGGAGAAACCAGTCATGACTGTAAGACAATTTCTGCAACCACATCACACCTTACACCTGGCCACCTAACTCCCCAAACTGAAACTGCCTTGATTATTATATGTGGGGCACAGTTGAGCAAGAGACCAATAAAACTACTTGTAACACCAAAGATGAACTGAAGGCAAGAATTATAGCAGCATTTATCAACTTAAACAAAGAGTCCATCCAGTAGAAATGCAGGAGATTCTAAAGTCATCTGGAGGCTGTGGTTGAAGCCAATGGCAATTTTATTGAATAAATTTACTCTTTAGTATTTCAAGATATTTTTGTGTGATTTTGGTAAATATCTGTTAAAATGAAATGTCAGTGTTATTTTCATTTTTGCGTAATTTAGACCACAATTTATTTTATCCATCGCACCATGGATGTAATAAATTCACTGCAATTTTATTTATTTATTGCTTTTTTTTTTTTTAAGAATTCACATTAAGCAATTGATAGAATCTATGGGATGAATTACAATGAATCACATTCTTTCATATCAGCAATAAACATTAATATCTTCAGAAATGAGAGATGAATTTGTCCTAAGATTTGAGACTCCTACTGAAGCACAAGAGGTTCACTGGAAGGTCACAGGTTCAGCATATAGGTTAAACAAATAAAATAAATTACAAGCACTGGATGTGGCAAGTATAAAAGAGGAAATGTATATGACCTATCAGCATTCCAGAACACAATAGTCTGCACAAGTTAGTCAGATGTGGCCAAAACAAAGAAAAGTAGTCTCAACTTATTCACAATGATTACATATATTATTTCTAATATTCACAATTTGGGAGCCCAAAATATCAACAAAAATGAATAATAATAGAAAACCACATATGTCAAAATATAACATTTAAAGATAAATAGAAGAATATAACTAATGATACAAAAACCAATATTTCTTTTTATTTCCTTGTTTCTCTTAAGAAACAACCAACCTTACTTTGCCTTTCCCCTATTTGCTTTGCATTTAACAAACAAGGTGGATTTATATTTTTTGTTATAGAAATCCAGATATTTAAAGGCGAGAAGTTAATGTTAATGTTTTTTTTTCATGAATCAAGCTGAAAATTCTCATTTGTGACAAGCTAGAAATTTCACTTGGTGGTATCTAGTCCCTTGCATGGCTTTCAAGATGACAAAGAACTACTCACCCACAGTAAGCTTGGAAAGCACTGTTGTAGTGGCTGTACACATGAAACAACAGAAAAACCTTCTCAACATAACAATACACCCATTTGTGTTTCCAAATAAGGGTCCATGTAAAATAAAACAAGAGTTATGTTTTGTCATGTTTACATTTTTATTCTAGTAGGGATAATGAAAAATCACAACTCTGGTTAGCATTTTTATTGAATCCTTTTTTCTGAGTATAATATATATAACCACACCAAAAGATTTCAAGAAGCTTTATACAGGACTCATTGGTGATTCTTCAACCAGCGACTCTAAAGTATCTCCAAACTTCCACTCCATCAGCATGACCCTTCAACAAGTATCAGAATGCTCTAATTTACAACAGAACCAAAAATCTTTTCAGTTTCTAAAAAACAAAAAGAAAAAAACATGATAAACTTCTTTTTTTTTTTTGTCTTTTTCAATGAAACTGATTTTTCCATAGATAATTATGTTTACTTTTGTTTTGCTTTGATTCTGCCATAACTAAAATCTTTCCTTCATGCTCAGCCAAGTCATCAAACAGATTTGCCTAGTTAGTTGAATCACCCTAATATATTAAGTTTTTTTTAAGAGCTCCCTGACTTCTAAGTGTATTAAAATACAAAAACTGCAAATGGTAATCAGTCATTTACAAAATTAATCCAAGATTACAATCAGTTGGCCAAATTTGTATATTTTCAGATATTTGAATAGAATTCATTAATGTAGTACGATCAGTAAAATGGGCTGGGTTTCCCTTTAAATGGCCTTGTAGAGATTAAATTTTATTTAACAAAGCAGATTTTAAGAAAAAATAAGTAGGTAAAAGGATTTCATTTTCATTATTTAAATAGTAAACACTCACAAGAATTTTATACAAAATAATCTCTTTAGAAATACTTAAAACTTTACCGGCAACGACAACTTAAACTTTTACACCCTTGTGCAAATTAATTGAAACAAAACAAATAATTCTGTTATTATTTACTTTTTTCATATTTTTCCAATGAAACATGACCCAGTGTAGATTAGTACTTTGTATGTTGATTCCATGAAATAGTTCCTTGTAGATTGACTACAGATACTCGATTGGATTTAAATCAGGAGAGTTTCTGGGCCAGTCTAGTACTTTGATTTGGTCACTGGTAAGGCTTGCCAGTGTTTTTGTACAGCATTACAAATTTTTGTATGCTTCCTTGAAGTAACATCCATCACAGACAATGGCTATAGGACAACTAATCAACCGTCAGAACAATAGTGTCCGGGTGGGATCAAAATCTGATGCAATCATGGATGACGCAATATTTTTCAAGGCCAAACAAATTTCATCACACACCCCAAAAATAGATTCATATTACAGCACACCACTGCAAATGACCTAATGTGAGGGAAAAAAATAAAAATTGATTACACCCTGTCAATCCAGTGGGTCTAAAACTGACCGTATGGCGAAAGAAAAAAAAACTAAAGCAGTTGTTTCAATTAATTTGCACAAGGATGTAGCATTACAAAGAGGTACAGATCTATTATATACAATACTTCAATAGTTTATGTCTGTACATGTAAATATTTTACAAGTATACACCCACCACAGCCAACAAGCTACTTGATAATAGTAAAAAAATTGAAAGTCTAATATTTTCCATCATGGAATGTTCACTTTTACCCAAATATTCCAGAATTCCTTACATATTCCAGCACGTATATAATTTAAAAATACTTTATTAACAAATCTCTATCAGTGACAAACCTATCTGTAACCTACGTTTTGCAGATTACATTGACCTCATAGCAGATAGTAACAGCAAACTTGTTGAAAGAGCAGAAACATATAGAATGGAGGTTAGCTCTGAGAAAACCAAAGTAATGGTGATTAGGACAAACAGTACCACCTGTGTCAACATTACCATGAACAGGAATTCACTGGAGGGAGAGTCTAGTTTTAAATACTTAAGAGCAATCGTTGTCTAAAGATGGTACCTGCAACTTGAAAATCTGCACATGGATTGCCACAGCCATTGGCAAATCGACAAGAATATGCAGGAGTAAAATCATCTTTCAAAGTACAAACTCTACAAATTGCTAGTAGTTTCCATTCTCCTGTTGGCAGAAATAGATAGAAGGATCCAAGCATTTGAGAACAAATACATGAGAAAAGTCCTTGGCATGTTCTATTGGGAACATAAAACCAATGAGTTTGTGCAGAAAAGGGTTGAAAGATTTGTAGGACACCAGGAACCTCTTCTCGCCACTGTCAAATGAAGAAAAATGATGTGGTCTGGACACATTACAAGTCACAACAGCCTATTGTCACCTTCAGCAAGACACTCCTGAAGGTGAACATAAAAGAGGATATCAACGTAAAAACTGGTTGGTCAATGTCCAATGACTATATGACTATAACAGAATTGTTGATGGCTGCTATTGATAGACCATTGTGGAGAAGATTTAGTGTGGCTTCTGCATTTGGATCCCCCCTACAATTACAAAAGTCAAGGGGATGACGATGATGATTAACAAAACTGTGACAGAGTCATGATATGAACATGTAATTGGCAAAATGGTATTAATCAAATTGCTTGGTTCAGGGTTACCACAAATTTCCATCTATGAATTGCAAGAAAGTAACATATGCTGATACATCCACACATACAAATCAGTGTCATTATCTTGGTAGATTGATATTCACCTACCACTTCCATTTAAATGTATCATTTCACAATACAACCACTTATAACAAAGAAAGAAAAAAAATTCTCTATTTTTCCCCTCAATCTTTCTAGGAT
Source organism: Acanthosepion esculentum (assembly GCA_964036315.1). NCBI lineage: Eukaryota > Metazoa > Mollusca > Cephalopoda > Sepiida > Sepiidae > Acanthosepion > Acanthosepion esculentum. The sequence goes on from OZ038495.1 coordinate 76,547,008, forward strand.
CAAAATATATTATTTGCATCATGGATATGCAAAACAAAAGATCCTTTGTCTCCATCAATCAACAAGGTAATGTTCTCAAAAACAGAAAAAATAATTCACAAGTGTTGCCTTAAAATCAATGTCTCCTTTCATAAAATGTTCAGCTATTGTTGAACCATCAGACTTTATTTCTGGCATTAACATAAAATCATTCACACAATAAAAAATATGAGGTAAAATTTGAAAATCTAAATAACTAAATCCATATTTAAAAATTGTGTATATGCATGCATGTAGATAGATAGAAATTATAAAAGTAACTGTTATGGCATGAAAAATTGCCAGTTGTCAGTTTACTAACACTTAGTTTAAATCTACACTCCCACCATATGCTAATTATGTATAGAGATTTAAGAAACAACTATAAAGAGTGTGTGTGGGGGGGGGATGTCATGGATACACTTACATTATAGGTAATCTTTTATCACTATTATTATTTTTTTACCTTCTTAAATATTACATTATGTATATTTTTTCTTTATGATTATGTTAAAAATAATGATGATGTTTAATAAATGAATAACAATATAGATTATATTTCTGCAATTTTTATTACTGATTGTGTGGTTAAAAAATAATAAAATATTCCCCTATCTTCCCTTACTCCTATATAGAATCTTTTTTCTTCCCCCACTTCTCTCTCTCTTCAACAGTGTAAGCCCCCCAACCAATATTTTTAAGGCCCAGTACTACTTCATTTAAATAGATAAGGAAAATAGATAAATCAGATATATACACCCAAAAAAATAAATTAAAAAAAAGGAAATTTTTTTACATTATCTGAAATTTGAATTTGGTCTGAAATCATTAAAACTGGCTTGTAAAATATGGTTAACTACAGCTATGATATCCAAGTATCTAGCATGAAACTTGGACAGCCAAAGATTGGAGCGACAGTTTGTTATGCATAAAAGAATTACTGGAGATTAAATGAAAAGATGAAAAGTATTCAGACTACGAACCACCCACCAAACCACATAATTTGTGGCACCATGTTCAAATCTGGAACAGTTTGACACTATATCTTGCCTCCAGGAACAACGACAAATGGTGCAAAGGGAACGGCTGCAGGCTAAACTAGATGTGCACATTCATCAGTGCACAATATGATGCATGAAGGTGATCCATGCCATTGGTCAAAGTTCATTCAGAATTTTTTAAACAGAATGTAACAACACTGGACTGGCCAGTAAAAAGCCCAGATCTGAACTTGATTGAAAATTTGAGAAATTCTCAAAACCAAAGTTGCAGAAAAACAACCTCCAAGAATGGAAGCACTGAGAAAGGCTATTAAAGAAATTTAAAGAAATCTCAGTTAATGACAGCCCCACTACAACCAAGTACCAATCAAAAGCAAAGGCGGTTGTACAAAATACTGATTATTCTGGTCTATTTGACTTGAGATGAATTGAGAACATTGTCATTTACAAATGGAGTAAAATTGAGTCAATCTCTTATAAATTATTTGTTACTGTTTCGTTTTTAATTATAAGATAGTAAAATTACAAGGTGGTCTTCAACGTATGTTAATGAATGTAGATAGATATATACATTTAAATTGTTATGTAAATGAAACAATTAACAAGATTATATTCATTTTTATCAGGTAAAGTATCCCAAATGAAGGACTGTATATTCTGAGCACAAAAATCACTAAACAAATATCAGATTTGTCTAGTATATCTAAGTTAACAAAAGTAACTTTCAGAAAAAAATATTTCCAAACATCAAAATTTAATGTGAAAGCAACAAAGTCATCATGGCCAAAACATTGTCAAAACTGGCTCTTCTCATTTGTTATAGTAATGTTTAATTTATCATGCCTCAAAGAAAAACAATAGTGAAATAAAGGATTTCATTAGGACATTTTTGTCAGTTTATTCTTTGACATTTTATATGAATATGAGCTTGCTTAGTTTTTCTATGTTTATTGAATATATGTGGTGGCCTATATTTCTTTAACATTCCATGTTACAGCAGGCTCAGTTTTAAAATGTGTTTTCCAAAGAAACCTGTACACAAAATACACAAAACAAATTGACATAATATATGTAGTTATTGCTTTGTCATTTACATATAACCACACGAGAATATTATTATTATTATATCATCTAGCTTTGAGCCTTGTTTATAATTTAAGTTAATCCCTCAAGTTTAATAACACTGATGCTAGTTTATTCAAAATTTGTGATTGAATAATAAAGGTTGAAATGAAATAGATTTAGAACTTCCAAATGAAAGATGGTTCCAAGACCTGGGTGACCTTGATCTAATTAAACATTAGGAACTCTGAGACTTATGGATAAAAAGTATAATATCATTTAAGCTTTATAACAGACAGACAAATAAATTCTGGATACAGTTTCCTCTTCTGAGACAAACTAATAGAAAAAAAAAACATGGGGGGAAAATGTTGTTAGATTTATGAAAAATATTATAATGAAAATTGTGACAGTTTGAAAGAACAGTACTATTTTTCTACAGCAACAAAATAATTTTGTTTACATTTGAAAAATTTACTTACAATTTTGTAGCACCAGCTAATATTGCAGACTATTAATAATTAGAGCAAATGTATGCCTCAATAAGTATGCCCCCAATGATTGTGACCCAAGTTTAATAAACATCTACTATTCATAATATCGAGAATATTAAGTCTTTCTTCCCTTACAGAAATATACATTGTTTTCAATGAAATAAAAACATCCTTTTTCTTTTTATTCTAACAATTATTCTTTAATATTTGATCAACAAATGTTAATTTATTATTGTCTGTATTGTATCAACTACCGCTTACAAGATTTTCAGTTCTAGTTCTAATAAACTAAATCAATTTTTTTTTTAACTTGAAGAAATTATTTATAAATTTGTAAAAACAGGAATAAATTTTCAGATGATTTCAGAGGTTCAACATACACTGAAAATGAGATTAAGAAAAACTTTAAATTGCCATTACACTTGACAAAGATAGAATAAAATAATGTAGCTAAATCCATCAGAATTTGTATAGTTTATATGTATACAAAATAAAAAAACTGCATAAGCAAACAAATGCTCTAGAAAACCTAATTGTATTTCATAATAATCTGATCATTACTTTGATTCCATGTAGATAAGATGTATAAATACAACCACTTAATCTTCCTGACAATGATAAACAATTTTAATTTTGACATTTAAAATTTAAGATCATCTTTCCAAAACAACTGTAAATATTAATTTGTCTATTCTGATGAATATTTACTGTGAAATGAAGAGAATTTCAAACATATCAATAAAAAATTGTACAGTCTTATTTGAAGTTTAAAGTGTGATCCAAGGCAGCAGGAGAAGCAGTAAATCTTTTGGAAATCTGAAGAAAATATTTTATTGCGTAAAAAATGTTCAGCATTATTGATCTTGCAAAGGGAAATAATCCTGATAAATTTTACACTCCATAAAGGAAATGCATTCTACTATACTAGTTGTTAGCATTATTACAAACCATTTCGAAATGTTTTTATTCAGTTAAAAATAGCAAATAGCATTAAGGTATTTTGTTACATTTAGCAGATACTACAACCTGAGTAAGTGAAAAATTATAATGATAAAGATTGTAACTATACCTAAAATAAAAGAATTCTTTAAAAAAATATTATGCTAATTATAAAATTACTTACCAAGACAAATATAAAACTAATTATATATATATATATATATATACACACACACACACACACACACACAGAGGAATCCCTCGATTAGTGCAGTTAATGCGCACATTGGTAACTATAAAAAAAACAATTTTCAATTACTATGTTTAAACTGAAGAATGTTTTACTACACTGCACTAATCAAGTATTATGTATACACTAATCGAATTTTGGTATATAAAAATTTTTACCGCACTAATAGAGGGATGCATATATATATATATATATATATATATATATATATATATATATATATATATATATATTACTTACCTGCTGCATTTGGCCAGGAAAGTATGTATGGAGAAGAGAGAGAAACAGAAACAGAATAACTATTTTAAAAAAGCAATATTATTTAACATTCTCACCTTTCAAAAAGATAGATTCTAGTAACATTTATCTGAATCACTTAAGAAAGGAGTAAAAAAGACTAAGATTAAATTGATGCTGATCTGGCTGAGAAGGAAACAATGAGCTAGAATATAAGCTAACAAGTTTTCTTAGAGGATAAAGAAAAAGATGAACAATGGAAACTAATTCAGAATAGAGAAATATATTCAGAAATAGAGAAAACCACCTACAGCCTTGTACAAGGGGGTAGTGAAAAGTTCTTGGTCCCAAAACACCAAAAATATCAATCCTTCAAGGATTAAACATCAGAATACTGGAGAGTGCATCTGGCTGAGAACATTTCATAACTTCCTTGTATCTAAGAATAAAATAAAAAGAAGTACAAACATCTTCAACTCAAATGATTTGAGTCACCTTCGACTTATATCTAAATAAGTTGTTTTTTTACAATGATTCTTACCTTTAATTGTAATATATTTACAAGTAAAAATAAATAAAAATTTAATTTGAAGCATCAATGACTGACTAAATGTTTGGTCATATTTCTTAAGGAGTTTTTTATTTCACAGTTCATAGAAGCCTTTTCCTGTTGGCTTGTTAGCAAGGTATTAAAAAAATGTATTTACAAATAAGAACAAATGTTCATAAAACTTTGTGAAAAGAGGTAGTTTAGATCTGGTGGGTTGATTTCTAAGGGTTAAGTATGTTCTGTAGCAGAATGTTAGCCATGATAAAAAAATGACTAACATATGACTAAAACCTGTCACAAGTTTCCTAATTTTAAGATCACTAAAAAAAATTGAAGGAGAGAAAGTGATGTTAACAATATTAGTGTAAGAAAAATTATTTTCCATTCCATAAATAAAAGATGAGAATAAAAAGTTCTTCCATCATAATTTTTTTCAATATATGTGCATATATACATGTTAAAGGATTTTATCGAAGAGAGGTGACTTAAAACCTGATCACAAAACCCCCTTGACTGAATGAGTATTGATATAAACTGATCCAGATGAAATTGTCCAAATGATCAGTGTAAGCGGTTTAACTTAGAAATTGGGTAGTCAAACAAATTTAACACTTGTTGGGTTGCATATATATACGCAACAACTAAATAGTGTTTACAGCATTTTTTCTTCTGCTGAGATTTGATGATAAATTGTATATGAATAGCAACAAGTAAATATTTTACTAAATATCCAACCCAACCTTCTTTAATTTCAATTGGTATTCTAATGACAAAGTGGTACTCAGCTATGGAAATGAGTAAGGTCAATAAACAACCCAACTTCTAGAGCATAATAGTGATCAAAAACTGTTACAAGAAAAAAATTTGCAGACATACAGAATATTATGTGTGTAAAGCTGACAAGAATTACATCCAAGGTTGACTAAGAATTTAATTTAACATAATTGATTTTTCTGAGGAAGCTTAGTGAATTTTCTATGACAGAAGTAATTCGTCATTACTAAGATGCCGGCATTCACCTTGGGGACATGATTATTTTTTTTTATTTAAATGTAACTTGCTGAATAATATTTGAAAAAAAAAGACATAAATTATGATATTTTTTCCTCTAACTGCAAGAAACTGACAAAAATAATTCCTACTAATAGTGAACAACATACCATCAAGGAGAGTGAATCAGATTCTTTTAGCAGACATCAGCAATTCCAAAGTAGAAACATTTACCTATTTTGACTCATGCTTTAAAACTGCAAACAAAAATTAAATTTAGAAATAAACAAAGATTATACATATTTAAAGTCATTTGTATCCAAAAAATGTTTAGCAAAAGTATTTTTTATAATTTTCAAATAAATTTATAGCCATGGTGTTCTTCAAAATTAAAAACAAAATTAAATGCAATTAACAATTCTTAACCAATGCACACAATTGACATAAAAAAAGTCATTTAACCGGATATTGCATGAATTTGACCTCAGTTATATTTGATATATCATTTTTTAACAAAAATGCAAACGTTGCTTTGATAGTTTTTACAAAATTCATATTGTCAATCTAATAAACTCCACTTGATGGCAACAATTTCCATGAAAAGGAAACAGCAAACTTGTAATCTAATGCATTTTAATGGTAAATGAACAGAGTCTGAAAATAGACCTGCATTGTTTCCATCATAAGCAAATGGTGACCAATTCTCCTTTCAAAGATGAAAGAAGAGAAAGAAGTAAGTAAAACAATCATTGTAGAAAATGTTTACTTTGTATCTGATGAGACAGGTAAAATGCACAAGTGTAAATGTTTTCACATAATAGATAGATGCAGTTTTTATACACAGCTTATGACAATTGAGGATGAAGGATGTGTGTGAATGGAAGATGATACCCATGGTATCACAAAAATGAGGTGATGATGAAGAAAGCATTTTATGTACAGAAAAAGAGTCAGCTCTCTCTTATTCAGGCTACTTTTTTCTTGCTATAATGGGGGTCCATTAATTCCAGGGTGAAGGAATGCACAGTTACTTCCAAATCGGCAACCATTTGGTGAAGTAAAATGTCGGCAAATCTTTGGCATATCTGGAAAGAAAGAGAAACAATAGTAAAATATCTTATTAACTAATTGGAGAGAGAGAAATTTTAGACAAAATTCTGCTGTGTTCAATAATTCACAGACAATACATATTGCTAAACACAATAATACGATTTCTGCAAGCCTAAAATTGATTCCTTGTAATTAAGAGAAATCAATTTCTGGAAATCATAGTAACAGATGAAAAAACGGGTAAATATTGAAATTAAAAGTATGAATATTAAAAAAATAGTGAAAGCCAACTCTACTACAGAGCAGTTGACATTTACTGACTTGAAAAATAAAAGGGAGACAACTTCCTAAAAAACAATAAATTAAAAAAGGGTTAAAAAGTATTTACTTAAAAGAATTCAAATAAATTTTCATTTTTTAATCTTCTAAATTCTAGTTATATACTGTCTAGAAGGCATTAAAAAAATTTCCCTCTTCAAATAAAAAGTTTTCAATGATTAATTTTAATTTGCTCATGTTTCATATTTTTACTTTGAGGTTTGCACCCAGCCATTCAGAGAAATCACAGCAATAGAGGGAAAAAAGTTTAAGAGTAAATATTTTAATTAAAAATGAGTGGTGTGTGTGTGTGTATATATATATATATATATATATATATATATATATATATATATATATATAGAGAGAGAGAGAGAGAGAGAGAGAGAGAGATTTATTAGAATCTTGAAAAGTAATGTTTTATTTACAAAAATTAGTAAGAAACTTGTCACTGAAAGTATTGTCCATTGCTAGCCTCTACTTTTCCCTATCTTTCTGGCAGCATTTAAATTCCACGTCAAAAAAACGACACGTCTTTTGAGGCTAACCACAATTCTACCCATTTTTTTGACATCTTCAAAAGAATGAAAGTGGATCTCAGCCAGGCCATGTGCCATCAATTGGAACAAGTGATAATCGGATGGGGCAATGTCTGGTGAATACTACGGGTGGGGGAGGACTTCCCATTGAAGCATTTCCAAGTAAGTTTTCACCCATTTGCAACATGTGGCCTAGTGTTTTCATATTGCAAAACCAATTGGTCTTGACTTTACTCATATAGCAGCTGTTTTTTCATCAATTTTTTGGCTCAAACACATCAATTGTAGTCAATCTTTCATGATGGTTTTCGGTAGGTATGAGTAGCTCATAATAAACTACACCCAGCTGATCCCACCAAATGCTTTGAAGCATGGATATTTGGCTTTGCCACCGATGTTGATGCATGACCAGGCTTACCCCACAATCTTCTACACTCACAGTTATTGTAGTGTATCCACTTTACATTGCTGGTCACAATGCAAAAAAACCTTTCCTTTTCTGCTATTGAAGCAGCTGTTTAAACATGACAAGATGCCATTCGACATCTCTCAGCTTCAACTCATACGGCACCCAAAGTCCTTGCCTTTGAATCATTCCTAACACTTTCAAACATTTTCAAACATTTTCGAAACTGTTGTGTGATCAACTCTTAATGATTCTGCAAGTTCATCTTGTACCTGATGACATGAAGTAATGCCTCAAAATACATCAAAATCATTATTTTTGAAGTGTCTAAACCAATCTCTGCATGTTGTTTCCAACAGAGCATGGAAACCATAAGTCTCAACAAGAATTCTGTGCACTTTAGCTGCAGATTTCTTTTGAATAAAGTAATGCAGTAAAATTCCCCTCAAATAAAAGAACAGTAATGAAGGACAGTTAATTAACGAAATATACGTTTTTAAAATCAATATGCAAATTAGTTAAACCTGAAGATTGATATTGCCTAGAAGTAGATAATATATAATATTGAGCTTTTAGTGTGTAAATTCCTCTCTTGAGGAGTATACACATTCTGATACTTACCAGTCACAGGGATCCATCTCTGTGCTGGTAGTATCACAGCTATGACGAGGTTAGACTAGCTTGGATAAGCTATGACCAGCTGTCCCCATGTTAAAAACTGACCTTGCGTCACAACCTGACTCGGTAGGGGGGTTAAGTAAATACCGTGTAAATTACTCTTTCAAGTAGTTTCTAACACATTACTTATCATCTCTCAGTTGCATCTCAGTCTTTGGGCAGAGTGTGCTCAGGGGCTACTCCGTCAGAGGACAGAGTTGCAACTGAGAAAAATTATACTGAGAGGCAGCGCCCTCTCATGGCACCAGAGAGGGATCGGTGCTCACACCATGGCCAGCAAAATTGACAGTTGCAGGGGCTGCAGGAAATTTTTGCTCCTTGCCCAGGTGTTCGCATTCAGGTCCCCTCCTTTAAAAAAAAACCTTGTTACATCTCATCTCACTGGGGAGTAAATACTGTGTAAATTACTCCTTGGAGTGATTTGTAACACGTTTCTTTATCATCTCTCAGTTGCATCTCTGTCTTTGAGCAGAGTGTGCTCAGGGACAGTTCCATCAAAAGAAAATTTTACTAAGATGTGCCCAGCCTTGGTGAACAGCTGTGCCCTCTCACTGCACCTGAGAGAGGGATTGGTGCTTGCACCAAGGCCAGCACAACTGACAATTGCAGAGGTTCGGGGAATTTTTGCTTCTAGCTCAGGTGTACGTGCTCAGGCTCCCCACATTAAACCGACCTTGTGTCACAATGCGACTTTGTGGGGGGCTCTAGTAAATACCAAATTGCTATAAAGTAGAGTTCACACATTTATTTATCATCTTTCAGTTGTGTGTCTGTCTTTCGGCAGAGTGCGACTAAGTTGCGGCTCTGTCAGAGGAGATAGGCGCAACTGAGGAAAATCACACTGCGAGGTGCCCAGCCTTGGAGAGCAGATGCCCGAGGCTGCACCCTCTCATTGCATCAGAGAGAGGGAACGGTGCTCACCAGCGCAATTGATGGTTGCGGGGGTTTGGGGAATTTTTTTCTTATCCCGAGTGCACACACTCAGGTCCCCCACATTAAACCAACCTTATATCAAAACCTGACTTCATGTGGGATAAGTAAATACCTTCTACAGTAGTCCACCGCAGTAGCCGGTGGACCCCAAAATTTTGATCTCGTACCTTCACTATTGCTCACATTTTTAGAAATTCCACCCTTTTGCAAAATTTTAACACCTCAGCTGTTTCCTTACTTTATATTTCTATTTTGCATGCAGTCAAATAGTTCCTATAATATCGGACTAATTAACAGAAATTCAATCACTGCAATCAGATACCAGAGATGGGGGTATAAATATCCCCTTACGCTCATCACCCATTTGACTCTCGCGGGTCCAGCCGTTAGGTCCAGCAGATTCCCAATCGAGACCAAGTGACAACAATTCATATTGTCAATTTTCTGACTTGAAGAGTGGTTTCGTTGATCCTGGACCAACAGGGTCTGTTGAAAGTGCTGAGGGCAGGACAAGAGTATATTAGTAAAAAAAAAAAGTAAATTACAATAAAATAATCATAGAAGAAAGACCAAAGTTGCTTCAATAGTCTTCAAGTCTTTATATACGGGCAGAATTAAAATTAAGGGGAGAGAGAGTCAGCTGTGTATCAGGTTATTTCTCTCAGTTGTTCCAATTATGCGAATATTGCGTTCATCCTCATCTATACAAGGTAGGGTGGTTGTTTTATGGCATATCAACATCTCAGTGGGTCATTTCATGCCAACAAAATTTTTGAAATCGATTCATAGCGATAGTTTGGTAAAAAAGGTGTGTATGTATACATAGATAGTTGAACCATTTTTCAATTACTCATATTTTTGAGTACAATCCAACTTCTTTTAGGAAATTTACAATCTTGGATGGTTTTATTTTCGTAAAAAGTTTTTTTAAATTACTACTTTTTACTCATATTTTATTCGCAGTAGATCAAAATCTACACACTCTAACAGTATATGTTTCACTATAAATTTCTCTTGGCATGTAGTGCATATTGGGGATTCTGTGCCCTCCAGTAAACTGGTGGGTGATGTAGGTGTGGCCTATGTGAAGGCAGGTCAGCATGACCTGTTCACTTTAGTTTGTTATTAATGAATGTATTCCAATGGTGTTGCCATTTTTTTATGATAATTTTCTTTACAACCGTCTTATAAATCGGAGTATGGAACCTTTGTGTTTGTTATTGCATCCTTCATGACTTTTTTTGCCTCCGAATCCGTCCTGTCATTTCCTGGTATCCCAATATGGTTTGGGATCCAACAAAAGATTATTTCTTTATTTTTAGACAAATGGTAAATTCTGTTTAGTACTTGTGTGGTTAAAGGGTCACTAACATTTTTATTTTTTAATGCAGTAAGTGCGGAAAAAACGTCTGTGAAAATTATGAATTTATTGTGGGGCGTTGTGGTTATTATGTCAAGTGCTAAATTAATAGCAATTATTTCAGCAATATATATTGAAGCTATGTTAGTAATTCTTTTCCATTGCTTATTCCGTTTTAGTATGGCAGCACATCCTACTCCATTTTCGCTTTTTGCTCCATCTGTGTGTGTATATATATATATATATATATATATATATATAGTCTGAGTGGTTATTTTTAAAATCCAGTATTTCAGACTGGTATACAATAGGGTTTGTTTTGAATATCTTGTAAGGTCTAAAATTATTTTAAATTGGATTATGATCCAAGTGGGTGTAGATGAAATAATTGATTTATGAATTTGTGTTGTATCTATCGGGTTTTCTTCTATGATGTTTTTAATGCATAAACTGAAAGGTTTGATGGATTTTTCTTTTTGCTGGAAAAGTTCTGTGTATTGTGGTTGGAAAGTATTACTGTAAGCTGGGTTTAGAGGGCATGATGATAATTTCAGATAGTATTGGAGAGCAAACTTTACACGTCTTAGTTTAAGAGATGGTTCATTTGCATCTGTGTATAAGCTTTCAACAGGAGAGATGCCGTATGCTCCAAGGGCCAGTCTAAGTCCTTGATGCTGTATAGTATCAAGTTCTTTCAAATATGTTTTTCTGGTTACTCCATATATAAAGCAGGTGTAATCAAGTTTTGATCTGATTAGAGAGCGATATAATTTTAATAGTGTTTATTTGCTTCCTCCTCAATCATTGTGTGCTAAAGTTCTAAGTAATTGTATAGCTTTATTACATTTGGATCTCAAGTATATGGGGAATAAAGGAGAGTTTGTGGTCAAAAATGACTCCTAAGTATTTGTATTGTTCCACAACTGAAATTTCAGTGTGCTCAATTTTCAGTACTGGGTCAAGGTGGAGTTTATGTTGGTTGCAGAAGTGGACACATTTCATTTTCATGTTTTTTACAATATCATTTATGTTGATATTAAACAGCGTAACGGACAATACATGGCCTTGAGGTACACCCATTTCTTGTTCTTTTTCTTCAGAGAAAATATCTCCTATTTTAACTCTGAATCTTCTATCTTGCAGGAAATTTTTGATAAATATTGGCATTCAACCTTCTAGCCCAAGTTTTTAAAGGTCTTTTACTATGCTTTTCCACATTGTGTCGTATGCCTTTTCAAGATCAAAGAAAACTGCCACTAGATGCTCTTTTTTAATAAAAGCCTCTCTGATAATTGTTTCTAAGCAGATCAGATGATCCATAGGGCTTCTTTGACTTTTAAAACCAGATTGATATTCAGTTATTAATTTGTTACTTGCTAGATCAATCTGGCATTTATCATTCTCTCAGTGTTTTGCAGACACAACTACTAAGAGTAATGAGTTTATAGTTTTTTGCATTTGTATTGTCTCTCATAGGGTTAGGTATTGGTATAACTGTAGTTTGTTTCCATATTTTAGGGATGTCACTGCTCTTCTATATACTATTGTAGATTTGTAGGAGGTAATTCCTAGATGGTTTGGGTAATTCTTTTAGGAATTGATAGTGAATTTTGTCTGGTCCAACTGCTGTATTAGGGACCTTGTTGAGGGATTCCAGCAGTTCTGTAGTAGAGAAAGGTTGGTTGTAACTTTCAGTATTTTTGTTTTGGAATTATATTTTTACTTTTTCTGCTTTTGTTTTGAAGGTTTTAAAATTTTGGGTTTGATTTTCTGTGGATGAATTTTGAGAGAAAGTTTGCTATATCTTTCTCGTCAGTAATCTTGGTTATTGTGGGTAAGATGTTTGGTAGGGGTATTGCTATTTTTGCCAGTTATTTTCCAAATCATCTGCCATACTTTTTTGGTTTTGTGTTATTATTTATTTATTTTGCCAACGTAGTTTTTACATGTATTTCTTTTAGATTCTTTGATGATTTTTCGGGCTTTGGCTCTGCTATTTTAATAGATGTTTAAATTTTCTCGTGTTGGATTTATTTTAAATTTCTTTAGTGTTGCTCTGCGTAACCTGACAGCTTTTTTTGCATCCCTCATTGAACCATGGCCTATCGTATTTTGAAGAGGTGGAGCTTTTTGGTATATGTTTTTCGGATATTTTAACAGTGTGTTGGTAAAATATAGCATGTCTTCTTCATTATTTTTATTGACTTCTGTGGTTAGTTCGACTAGACATGAATTTTTAAATCCATCCCAATTAGCCTTTTCTAAATTCCAGCTCTGAGATTTTTAATTTAGTTTGTTGATGGTATTTTCTAGTAGAATCAGAAAGTGGTCACTTCCATATGTGTCATCATGTACTATCCAGTTATAATCTAGAAACAGGTTAGAGTCACATATTGTTAACTCTATTGCTGAATATGTGCCTGTTGCTGGGTGTAGGTATGTGTTATACATGCATAACTGATGTTTAATACCGATTCTATCATTTTGCCCATTTTGTCCGTATTCTTGCTTCCCCAGATCTCATTATGGCTGTTGAAGTCCCCCATTATAATAAAGGATCTTGGTAGTTGTTATATCAAATTGTTTAGGTCCGATTCTTTGAGTTCTTCACTTGGGGGAATATATAGTGAACACACTGTTATTGTTTTGTGAAGGGTTGCTGATATAGCAGTTGCTTGCATATTGGTATTTAGTGTGATTTCACTGTGTGGGATATTGTTGTTAATGAGTACCGATGATCTACCACAAGGTCTATCGGCGTGCTGCTTAATATAGTTGTACGATTGATAGTTTTTGACGTTGATGATATTGTTTTTGAGACAAGTTTCTTGAAGGCATATGATTGCTGGGCAGTATTTTGTTATAAGAAGCAATAATTCAGAGTGATTGACTCTTGCTCCTTTGATATCCCATTGGATGATTTTATTGTCCATATAATTTTAATTTTTGGGGTATATGTGTTTTTTTGATTTCTTATTTTTTACCCTTGTGGGTAAAGGCTCCTCAACCTCTATTTTTTCCAATAGATTATTCCTGTTTTTAAGCTCCACAGGAGCCGCTGGGTCTTTTGACTGGCCCAATGTTTTCTCTGTGGATGTATTCCTCTTTGAGGTGGTCTTTGTCACCCTTTTTCCATTGTTCACCTTGCATGTTGGCGGATGGATGGGAGATCTTTGGTGTTTTGGTTTAGAGGTAGTCTTCGCAGGAGAACGCGGTATGTTTTCATCTTTTGTTTCGCCGTCTGTTTCCAGTTCCTGTGATTCCTCTTGAGCTCCATAAGTCTCACTAAGTTGTTCTTGAAAATCTGACCACTCATTTGTAGTCAAATGCAGTAATTCGTCTATCAGTTCATGGTATTTGTTTTCTTGAATTTTTTTGTTTGTTGATATTTATTTTTTATGTTACATTGCACTCCCACATACGAGTCAACAATCCTTCTAGCCTCTGGGAAGGACACATTTCTTTTGTGTTTAATTTGCACCACCTCTTTTTCTTTCCTATAAACTTCACAGTCCCTAGAGAACACAGAGTAGTTCTCATGACAATTGGTGCATCTCCTTTCTCTCTGGCATTCCGCTTCCATATGGGCTGGGTTCTTTTCAGCGCATTTGCCACAGACCTGTTGTCCTCAGCATATATCTTTGTGGTGTCCAAATCTCTGGTACTTAAAACACCTCAAGGGAGCTGGTACATAGAATTCTACTTATTCGACTATGAAACCTATTTTAACTTCCCTTGGAATAGGGAGATGAATGTGAGTATATACATGTTGTTCAATATACTCTCACCATTCCTCTTAATGCTAATTCTTTTGTAATCGGTGACACCCTGCCTTCGCAGTGCCATTTTTATCTCTTCTGTTTTGGTACGCTCAATTCTTGACTTCTAATGACTCCCTTACAAGAGTTCAACCTCTCGTGTAGGTAAGCCTTACATTTATACTAATGGAACTTTTCCATTTTTAGTAAATTTTCAGCATGTTTTCTCTCAGTTACTTCTACCAATAGGTTTCCATTTATAAATTTTTTAACTGATTTCGGATTTGACCTGCTAGTTATTATCCTTTCAATGAGAAAGGGTGATAATTTACTTAGAGGTATATCTTCCATTGATTCTATGACTATAAATTTTGAGAATTCGTTATTTTCTGTGTCAGAATCCGATTCTGAGAGGTTTCTTTTCATTTTTTTGTTTTTTAGGAAAGACATATTTAAGGTTTAGTTATTCATTTGTCCTATGCTTCCTCACCTACCACAGAGTCCAACTTTAGTTGTTTGTTTATTTGTTTTTTTGGGGTCTTATGGCATATCAACCACTATGGGTTATTTAATGCCAGATCCAGTATTTACTAGATATATCAAAAACATATAGTTGGCAAAATCATTGTTTCAAAAAAAAAATGTATCGCTGGCAACATCATTGTTTCAAAAACGTATAGCTGGCAACTGTTTCAAAAACGTATAGCTAGCAACATCATCGTTTCAAAAAATGTATCCCTGGCAACATCATTGTTTCAAAAACGTATAGCTGGCAACATCATCGTTTCAAAAAACGTATAGCTGGCAACATCATCGTTTCAAAAAACGTATAGCTGGCAACATCATCGTTTCAAAAAACGTATAGCTGGCAACATCATCGTTTCAAAAAACGTATAGCTGGCAACATCATCGTTTCAAAAAACGTATAGCTGGCAACATCATCGTTTCAAAAAACGTATAGCTGGCAACATCATCGTTTCAAAAAACGTATAGCTGGCAACATCATCGTTTCAAAAAACGTATAGCTGGCAACATCATCGTTTCAAAAAACGTATAGCTGGCAACATCATCGTTTCAAAAAACGTATAGCTGGCAACATCATCGTTTCAAAAAACGTATAGCTGGCAACATCATCGTTTCAAAAAACGTATAGCTGGCAACATCATCGTTTCAAAAAACGTATAGCTGGCAACATCATCGTTTCAAAAAACGTATAGCTGGCAACATCATCGTTTCAAAAAACGTATAGCTGGCAACATCATCGTTTCAAAAAACGTATAGCTGGCAACATCATCGTTTCAAAAAACGTATAGCTGGCAACATCATCGTTTCAAAAAACGTATAGCTGGCAACATCATCGTTTCAAAAAACGTATAGCTGGCAACATCATCGTTTCAAAAAACGTATAGCTGGCAACATCATCGTTTCAAAAAACGTATAGCTGGCAACATCATCGTTTCAAAAAACGTATAGCTGGCAACATCATCGTTTCAAAAAACGTATAGCTGGCAACATCATCGTTTCAAAAAACGTATAGCTGGCAACATCATCGTTTCAAAAAACGTATAGCTGGCAACATCATCGTTTCAAAAAACGTATAGCTGGCAACATCATCGTTTCAAAAAACGTATAGCTGGCAACATCATCGTTTCAAAAAACGTATAGCTGGCAACATCATCGTTTCAAAAAACGTATAGCTGGCAACATCATCGTTTCAAAAACGTATAGCTGGCAACATCATTGTTTCCCATCACATTTTAGGGGTAAGGTGTTAGTATATTTAGTGTAGGGTTTGGGAGGGAAAGTTAATTGTAAGTCCAACTTTAGTTGGGAATTAACCAAGGCAAAGGTGAATTCAAAACAAACCCTATTATATAACATTCGCCTTGGTTGTTACAAGGAATACACTACCAGTATACTCGATCTGGGGAGTAAAACTCTAAGCTCCTGTCAATTTCAAGTTTCAGTAACCAATACCAAGTACCATGTAACATATCAGTGGTCAAAATCTCCCTCACTCAACGCAATTAACCCTGAGCCACCACCTTCTAGCACCTATAAGAGGGTTGGGCATTTGCTATAAATGCAGATTGAATAATACGGTCGGGGCTAAATATATAGATGCTAGGGCTTGTCACAACCAGCCGATTGATCACATCAAGCCTATCCGACAGCCCATCAGACCAAGTAAGGGCCAAAGTGGTGTGTTGCTAGTCAATGACCATTCTGTCGCCGGATCAATGACTGCTCAACCACCAGGATTCCGTCCTAGCACCTTACGGGTCATCACCTATGGCCAACAGGTGACCCCATTGGGGTGGGGTCTTACCCCTCTAGAGAGGTGCAATCAGCATATTCTACAGTCCCAGCCGACAGGGACAACAGGGTCTTTCACTTGGTTCATATCAGGTTTCTGCACTCTGCTAATAACCGCTATTACAATCTCACCTCAGGGACTTTCAGGGACTTCACTCTACTTTCCGCGATTCTACTGTTTGCGGCCCTGCTTGTCACATCCTGCTACTCTGTGTTACTCTGTGATTCTCCTACCCAATCTTTTATTCACGGCCCAGACTCCTGCTTATATCAAAGATGGGTGGGGTTGTTATTTTGAGAGTTCCCACACATAATTGCTACAGCCAATTGCCGGCAGCCCTCCTACCACCGTAACTGGTATCCTCCTACTAATCCTAATTCCCTTCTCGCTTCCTTCCAGTGGACTTGCTCACACCCCCATGGGCAGGCCCGAAGAGGACAGCCACTCACCACCCAAGAACTGTTGTTATTGACCACCCTTCGACTCCCTTTTCCTGTGGTCAATTCCACCATGGCCACGCATATTTCCAGGTAACATTTTAACTTATCCAAGTTGGTCGCCAGGATGTCTGGCCCTTCATTGTTTATGTCCACAAAAAATAGGAGATAAAATTGTTTTTCAACCTTTTCCTTAAGTTAGTCACTTTATCAATATTTCCAGTTTGTCCGTTAATTTCATCAAGTTACTCATAGCCTCAATTTTACTACCACTCAAAACCTAATCAACTCATTACTCTTTGTTAATTAACACTTATTTTAATTTCACCAACTCTCTGTCATATAAATAGGAGTACTTTTTTCTGGTTGATCATGTTCAATTTGACTGTCCAACAGTAGACATCAAGAATCTCTCATAAATAAACAAATATAAATAGCATGTAGTAATTAGGGGTCACAATCAGGAATTCCCAGGAATAAATTTTCCGGGAAATTGCAACCCCTAGTAGTAATACAAAATGTCTAAACATAAAGCATACATGGTAGATTTTATAAAGATTTCTTTGTTATTTTCAAATTAGGCATGTAAATTTAGAATAAAAAATAACTGCAATATTCTTATTAGATACTTAGCACAGGGCTTAAAAAGCAAATTACCCAAAATTTATTATGGAATCATTAGTATAAATTAGTATAATGTTTTGAGGGTTTTTTTTCGAGCCATTATCTATGGTATATATTGCAAAATGGGGTAAATAAGGCCCAAATATCAGGTAGGTGTTCAACCTCATGGTCAATAAGTATTGAGCACTTGATGATGGGTACATGCTCAAAGCCTTTTTTCACCATTGATCTTAGGAAGTAGTTGTATACAGCTGACAGTTTAGATATTTCTGAACGGGTCTGGTGCCATATGTATAGCATCCATATGAAAGTTTTGATCTGATGAGACTATTTAAGAACATGAATCGAGTTTTCAGATTGATGTTTTTGCAGTGTTGGGTGAAACTAACTCTGGTACAGCCTATTCTATGTTCAATTTCTTTTACTCCTATAATTAAATTGTTATAGTTGATACATATACAAAAGCAGCCGTAGCATTTAGTATTTACTAATTCCACATCCAGTATTTTTATGATGGATACAGGGTAGGTGCTATCACTAGTTTCATTCCAATTCCAGATCTGATTCTGTTTTGGAAAGGTTTATCCTGAGTCCCATTTCTTGGAACACTTTATAGAGAATGCTGATTTTCTGTTCAAGATCATTCTTATCCTAAGTATGAACACCTATGTCATCAGCAGCATATCTCCACCTCATCAGTACATTGATCTCAGGAGGGAAAGTAGGATTATTGTCTTCTATTGGTAGACTATTTGGGGATGCAGTATGTAATTTTTTAAATAGTGCCCATCTCTTCACATCAGTGTTTGTAAATGCACAGGGCATAGTCTAGAAGAAGATTAAATAGACTGGAGGTCTCATTTCCTCCTTATTGTATGCCTGATTAGGTTTGAAATGTTTCCCACATAGGTGACAGTCATGTAAGATTTTGTAAACTGATACAGTTCCTCTATTAGATTGATGCATTCAATGGATTTGGAGCTTGGAAGACAACAGTTTGGTTCCTAATGGAAGAGAAAGTGTCTGTTGATGTGGTCATATGCTGCTGTTAGGCCGACAAAGCAGTTATACAGCTTCCTATTAGAAAGGTAAACAATTTGAGTATTTGATGACATATATGCCATTGTGACATCACTTACTGGAACAAAAACCAAACTGGAGTGTGAGAAGTTGACTTTCATAAAATGATGAGAGCCCATTTAATATAATGCTCATTAATACTTTCACCACAATGGAACCAATTGAGATACCTCTGTATGTGTGAGGGTCTTGAGAGCTACCTTTGTTTTCATAATGTGATAGACCCCACTTTTGGGGGTGTGCATTTCCGATTCCAGACATCTTTCATAAAATAGAGGAACTTGTTATTGAATTCAGCGAGAAAGTAAGCTCAGTTTCAATGTTGAGTAATGCTTTCTCATTCCTTAGTTTTTTTAATATCTTAATTTCCTCATCAGTAGGTTTATTATTGTTTATGTTTGGGGAAAGGCTTTGTAATGGTTGGATATATATTGGTTGTATTTCTGCAGTTGAAATGTGACAAAGTGTTTTTTGAAATCAAGACATCTATTCTGTGAGGGTTTTGATTGTATGATATTATAATGGTTTTTCGCTTTTCTCCGCATTTTAACACATTGTCTGTGTTGTTTGCTTTCATTCATTTCATTTCCAATTTTCCAGAGATACACATTTATCAAAGAATTAACTATTTTCTTTGTTGTTTGGTATTTTTCCCTTCCATTTTTTTTACTCTTCTGTTTGTTTCTTTTTTGCATCTGTTTTTATCATCCCATGGATGTATTTTTTCATTCTGGGTTTTCTTGGGATGGTCTCACATGCTTCAGCTAAAGATGATATGATAAACATTATTAGATTCCTCTAGCCATCACTACCCCAACCCACACAAACCTTGCAGCAACAAGGAGTGAAAACAACTGGTGAAAGATGTCACTAGAATCCCCAGTTGAAATCCTTCCTGCAGACAGTTCAAATGTATAGGCAATCTAATATTAATCTTAAGATTTTTGGCAGATACCTAAAAGACCAAGCAACTGTTTGTAACAGCACTACTTGCACTATATGGGGAAGTGCCTAGAATGTGGTGCCTAACCAAAGCCCATTTCTATTTCTCTCAGTTGACTTGAATGGTCAACAGCATTTCCACATGCGGTATAACTAAAGAAGAAAAGGTATGCATCTACTTCAAAATGTGTGCAAAGATTAGAACTTGCATATTGGAACATCATGACCATGCTTGAGGCAACATACAGTTGTTTCCCGGAATGATGCTCTGCAGGAGTTGCACATCAGCTTTCCAGATTGCTGCTCTCAGTGAAGTCTGCATCCCAGAGGAAGATAGCCTCTAAGAACACAGCACCAATTACAACCTCTGCTGGTTAAGTAAGTCAAGAATTTAACAGCACCTGTCAAGGACTGCAAGTTCTTACAGATGATAAAATCATCATCCTTAATGACTTCAATTCCAGAGTAGGCTGATATTCCAAAGCATGGTACTGGCAACTGCATTGACAGCAGTCAGCAGTTGCTGTTCTGTGCAGAGCAGCAGCTAGTAATCACTAACACCATCTTCCTCCAGCAGAAAGACACCATAAAGACAATCTAGTTACAAGCACTGACAACTCAGATTATTTTCTGGTAAGCCAGAGATCTCAGGGAATTCTTACTCACTAAAGTGATGCCTATTGCTAAGTCATACAGATCATTCACTGTAAATTCAGTCTCCACTTCAGATCCAAGACTAAGCGAAGGTGTGCTCTAAAGAAGCTCCAGTCAGTTGATGTGAGAGCTGAGCTTCAAGCAAAGCTCAAAGAACTTAATTGCTCCACAGTTATTCCAGTTCTTTTATTCCAGGAGTGCTTTGGGAACATCTACAGACCTCTGAGAAAGTCCTATGGTTTTCCACTAACAAAAACTGGTTTGACAAAAACAATAAGAAGAAGATTCAAGAACTGCTGGTTTAAAAGAGATCAGCATACAAGCGCATCTTGCTTGACTGTCAAGGAAGCAGCCTTTTATGCAAAGACCGCCAGCATAAGTTGCAAGCGATCCAGAACAAGTGGTGAACTAACCTTGTAGAAAGAACTCAAATCTATGCAGGCACTGATAATTACAGAAGATTCTATGAAGTCATGAAAGTGGATCTTCATCCAGGGTCCAGACCCTTTGTAAAGTGCAGATGGTCAAGCGTTCCTTACAAATAAGACATCCATACTAGCACAGATCAGAATACTCCCATCTCTCCAGCACCAAATGCACAGCCTACAAATCAGCAACTTAGTGGTTCCCACAACAGCCAGTGAAAACAGATCTGGACATTAACTCTAGAACTCTAGAAGAGACCATCAAAGCAAGTGAATAGCTCAAACGAACAAGGCAGCAGGTGTTGATAAAATTCCAGAGATTTAGAAACATCACTACATAACAAAATTGATGCTAACGGTTTTATTTATCCTATTTAAAAAAAGAAAAGAAATATACTAATTAAAATCTACTAACCTCGTCGTCCAGGCCCAGGCCCAGGCCCAGGCCCAGGTCGGCCTCGCATGCCAGGAGGCATTCCTCCTCTTCCACCTCTTGGTGGGAATCCCCCTCTTCCTCCTCTTCCACCTCTCATAGGTCCAGGTCCAGGTCCAGGCCCTGGGCCAGGTCCAGGACCAGGTCCATGGCCTGGAGGACAAGGACCTGGTCCTGGTGGACAAGGAGGTCCTGGAGGACCTGGAGGTCCAAAGTGACCAGGTGGGCAAGGAGGGCCAGGGGGACCAGGCATTCCTGGAGGTCCTGGGTGTGGACCTCGTGGTCCAGGTGGACAATCTGGTGGACCTTCTTGCCATTCATCGATATATTCTGGATACTCATGATGTGGTGGGGGTACTGGGCCTCCACCAAGACCTAATAAAAAAAAAAGATTAGAATTATACAATCTTAATGCCTGATATAATCAAAGAGTAAAAAAATAAAAACATTTTTAATCATTATTAGACATTGCTAACAAATTGTCTACAGAGGATATTATTAGAAAATAAACTAGAAATTAAAAACTCAGATTGATTTAACACATTCATCACTCTACATCAGCATACACTGTCACTAATGACTATGCATCCATAGTGATCAAATTTAACTCCAGAATTTAAAATGATAATTAGCCAATTGAAATTGTGGTTGGCACCCAATAAATATTTATGAACAACAGAATTAGTAATATAAACTAAGTTTTGCATTCTGTATAAAATTATTAATATTGCTATTAATTCAAAAGTTGCTTTCATTCAGTTAAATAAAAAACAAAATTATGTAAAGTCAAAAACAATTTTTCAATAATTGTCTCTTCCCTTAAATTTATCTAATAAAAAATAATTTGTTTTAACAACAATCACACACTTTAAAAAGGCCAAATTGTAAAAACAAGAAGTATTAGCGTCAAATCTCAAGTAACTAAGTAACTTCCTAATGTTTAGGAAAAGATTTGGGAGAATTTACATTGCAATAACTGATTATACTGATATTACTTGTTTGTTAAACTTTTCTCAGATACAGTGTGTGAGCACTACATTAAATGATCACAAATTTCAGTTAATGCAGGTTTAGTATGTCTCATTTGATCAAACCATAGAAAGCATACAGTTTAATTACAGAGAATTTTGAATGCTAGGTATTAAATAAAGAAAAATACTCAAAATCAAATACTTTTCTTAGAATATTAAACACTAAATATTAGAACATTAAGTGTAAATGATGTTTGATAGCAAAGATAGATTACCATAACTTTCTGAGAATAAAAATGCAAAATTTATAATATACAAATGGTGTCTGTTTATATATTATACCTCTTACCTGGTAACTGGTTCTTGAGTGGCTCAAGAATTTGTTTTAATTTTTCTGTCATCTCATCCTGACTACCATATTCATTGCCAGAATTGCCCATCAAAGAATAAAGAAGATTTTGCATATTAGCTACTACAGGACTTGGTGTGGGATCAACAGGAACAGAATTCTCTGGAGGTGGTGGTTGTGTTTGTGGTTGCAAAGAAGCCATCAAATTAGCAAGTTCTGGCGGCAAATTCACTGCTGGTGTGCTTGTTGGTTCCATGTTTTCAACTACCGTCATTTCTTGAACATGATCATAGGAATATGTTGGTTCTTCAATTAGACCTGCCTGTTCCTGTAAAAATACAAAGACATGCATATAATTAAAGATATCTTAATGTGGCACATAAGAATATCTTTAATACTAAACAACACTAATTTATTATCATAAGAATATTTTGGTTGGTTGTTTTTGTTTAGCAACATATCAACCTGTATGCATAATAAGAATAAATACAATTTGAGTAAATTCTAATTTAAATACTTACAAATAAGACAATATCTATAAACTCTTACCACAAAAAAAAACATCACTTTGATACAAAATAATGAAAATTTTCTATGTAGACATTTTTATCAATGGAGCAAAACCTAAGAAAATTTATTAAATCATTCCACATTCATGTAACCCAATTTCAAAATATACATGTACATCAATCTATATGCATTTGTTAGATTAACTAAGTCACCTAATAAAAAAATTGATTCCCATTTGAAGATCATTTCAAGAAATGGATTTATGGTCAAATGAATAACAAAAAAATTTTTTTATTTGATTTTTTAAATTGAAATTTAACATTTATAAGAAAAAGAATTTCATCCTGACTTACATCTTCTAATGGAATAATTTTGTGTTCCTCTGGTTCAACTGGTTCCAAATCTGGTTCACTTGGACCATCTGGTAACCTGTAAAAAAAGAGTAATAATAAAAGAGAATTTTTTTAATGTTTAAATTTATATCAGAATTGTTGCTAAGAGAA
This sequence comes from Acanthosepion esculentum, assembly GCA_964036315.1. Classification (NCBI taxonomy): domain Eukaryota; kingdom Metazoa; phylum Mollusca; class Cephalopoda; order Sepiida; family Sepiidae; genus Acanthosepion; species Acanthosepion esculentum. The sequence goes on from OZ038495.1 coordinate 76,570,836, forward strand.
AAAGTAATCAAAGAAAATTATAATTTTCAGTCCATAGCACACTGAACTATTGAAAGAACATCAATGAAAATAAGAAAAAAAGCAGTTTCATAATTTTGATTTCAACTAAAATTTCAACATAAGAACAAACTACTGAAATAACAGAAAGAAATGGGAACAAGGAAAGCAATCCCCAGAAGAAATCAAACAAGATGTGCAAAAAATAAAATAATTTCATGATTGACCTGGTGCATTTTCAAAGAATTAATGTGTTAAAATATCTGTATTTATTAAAAAAAATACTATTTCTTTTACTTTAAAAAGAAAATTAGTTTTCATTTATGAGTTAAATTCTAAGAAATCATCTTACATTCATTTTTATATCAATTGTTTTTCAATATACGTCCAGATTTTTGCATGGGAATTGTAGACAAAAATAGCACTTCTTGGCAGTTTTACATTTGTAGTTTGGAAGATCCTAATTTGTCTTTCTTCCAGATAAGAACTATATCCTATAATCATGTTCCCTTAGTTAATATTCAAATGAAATATATCAAGTTATAGCATGATAAATGCACTTACATATGTTTAGAGAAGTAGAGTGCTTGAAGAACACCTTGTTCTCTTTGTTTTTGAACTTCTTTTTCTACACTGCTACAGCCAGTTTCTGTCAGCATGTTTCCTTCAACAGGAACAGGCCTTCGCCACTGAAATCAAAGAAAAGTAAAATCGATTTAATTTATTTTTGTGTCATTGGTTGTTTTAGAGAGTTACTTCCTCTTTATATCTCGAGTGAATGTCTAGAAAAACTAAGTTATATTTTTTTGTAAAAAATTATGTTATAAAGAATATTGCCAAAGCTATTTAAAACCAGAGAAACTATTAAACAGCTTAAATATCTCTGAAGTCTATCAAAAAGACAATTCTGGGTTTGTTAGAAAATAAGAAAATGTTCTAATTTATATCCTACAGATAAAAAACAAATGTTGCCATTTCTGTGTTTCTAAATAAGATCAATGAAAAACTCCTAGTAGGAAAAGCACTTTGCTTAATTTTGAAATTGATTTTTTTTTTTTTTATAAAAGTATAACTTCATTCAATTGCTAGAATGGATCCTTAGACTTTTCTCTCATCAGCCCTCTACTCTACCATTATATACATGTTCAGTTAGAAAAAGAAATCCTTTCGTTTGTAATTAGAACATTTACTGTAAAACAGTTTTATGAAAAGCACTGCATTAATTGAAAATAGAGCAATTCAGAAGCCAAATATTGGCTCGATTAAAATGGGTTTTTTGCAAAAATTGCAGGACTCTTTATGTATTTTGTGAAAGAGAGAGAGGATTTCTCTTGCAATTTTATTGCAAGAGAGACCACTTATGTATTGTGAGAGATATGGCACTTCTTACATGTTTTGCAAGAGATGAGACCCCTTATACAGTAATATTGTTTAAAAATTTAAAAAAATATATATATGCATATAAAATTTCAACAGGTAAAAATATCTGTAGGTAGATGAAAGATTTAACAGAATATTTAAAAAAAAAAAGAAAAAATGCACAAGATGAACAAGTATAAAATTTGCGGGAAAAAAAAGGATTTTACATTGATTTGTTCCTTCATTATGTCATGACTTAATCGTTTCACAGCCTGAAATAAATGAAAAATTTATTAAAAACAGGAAAGAGTTAATAAATACAGAAATGATTTAATAAACATGTCAAGATAAACAAATTCTTAAGTGTCAGGCTTATAACTCATTAATTTTTTCCTAAATTCATATTTTATATAAACATTTCAGGGAGAATTTCATCAAGGAAAAATCTTAGTTCTTAAAAATTGGAGACAAGTTATAAAAATTATTACAAAAAAACAAAAACAAAATTGTTCAAATATTAATTCTCTATATCAATATTCTCAACAAAACACTTTACAGCCTATTATGTATGTTAGAATGTGTACAATGATCATCAAATGATTTGACAAACACCAGAATATCACACAATTTTTTAAGCAAATAAAAACTGGTCTTCCCCAACTTTACTTTTAATTTTTTTCTTGCAAAATTTGACATTATATTTTTCTAGTTTCATAAATTGAAGAGTGCATTCACATGAAAGCACATGGTAAAAATTATATTAACATATGCCCCTCCCCCATGCAAATTAAGATCAGATTGTTATAAGGCTTTGCTGCTACACTGATCAGCCAAAATTTATAGGTTTGTGTCTAGTATCAGATACAAGCCACTCTAGCCTGGTAAAGTGTAGTAATTTGACTTGGCCTTGATTCCACAAGTGGTCATGAGAACTCTGAAGGGATGTTGAGCCATATCATCTTGATAGCTGTCCACAGCTTACTGATATTTGTAGGTGCATTATCTTATATATGAATAGACCTCTTCAACACATCCTGTAGATGTTCAATGAGGTCATGTCTGGTGAATGTAGTGGCTACACCATTTGTAGTTTCCAAAATGTTTCTCCAAACCAATCCTGACCAATTTGGTCATGATGACATAATGCATCATCCTGTTTAAATAACCCATCATTTGAGGTGGGAGACATGGAGTTCAAGAATGAGTGCAAGTGCAACAAAGTGGTCATCTTCTATACTATAAAGGCTAGTTGTGTGTGTATGTGTGTGTGTATGTCCAGCTAAAACTAAAAAACTACAATAGTTCACGACAAAGTAAATATGTATACAGATTTATTATCACCCAACTCAGATTTTTGTAAAAAAAATTATCATTGTCTGATTTGTATTTACAAAGATATTTTAAAATTAAAATGCATTAGAAATTCTCAGAATTAAAAAGTAAAAATGAACAGTAATAATTCTTATTCCGGATTATGATTACTGTTTGTTTTTACTTTTTATTCTGCTCAACATTATACAAGGATGTATTTTTAAAAAATTTCTATTCTCTTGAATTTATTTTCACATTTATAGTAAATAAAAGCGTAACTTTTTAAAAAAATGAATATTACAACAACAAAGTAAATTTAAAAGAAGAATATTAAATACAATTATTTGACAAGTTTAATATTTATTTATTCAAATAATTGAGTGTGTGTGTGTGTGTTATTGACTTATTAATATTTTTCAATCATCTTATAGAAAATATTTTTTTTATTCAATCTTTAAAAATAAACTTCATTGTTTTTCTGGTTTGTAGCTAACAAAAAATGTAAATAATTTTCAATTAAGTTTTATTAAAGCAAAAAACTACAGCAAGCCTTATTTTTTTAAATTAATTTAAATAAAATATAGTTAAATTTGTAAAACAAATATTCAACACAACTAATGTTGACCATAAGTAATGTTAATTTTTTTTTTTCAAATACAAATATTATTGAAATTAAAATATAATCACTTTTCAAAACTAAATTTCAATGTATCTTGCTTCTACTCTCTTTCAAACTAGTTAATAATTAATGTTTAAAAGTAAAAAACTTTATTTACTTAAAAAATCTAAATTCCCCTCCAAAATAAATAATAAATAATTATTTTCAAAGTAAGGCTCACTATAGTTTTTGCTTGAAAAAAAAAAAAAAATGATTAAATTAAATATGTTTAAATATATCGTAATTTTTTAATTGAAAAATGGTTAGTAAACTTTTATCTAATTTTGAAAAAAGACATTAACAGAGTTAATGTTAGTATTTAAATCAAAAAATAAAGTGTTTTTTTGAATAAAAATATGGGGGTTCTCAGCTCCCTAAGCACCCCAACCCAGTGTGGTATTAATAGTGTGCTATTTTCCAAAATTTAATTAAGTTTATTTTTTAATGATTGAATAAAAAATTATTTTCTATTAAGAACACTGAAAAATATCAATAAATTGTCAATAATAAACTATTATTCAGAGATCTTTCAAGCAACACAGAGTATCCCCACTAGTTAATGTGTTTAAGGGAATCAGCAGACCAAACACAAAGCCATATATATGTACCCGACACACCATTATGAAACTACCACCAGCCTGTAAATGGAAAGCAAAGAATACTGAACTAATTTGCTAGATATGTGCCTGGTACCACCTGCACTGAATGTGGATATGATCTGAACCAGTCTTGCCAGATTCCTCAGCTCACGAGGATTAAGAACTTTTAATCAGCAACTACACTGTTCACAGTGGGCAGCAATACCTTCTATCAGATATTCCTAGGATACATGTAACACCAGTAATTAACTTTACATATTGCTCTCTCATGATTTTTGGCACATTTGTGCATATAAAACTACATTATCAGATTCATAATTTAAATATCTAGCATAGAATTGTACAATTTTGTAAAGATAAATTTGTACATAGAGACAAAGTAAAAAAAAAATAATTTCAATAAAGCATAAAAAAATTGGTAATCTACTACCTACCCTTCGGTCCATTAACATTTCTTCTTTTTTCATTGCATCAAAGTCTTTCGGACGATTTACATTTTCTGTAATAAAGCAAATCATCATGCGGTCACACAATAAGTTGCAATACTTTTATTTATCAAAATATCAATCTATTTGAAATTTTTTATTTCATGAAACATTGAAAACTGAAATACTGTAAATTGCAGTGTACAAGTGAACTTCAAGTTCTGAGTTAGGCCTATACTTACCATATAGGTCAACCTCCAAACATATGGTAGGCTACCAGTGACCTAAAACTGTGACCACAAAAGATTTTTTTAAGCTTGAAAACATGACCCAAAATATCTTTTAATCTTGAAAACTCAACTTGTACGCTGCAATTTACTGTAAATATTAAACACATTTCATATATCAAAATTTTGTTTTGTGTATATACTCACAAACTTCAAAGATAAAATTTAATGTTTTCATGAATTAAATATTGTTGTATAAAGAATATTCTTTACTATTGTTGTTTGTGGTGACAAGACTGAAATTGTTTTATATTCTACAACTTAAGTAGCATGGATGAAAGAAAAAATGAATAAAAATGCTTCATCTAATTCAAACTAAGAATATCCTTCAGACAAAAGAAAAGAAAAAAAAACATCAGTAAGAGTTTGGCCATTAAATATATTTGATATTTTGTCAAAATACAGCAAATATTCCTTTCTTCATGCACTTTATATGTATGACAGACATTATTATGAGATGAAGAAAAAAAAAAGAAAATGTGTTGGTGTGAGTAAACTATTTACTCACCTCGTTCAGTCTCATCAAGCTCAAAATAAAATATTTGCCGCAAATGGGATTCATCATTGCGACCTTCATCTGCCCATGTAACCCTTTTTTTGCATTTTCGACGCACCAGTGTTGCCTGTTGTCCTGAGGCTCCACTGCCATCAGCTGCTAGCTCTGATGTCTCTCCAAGAACACAATTTTCACCTTCTTGTACATTCACTAAAAGTGGGTAAAAAAAAAAATATCACAATAACAATTTTTCATAACCAATAATTTAATGAAACTGTAAAAATCATTAACTGGTTTAATAGTTAATGATGTAATTATTTTAAGAATAGAGTCTTTCTCCAATGTCTGATAAGAGAAAAATTAAACATAACATTCCTTACTTTCATCAGTTTTATCTTTCATTTCTACATCATTCGAGTCACCATTTTTATCTTCTGGAGGAGAATTCTCTTGTTCCAATCTGTTATCATCATTAGGTTCTAAGGTTTCTCGATAAAACTACAAGAAAAGCAATAGTTGGTAAAATCATTTTAAAATAGAAAAAAAATAAAAGGTATTTTCTGACAAAATTCTACAAGTCATGCACAAAGTATAATTTTTTATATAGAGATAGGTTACAGATTTTTTTTTCAAACAAAATATTTTTTTTATAATTTTTATTTGTATTTGTGAGATTTTTCCTATTACAGAAAAATGAAAATCTCAGAGCAGAATTCAAGATCATCATTTTAGTAGACATTAAGCAAAATGTGGAATTTTAATTTTTATTTAAGGCAAATAAAAAAATGACTATACTTGACCAAACTTCTATGCCACCTAATAAATAAATTTCAATTTTAACTTTTAAATAAACATAAGAATAAAAATAAAATCATTCTAAATTGAAAATGTTAAATGTTATTAAAGAAAAAACAAAAGCAAAAAAAGAATTTTAATACATCAAATTTCCAATAAACACAGCACAGTGAAGAACATTATCAGAAAAATAGATAATAGTAAGGAAATGTAAGCATATAAAGAACAAAAGCAAAATCATGATTGAAATGGACCATCTCTTATTTTATAGATGGAAAACTGGAAATCAAAAAAACAAAGTCTACTTAGCAACAAGAACTGAAAAAAGTTTTACTGTTAGTTCTGATTGGTTTGATAGATTCACAACTCACACAAAAAATTACAATGATTGTATAAGAGGTGAGAATGCAAGTGCAGACAAAAATGCAACATAAAATATAGATTTTATAAAAAAATCTTTATCAAAGATGATACGAGGGTCATTCAATAAATAAGTTGAATTTTTCGGTATAAGGACTTCTAATACAGATAGAAGCTTACTCTTTTTTATTTTTTTTGTTTTACTTCTTTTTCACATAGATTTAATTTCTTTTGCAGATTAAAAAAAAACTGAGTTTTGGCAATTAACAAAGATGGCCGACCAAGAAGCATGCTCCAGGATTGAACAGCGGTCAGTTATCAAGTTTTTGGTTGCTGAAGGGTGCAAACCAGTTGAAATTCATAGGAGAATGTCAACTGTGTATGGTACCACATGTTTCAGCCAAAAAAAATGTCTACAAGTGGGCTAAATTGTTTAAAGAAGGACGGAGCAGTGTTGAGGATGAAGACAGGCCCGGGAGGCCTACAGAAGTGAGGTCTCCTGAGGTGATCGAATCAGTCAATGACCTCATTCAGTCTGACAGAAGGGTGACAGTGGATGACATTGGAAGGACTTTGAGCTTATCTGTTGGGACAAACGCAGGGGTCATCAGTCAGAAGGAGTCATCTTGCATTATGACAACGCAAGGCCTCACACAGCAGCCCAAACGGTGCAAACCATCAACGATCTGGGCTGCGAACTGCTCCCTCATCCCCCTTACAGCCCAGACTTGCCCCTTCAGACTTTCACCTGTTTGGTCCCTTGAAAGCGTTCACAAGAGGCACGAAGTTTAAAAGTGACAATGAAGTCAAAAGTGTTGTGAGCGACTGGCTGAGACATCAGTCCAAAGATTTTTATGCTGAGGGAAGATGAAAGCTTGTGCACAGATGGGAAAAGTGTGTGACAGTGCTGGGAGACTACGTTGAAAAAAAAAAAAAAAAAAAAAAAAAAAAAAAGCTTCTATCTGTATTAGAAGTCCTTATACCGAAAAATTCACCTTATTTATCGAATGACCCTTGTATAATGACAGAAAAATATTCAATGTCAAGGAAAGAAGCCTATTCTGATAAAGAGTGAACTCAAAACCTTTTTTATCAGAGAAAAATTGCAATCCAGATGCAATCACACTTCTACTGAGAGGAAATACAAAAAGAGACATGAAATTCTCCATGATGGTATCACACACAGAATGAAACGTCACTCAAGAAAGCTGACCAAAATACTTTTGAATATCATTTTTTTAATTTTACTGTTGTTGGATTACAGAAAAAACTTGTGAAAAAAAAACAATATTACTTTTAGACAATGCCCCTGAGTCACCCTACTGCACTTAATGACATGTACAAAAATGTGAAATTCATATTTTTGCCTCTGTATATGATGCTAGTTTTGTGGCCCATGTACTAAAAGGTAGATTTTACTTTCAAGACTGACTTTTAAGACACTTGGTACAAAAAAAAATAAAGTTACAATGGAGGGAAAATGCAATTTTATTAATACAATGCTGGAAACAATATAAATCATGCCACAGAAAATATTTATGAATAACTAACAACAAAGAACATGACTATCATTTGCAAACATTTACCACATTGAGCTTCGAAAATAAGAAATTATCAAAGAAATAACATCTGAAAAGAGCTTAGTTTTGATGAAAAAGATAGTACACATGTTTGTATTTATTAATTCACATTCATAGGAATTAACCAATCATAAGATATTGATAAAAGTGAACAACAAATGAAAGAAATTACCATAGAATTTAATGTAATGTTTCAGGAATTTGAACAATTCAAGCAATTAATAATGACTCATCAAATGAAACATGCAAGCTCAACAGAACTTGAAGAAAGAACATATATGCAAAGAATGTGTTTTAAATGATCCTGAATAAAACTTTTTAAAAGAAATAAATTTCTAAAAATATATTATTCTTTCTCAGTTTTTATATACACTAAGAGATGTTACAATTATAATAAATTGTTGAATAATTAACACATTATTATTATTATTATATTAAAACACAGTTAAAGTAAATTTACAAAAAATTAGCAAATTTAGAAGTTATTATATTATTACATCTTTTATATATTACAATGTTCAATAAGCATGATTTCAATTATAGAACCAACTAATGTTAATTGGATAAGGAGATTGCTGTATACTAGACTGAAAAAGATGGTCTGGTACTTATAATAAAAGCAGAAGGAGAAGGAGAAGGGAATCTTGATGAAGGAGAGTGTGCCTTTCCCAAAATCATAATCATACAGAAATGATTTGATATGTAATGAACAGAATTTTACTTACTGATGGCAGCTGAGGTAACTTATTATATCCTGTAGGACTATTTGTCTTGCTGCTGACTGATGTTGGTTTCTTTTTCCGCCTTAACATGCCAAGAACTGGACCTGCACTAGTAAGAGCTTCCATGAAACCACTACTATCATGGATTTCATGGATAGAAGACTCTAGAAAGAAATGACACCATTAGATGTTAATTAGACATTAATGATTAAACAATTCAAATAATGTAACATTATTATACTGTTTAAAACAATATTGCTACATTCTTGAGCTATTTTAATATTAGAACATTTGGCATTTTGTGACCAATCCTATTTTGAAAGAAGCCTAGTGAGTCAGCAATTGTTCCAAAGAAAACGTTTCAAGAAAGAAAATTAGCTCAAACTATGTAAGAAATCAAAGACTAGACACAAATGTTTTATTTGCCTAATAAATACAAAATTTTACAACCATTTTTTTTCTTCATACAATATAAAATTGAGCTTGTAATTAATAAATGAGAGATACAGATATGTACTCACGTCTACTGGTTCTTGCTAGACCCTTAAAAGATTTATGTAAATCAGTTGGTGAAGATACTATAGAGGTGGGAGAATTTGCAGTTGTTGGGGTCAGGTTTGGGGTTGTAATACTTGAACTGGAAGTTGAAGTAATGGGTGTCAAAGGATTCACTATAGTCAAACGAGGTTTCTTATCAACAATTTGGTCTAGTGGTCGTAAATCAGTACTAAAAGAAAATAAAAAATAACAACACTAGTTACAAAAAACAAGAATACAAAAATTTCAAGCCTGCAAAAAGAAAAACTCAAAAATATTCTAAATTATTAATTTATAAAAAAAAAAAATAATCAAATATCGATAATAAACTGCTAGAAAATAATTGTAGCTAAAGCATGGATTGATTTACTTAGATGACAAGGACTAGTGTGGCAAATGAGTTGGTTATAAGCTTATCTCCCCCTTATCACTACATAAACTTATATTAAACATGAGAGACACCTAAAATATTTCAGCACTTGAAAATAAGTCTAATTTTATAAGGGACATGTGATAAAAGCTTTCTGAATTTAGGATTAACATTGTGGTAAAATAATTGTTTTTTTAAATGTAAAATGCAACATTACAGTTTTGTAATGTTACAAATATTTAACATTATCAATTATAAAAATCTCTTAGAATGTGACTAGGGATTATTCTATACACTATCTTTACATAATTTACAGAAGACCCTGTTTTTCTTTGTAATTTACAAAGCAATAACAGGAGAAACTAAACTTACGATAAATGTCTCTTTGGTAAGGGCTTGATATTAGCATCAGAGCTTGGTTTCTTCTTGGGTGGTAAGACAGTAGCTTCCTCAAGACCTGCAAATGATAGTTAAAATTTATTATGCAAGTAACAAATGAAAATAGTTTCATCTGTTCATAGATACTTAAATTCAAATCTTACTAAATAACAGATACAACTTGGTTGAATGCTTTTTTTTTTTAATTTTCTAAATTATCTCAAGCATATTGAGTGAGCACACATGATTAAGCATATGGTGATTAAATATTTTCACAGAAAGGAGACTCCATATACTTCATACATTCAAAATGTTTTTCTTATCTGCAGCCAAGTGCAGTAATACTTGAAAACAATTAGTCATTCACACACATTATTTATATATAACTTATTGATTTTTTTTAAAGCAAATAATTAAGGTTAAAATTATTTCTAGAAAAGAAAAATTGGTAAAATTACAAGATTTCAAAACAGAAAAGGTTTTGTCTGCCTTACATAAAAATTAAATTCTTAGAAATATAGTTATGAACCTAAAATTTTCAATTGACTTCAGTTACATCAGGTACCGATTTTTGCTTTAGTTGGATTTATAGGAGACATTTGACCTAAATTTATTGATAGGATACATGACCTATATTTCTTTAAAATAAAGATTTGGCTAATATAATAAATGTGAAAGTCACATTGAAGTAACATTGTGATGGAAACAAAATCATTTCAACTTGTAATGTTTTAAGTATAAATGGTGACATGTGAAGATAAAACCTCAAATACATTGTCTGTATATCCAGATATAATTTTAAATAGTACTTCTGATGTTATCATATAACAGAAGTACTATTTAAAATTCCTAATTTTTGCAAAGCTGCAGATATAAGGTATTATATACATTTGTTTTTAACTCATATATTTCAAATATTGCTTGTGTGTGATCCTTTTCTTTTTTTAACTTTGTTAAACTTAGTGTTCTCTGTAAGCATCTGTAGAAAATGTGCAAGTTTTTGCAGAAACCCACAACCCTGGTTGCATTTACTTAACATGCATTTTCCAAATCAGTTTTAGACAAGATTGATTTATTGCATATTTAATATTTTATTTGTTGTTATTCCTGTTTAATTGCTAAAATATTAATTTTATTTTTTGTATTTCCCCATTAGTCATCTTTATTAAAAATTGGCCAACAAAAATCAATCACACTCAGCAAGTATTTGAAAGATCACAAAGTCTTCAGCAAGGAGCAGAGAAATTGCAAGGATTAATAATTTTTAGTAACATCTAATGTCATGTCCACAATAAAAAATAGAGATAAACTGATATTCTTTGGAACAAATGTGTATATTGAACAGTTAGCCATTGAATCTAAAATCATTTAAATTTTTCTCCTTGTGTATTCTAAGCTCCATTATTTTACATTACTTCCTTTAACTTTTAGTGAAAGAATTTCTAAGTCAAATCAAGTGTCTTAAGGCAACTCAAAACCTATTTTAAATATTTTTTCCAAGTTTTTAAGATATCAAAAATTGAATTATTACAAAGTTATATTTTCAAGGCATAGCCAAATGACAGAACATTTCTATATTTTGTTTGGCAAATGAAATTTACCTATATGCAATACAGTAGTTTAACATTTTTTAGTACCAACACATAAAATAATGGTAAATTTCTTGTGGATAATGGACATTTTTAAAATATGAAATCCATAGATATTTACTATGTAATTTTTTCTAATTGAAACAGCTAGTGGCCAATGGACCACTGTAATATAAAAGAAAGGAAGCAACAGCATTTTAACTGCTGAAGACTTGTATGAAATTTATCAATTAGTAACAGCAGCAACCAATTAGCACACAGACAATAAAAGAAAGACTCAAAAGTTAGGGTGTGCTTTTTTTCTTGTTTATTACAAGTCCACAAATGCCAAACACATGATGGAGTCTGTTGAGGTTGTTGAAGTCAAAGAATATAATCTATTATGGTTACAGAATGAGGATGAGAAGAGGCAGCAGATTGATGGAATAATTCTATAGAGCACACCAGTAATGCCTGTCTGTTAAAAAAACAGAACTATGGCAATCTTTTTTATTTTTTTTTAACAATAGACACATCAAAGAGACATTTTCATTTTCACTGTTTCTTGTTCTCATGATACAAAGCCATTTGCTACTCTGCAAATGAGAACTTCATTCTTGAATCTTCATCCACTAACCTACTAAGTTTGTTTATAATTCTGTACACATACTAAGAGTTACCAATTAAAATTTAAAAACCACAAACATTTGATAAGATTACTATCAAATTCCTTTAATACATTGAATTTTTTTTTAAATTTTTTTTTATTTTGTAATGCTTTATTATTCAATTTATACATGAATCTTGTTATTCATGGGGGTCTATATTGTTTGCTATGTACTTACCTTGCCATTCTTCTGTCCTATACCAGGAAACTGATGCAATATTTTTCTTGGAGACATTTTCTTTACATACCAACATTTAAGGATGCAATATCCATTCTCTTATCTCTAAAATGTATCCTTTCCCATACATACATATATATATATATATATATATATATATATATATATATATATATATATATAAAACAATATTTATTTGTATTTTCTGTACAAAAATCAGGTTATACTGTGCTTTAAGCATTTTTTTAAATTTCTTTTAATATTGGTTTTCATAATTTCCATTTCAAGTAAAACTGAAATCAATAAACTTAGCTTCATGGTCCAATGCTGCTTTATTTTTTTATCAAATTTTATGTATTTTTGGGAGCTTCTAAAATGTTTTAGTAAGAAAAAAATAGTTTCAAATTGCTCGCACAGAAATCTTAACACTTAGCAAGTAGAATAGACAATATTCTAAATGTCAAAAGTATTTTCATAACTAGATTTTAGTAACATGTCACCATGAACAAGGATTAGGACTAATTCTTTCTAGTTTTCTAAGCAAAATATGCTTATAACTTTTTTTAAATAAAATATTATTGTCAGAAAACCAGAAAGTGTTTAGAATCCAAATTATTTTAATTTCAAATGTTTAATCTTATGACACAACTATCTCATTTTTAAGGCACAATGAACTGCAAAGAAAATTTTTCCCATATAAAAGCAACTGTCTCTCCACGCCTCAAAAAATAAAATAAAACAAGATGCCTGAACTTTTCTGGGGGAGCAACTTGTTTCAACAAAATCAGAATTTTTAATTTTTTATCATTTTTTTTTTTTTTTAATTCCACATTTGCATTTTCAGTGATGAAAAGAGAAAAAGAAACACAATACATGACAAGGTTTTTGTTTTTATCATCACATAAAATAGTCTCTGTAATACAATTGTCACTATATACCAGAAAATGGAGTATCTCTCCATCAGACAGTCACTCACAATTTGTAGGTGAGGTAATAAACAGTCCCAGTTTCAAGATATAAATTAGATTACACACTGGTAAAAGATGTAGCAACTTTTAATGTAAAAATTCATATAAATAAAAACTTGAATAATCACAGCTAGAAAAAACAGTCAAATAAGAGTTGAAATAGAGAAGAGTGAAGACAAGTATCACTTACAAGCTTTTCTGAATTGGTTCAATTTTAGTTTTGCAAGAGGTAGATAATATAGATTACTAATTCCAGAGGAGTGTGTAAGTACAAATATAAATGATAAACAGCAAGTTTTGTTTACTAACTGCAATGATCCATTATGACTAAGAGTCATGAGAAAATTATTCAGTTAACTCCAGATTGACTAGAATTAAATAACCTAAAATAAAATAGGCCAATTTAATTCAAAGCATAATTTGAATGATTTTTATAAATACCTAGTCACTGTAATTAATTTTAAATTATTTTTTATTGTACAAGGAAACTAAAAACGTTGTTGCCATATCACAACTGAATGTTTCAATGCACATGGTCAAAATTATTGACAATCATGCAGGCAATGAGTTTTCAAAATTCCTGCCTATTTACAAATATAAAACTCTTTCACACACACCCTTCAACACCATCTTTCATCTAATTTAAAAACTGCAAAAAATAGATAAATTCCCAAATATAAAAATATATTTTATATAAAAATATTAACTTTAAATGTGAAAATCTTTGTTCTCAAGATATGATTGAAACGTATATAAAATCAAACCTCAAATTGCTTTGTAGAAATGTTTACATAGCCACCCTCTATTTTTTTTTTCTTGGACAAAGAATTTCAAGACACAGTTTAGTGCCACTAAAAATGTTACCCACCTGTAGACCTAAATTTGGAGGGATATGATTTTACAGTGTTAGGCCGTTTTCGCTCTTCTTTGGGTGCCTTATCTAAGGGCACCTTATTTATATTTTTATTAGCCATCACAGACTGTTCAGTGTCCATTTGTTCAGCTTTAACCGCACCTTCCATAGAAGGTTCACTTGTCTTAGGCTCAACATTCCCATCTAATTCTTTCTTTTCTTTGAAATCAGTTTTAGTTTTTTCCTGTTTTTCATGTTTCTTCTTTTTCTTGGCAGATTTGTCTGAAAAATAAAGAACAATGGTACTTTTAAATCTTACCTTCAAATTAAAAGTACACATTTACAAAGTGGAAAAGGATTAACAGTCGATAGTGAATAATTTTCAAGCTTGTTAATATGTAAATATGATAAAAATTTATTTGTTAGTAGACCAAAAGTGGTATATTACAGAAATTTGAATACTGAGCAGTATGGCTTTATTTTTTTAATTTTCTATGACTCATCACACTGAACAAAGAACTGCTAAATATCTTGATGGCATTCTAGTTGATATCCAAATTATCCAAATTATTTTCAAGCTTACAATTTTTTATTGAAAGTTGTAAAATGATTGCATTTCTCATTAATGAATGGAACAACTATCACCATTAACTACATACAAAATATAAGTTAGATTGAAAACTAAGCTGAAATAACCTAAGTTTCAGTTTGAAAACTAAACTTGCTTTCTTATACAGTTAAAATTAAAAAAAAGTTCACACCTAAAATGCTTTATGTATGCTCAGTGATAAATGTGCACAAATAATCTATTTAAAGTTTTACTAAGCATGTTTTTGAAAGCCATCTATTCATAACAGAACAAATCCTAATTTACATTTGGAATTTTTTACTATTGATTTATTGAAATTGAAAACTATATATCCAAATTCAAACTCCACAATATTACTTTAAGGCAGAAAAAACAAATATATTTTACTAATAAATTACAACTTATCACAAATATTTTCAGCTTTAAAAAATATTGATTAGAACTAAGGTATTTTAGGCATTCAAATATCAAACTGATTTTATCATACTGAAATACTAATTTAAGGTAAAGAATGTGCACTATTTATAAATATCTGAAATGGTGCCTCACTACAGCCAAAATACTTGCTAATAGTCTTTTGTTGAACATATTTTTTATAAGTCAATATTTTATCTAATATATTTGGACAAAATTAGCTATTAAAAACATTTTGTTACTTAATTAAGAGCCATGAATATTAAGATATAATTGGCTTAGAATATTTGAGTTGATGCCAGTCATGTAATTAAACAAAATTTCAGATGATAAATATTCATTATTAAACTTTTAATGTCTGGTCTTTACATTTAATTATTTCCATCTAAATTGATCTAAAACTTGTAATACTTTTCACTCTTTTTTAGTCAAATATACTTACAAATATTTTTTTCATGTATATATCAGTACCTTTAATACTACAAACAATTTAGCATTACCTTATTGAGAATAATATATTTGAAAAAAAGAACAGTCACATTTTTAAAGTTTTATCCAGTGAGCAAGCTACTTGTAGTTTTTAACTAAATTATTTGCATTACTTTAAAAAAAAATCTTAAAATTATATGAAACAAAGCCAACATTAATATATGTATGATAAGCTTTTAAAATACAGTTATAAATGCATGTTATGGTTACTTATAAGAATATGAGAAATATACAGCAGTGAAATATTGTGTGAAATTTAAAAGAAATAAAAATCATATTAACATAGATAATTTTACTAAAATGTAAAATAATCAAAATATGTTAAAGAAACTAAAAACATGCTAATTGCAATTTATAGGCCATAGTTGTCAAAATTCTACATAGCCCAATTTTATATATAAAATCAGGAAGATTTTTTATCATGTAAACAGTGAGAGAACACTTAAATCAGAGTTTCTTCCTGGCTACCAATGATATACAGTGGAACCTCAGTTCTCAAATTTAATTAGTTCAAAATAGTCATTCAAAAACCAAATATTTTTCCCATAGGAATTAATCTGCTGCTTTGATCACATCTTTGTTCTTCAGTTTATGTTGGCATCAAAAACCTCACTGCTAAATCAAAGACATGCAATTCCACTTTGATATTTTGCTATTATTTGTTTTTTTTTCCCCCACTTCAACTGGCTCTCACAACTAAGTTTGCTGCTATCACTAACATTCTTCAGAGCCATTAGAGTATATAAAATAACAAAATAATATATAAAAATATGACAAAATGCACATTGATAGATTGAACATGCATAACATCAACAGAAGTCAATAAGTAACTTATACATCTGCTTGTTTGGAGCTTCCTTGTATTGATTAGTGTTCATTCAGCTGACATCATTTTAAACATTCAAAAACTGGAGCATATTTTTCTCGAAAAATTCATTTGAACCAATTTCTTTGAGATGAGGTGTTTGAGAACTGAGGTTCCACTGTAACTCTGTTCTACCCTAGGGAAAGTTGTAGGATGGGGGAGAACTAACTCTTTGATATTGAGACGCAATAAATGACAGTATGTTACCAGCCTATCCTAAACATACAATGCAGCAATAAAAATTTCTATGCATTTCATTAAAGTCAACTATACATGTTCAATATTAAATAACTGCTTAAAATCCATCACAATTTAACACAAAGTTTATTTGAAGCTTTTTATTTTTTTTTTATTTTCTTATAAGTTTGGTCTCCAAAAAACTTTGAAGATTTCAGTTAAATGATAATTTTACTATTCAAGAGTTGAGAGAAAAGGTGTGTGTTTTGGGGGTGAGGTTATTTGGCTTTTTTTCTTGTTACATATTCATTACAATTTTCTTTCTCAGTCCCCAGTAACTATTCCTAATAGTAGTGAAACAATTTTATCTAAAGACTAGCTTAACATCTATCACACCCACATACATTTCACAAGACTACTTCAGCCTCACTTATTTGGCTCATACCTCAAAATGAAAGAATTGTTAATTATACTATAAAAAATCTTGTAAATAAATAGTTTAAAAATGTAATACTATCCCAAATAAGCAAAATAAGACACTTATCAATTTTTATGCAGCCAACTATGATTTTCAAATGGAAAGTATTTGAATATAGAATAATTACTTACTTTAATTATTCATTTATTCACTCAATTCATATTTTTTAAAATATGAACAAATTGATTTATACAAACATGTTCTAAATGTGCATTTCAATATAAATCAAATATTAACTTTCTAATTATAATCAGTTATCTCTAACATCCATGTTTAAATCAGTTGCAAAAATAGCAAAATAGATATAAATTCTATGAATAAAACTTTTGACTTATAGGAAATTAATCATTGTTAAGTTTACTGCCTTAATCTTTTAAATCTTTGAACTAAAACTGAGAATTGAGTTTGAATTTCAGAATTAAATTTCTTTGCTCAACTTTGACAGTTTTAAAACTATTGCAGACTGAGCTGCCACAATACCCTACTTGATGCACCATAAGTCTGATGTATTCAATAATATTTAAAACTCCAAGTGCACCAATCATGGTCACATATTACATTCATTGTTGCTTATTATTATCATTATTAAGGTGGATGTGTGAGTAGTGTAACAGATATTAGAATGAAAAGGGAGATGAGTTCAAATTCCATATTTGTTTGTTGCACTTTCTTTTGCATTAATGCCCTTAGGGAAAAGTGGAAGAGAGGAGAGCTGGGTTCATAATCCAGCTCTCCTCTCTGCTGCTGTGGGTTAGACAGAAGGGGTAAACCTCCTAGGAAAAAAACCAGTTTAAGAGAATCTAAATTAAATTCGAAACCATAGAGAAGGCAAGAAAAAACCACTCTACTATCTTTCCCAAAAGTGCACAGAAATTCAAAGATAGTAAAGAAAAGGGGTCTGTGAACTGTCACTACATGCTAACAGGACATGGTTCTTAATAAAATTATTAATGTAACAAAGCTATCTCCTGTTTCTAAATCAGTGAAGTTGGCTGCATTGTATTACACAATTTTACTTGACAGCAATTAATACAGAAAATAAAATGAATTAAAATTGAATTAATATTGACTCACAAGCCAATAATTAAATGCATTACTTGCCAAACTTTGATGTTTGGAACAGGGATTGTCTTAGATAAAGTTATCTCAATGCCCTATAAATTTTGTTTCTTCAATTACAACAAATGTTTCTATCTTAAATCTTTTAAAAATTAAAAGTCCAAGATTCAAGCTTTAGATTTAAATGAAAAATCAGCAAAATCAGATTTAACTGCTAGAGCAGAGAAAAAATATAGTAAGCTTCAAAAGCAACTCAAGAATTTTTTTTTTTTACTTCTTTACTCAATATAAAAATGGCACGATAGAAGTTATGCGGTAAAAAAAAAAAAAAAAAAGAAAAAAAAAGTTTTTTTTTTCTCTTGACACTGCTATTACCATATACTCCCCTCAGGAATTTTTTTATTTCTTTAAAAATTGTTTATAGAATTTTAATAAAACCTAAATGTATCAAACTAGATTTATACATTTTTTTTTCTCAGCTCTCAACCTATTTTTGCAAATTTATATGATGAGAGCAAATAAAAGAAATGACTGCAAAATGCACTTCAAAATTATTAGTATAATTGTATTTTTAAAATTTGTTATATTCTTGTTCACAATTATTTTTATAAATTCATGAATAAAAAAATTGTTATAAATTCTCAAGAAAAAAGAAAATACATAAGTCCAGCTTCATGTTTAAGTTTTATTAAAATTCTAAAAACAACTTTTTAAAACTATAAAAATTACCAGGTGAGTATACAGTAATAGCAATGTTAACTGTCCTTTTGACACCATTTTTTGTGGGTACATTTGTTAAACTTATCTTATTTATCATTGTGCAGAAAGCAAATGGGTACAGATATTTCTAATCGAAATATTGCTTTATTAAAAGATAATTTCATGCACTGTTAATAAAGTATATTACAAAAGTAATTATAACTCCAAGTCCAAGCAACTCAAATAGCTATACCCGACATAACTTTTTTTTCTCCACCAAATAGTAGCACTCTGGTGGTAGAGTAATTTCTTACCATTACTATTTTCTATGTTGCTCTTCTCCCTAATTTTCTTCATCCATTGGTCCACTATTCCTCCTGCCAAACTTTTTATTCCTGTAAAATATAATATACATTAATTTAAACAAAAAATAAAATATTACTGATAATAGTCTGAAGAAAACAAAAAGGTAATCCATAGAAAGAAAAGAATGCATCAATAAAATCTTTGCAGAAACTGAGCGGGTTAAGATTTGATCTGAGTAGAAATAATCAAAAAGGAGAAAAATGACTAAGATGTTGAATCAATATTTAAAATAGTTTCTTCCTTTCTTTTTTTTTGGGGGGGTGGGCTTTTTTCCTCAGGGCAAATTAAATAGAATACATTTTTACAAATCTTTTTAAGTTCTCAAGATATTCTCTGTATATATTTTGAGAAATCTCTCCTAAAGCTGATACAAATCCTATTATTTCTCTCTATATATGAGTAATATAAGTTAGCTTAAAGTTAGTTTCTCAAAAGCAATACCTAAAATTAAAACATTCTTAAATGATCAAGTAATGCATTTGATTGAAAAAGCCAATCAACATTTTAAAAACAAGATGCTAGAATAATTAGAATGTTATATTTATTAAATCAAACATGAAGATCAATCATAATCATTTGGAATGAGATCAGTGATATTTTCAAGTAAATATAAAAAATGTTTTATGAGAAAACAAACAAAAAAAATTCATTTTATAAAAAAAACAAAAACAATTTTGACTAACATTTGGTTTTGAAGAAATTTAGTGCTTTCTATAGACAATAGTAGGTACCTCCAATAATTCACTGAAAAAAAAGAGCATATCAGGTTGAAAAGAGCCCCAAACTTCATAAAAACAAACTTTTATCATCAATGTTATTATTAAGAGGAAAAACCAAAATATTTTTTGATTATTTTATTAAATTTTTTAATACTTTCTAGCACATACGAGATTTTTTTATGTCAGCAGGAGGAGCAAAGATTAGTATAGAAAATTTTAACATCTTCTTGCACTGAAAAAATACATTGATTTGGAAATTCTTTTAAAAATCATAGTTAAATTTTAATAAAATTTTCAGGACTTATTATTCACAAATGAATTAAATTAATTTTTGAAAAAAGTTTTTTTTAGAGAGTCACAATAAAAATATATATTTTTTTTTATCTCTGCTACTCCCTCGACAGCCCCACTTACTTAATGAAATTTCTAGAAATTAAATTTTGTCCCTCTGCATAATTATATTAATTAAATGCAAGACTCCTTGAAGAATGTAAATCTTATTTTTTTTTTTCAAACAGTAACTCATTTACAGAAAGTCTGTGCTCTGAATCATAAAATAAAAAGTGCAATAAAACTAAGGCATTATTTAATTACAAAAAGCTTATTGCTTTTATAAATAAGATATATTAATGACACTATTGTCTTATGAAAAACATTTTTTTCAATGAATAAAGAATTTTTACAAGATGGTTTTCATTTTTTTAATATTTTAATTAGAAAAACTTGTTAAGTTTAAAAAATTTTTTAATCTTAAAATTCTGTATTAATTTTGACCTTTTAGATGATATTACTATTATTATTAGGTGAAAACTATATTTACTAATCACAAATTGAAAAGCTTAGTACAATCAATCAAACACCAATATTTTTGAAAGAAGTTTCAATTTTTTTGTATGTGTACAAACTTGCCAATTTCTGTACATATACAACATTATCATGGAAAAGTCACATACTTTAAGGGTTGTCGCATGGAAACTTTTTTGGCTGTGAGCAACTTTCATTTCTCTTTCATGTTTTGTTGTGCTTAACAATCTTTGCAAATCACCTGCTCAAAATTTTAAAATAAATAGCTTTTTATTCTTATTTTACTAAATATTTTTCATTTTTATTTTTAATGTACTTATTGTTTTTAGTGTAAGTCATACTTCAATTAATTTTTTTTTTAGTTTCAATTAAGAATAAATAACCCAATTTCCATTTGAAGTTCTTTTTTCATATTTTTTTTAATTTGCGTGTCATTTTGAAAATTTTTTCAAATTTTTTTAAAGTATTTTAAATTTTATTAATCACAAAGCATTTTCAAACATAAGTACATAGAATTCAATAAAATATTAGATTGCTGAAAATATTTTGTTAATTTAAAAAAAAAAAAAACTGGGTAGTTAAAAATTAAAAACAGCTCCTCCTTACTTAACTTTTGGAAATGTCAGGCTGTCAATAAATTATTCAACAAGTCAGATAAACAATTTGACTTTGTTAAGCAATGCTTTTCTTAGTTTTCTACTACATTTTTTATGCTAAAAGTAATATTTGCTTTAAATCAGATTAATTAAACTTTAAATTTGCTAATTTTCCTCAAATAATATTTCAGAAACATATATTTTATTTTTGCAAGATTTTTAATACCAATAGCTAACTTGCTTACAATTGTCACAAAAATGGATGACTGAAAAAATTACTGAAAAAAAGGGGTAGAAAAGATTAAAAAATTGAAAATAGTCAAAAAATACTTTGGTCTTTCCTCTTAATAATAACATTTTGAGGATAAAAGTTTATTTTTATCAAGTTTGGGACCTTTTTTCAGCAAATTATTGGACATACCTAGACAATAGGATATTTATATTAAGAATACTTCAAATTATGTTCACAACACAAATTAAAAATACTTGATTTATGATATTTTAAGTTTCTACTTATTTTAATTATACAGAATGGAAAAACTCAATCCTAACAAAAACAAAAAAATAATAATTACAAAAATTAAATATTACATCTTACAAATGTTTTAGATAAAAATTGGGGATACAAGATTTTTAATGGTTGTTTTGATGGTTAAATATATTGCTTAAGCTATTCTTCAGAATTTCACCATAGTATCTAATTTTTTAATCATTAAGAATATTGGAAAAAAAATCACTGAAAATATATTTTGAAAATTTTTTATATAAGATTAAAGAGGGTTTTTTTTGTTTTTTTTTTTAGTAAAGCTAACAATAATTACAAATTTTTCCAAAGAAGACACTTAAAATGTACCTCAAATTAAATGTTTGATATTAATTTCCATTCAATTTTACAGATTATAAATAATTTAAAATAGAGAAAGAAAAACATCCTAAATGTTGACCAACATAAAATTGTTAAAACAGGTCACAAATCTAAATTATTATTGTCTGAACACAATCCAAGATTTAACTTGTGTATTTTTTTAAGTGAAGATAATGTTCTCTACTACTATATACTTGAGTATAGTGCAAGTTTTTATGATCACTTTTTTTTTTAACACAAAAAAATAGGGGGTTACAAATACACAGGTAATTTTTTTGAAGGGGCTAAAAATTATGCATTTTCAGTGACCAGTTGCACTATACACAGGTAAATTTTTCTGGAGAGGTTAAAAAATTCATGCATTTTTGGTGACCGTAACCTGCCTATTAGACTTATATTCTCACAATACCTTTGGCTAACCCTTACTGTACACGTAAGCTCCTTTAACCTGCCTCCCATAGCCTAGATTCTTTCTTCCTGTTGCTACATGAACAGTGTTTTTTTTCCACACCATTTTGGGGTAGCTTTGTAAAAGAAATGAAGACTATTTGCTATAAAATATGTCCAGGATGATGCCCAGTACTGTAACAGGCCTACTAGCATTGCCCAGAAGCTGGGGTCGCATTATACATGAGCTATATGAAAAAAAACAATTCAAGAGTTGCATTGTAAATGAAGTAAGCTTATACACGAGTATATACAGTATACAAAACTATTTTATTAGATTTCATTACCACTCAAAAGCTACAAAGACAAGTAAATATTTTAAAAATCATATATAAAAAATTAAATGGTTAAGAGTTATAAAAGGTATAAATAACTCATAAAAGAAAAAGATACTAAAATAACCAAATATTTGTATATTTTTGTCTGTAATGTCTGAATATTGCCAATGCAAGAGAGGTAACAAGTTATCTCTCTTGCAACACATTATCTTTGACCATGGCCAACTTATGAAATGTTTGCAAAGCTAGGAGACAAAAATAAAGACTAGCAGAATAGAACATTAATAATTGGGAAAATGATATAAAAAAAATCGTGTGAAAGCCTAATAGTAAGGATTTAAAATATCAATTTCATATATGCTGTCATTTTCAACAACATTGGTAAATTATGTAAAATAATTCATGGTATTAACAAAAAATAGAAAACTAGCAAAGGTGAGTCAAAAGGCAAACTGAAAAAATATTAAAATTGTAATATTTCTTTATCAATTTCTAAATTCTAACAAAAATATTCTTTTGCTAATCAAAAAAACAGGAAATATGTTGCAAACTATTAAAATCTGATCATCAATAATAAGGTAGTGAATCAGTAAAGAGAGCATATTACTGGCATGGTTGCCATGTGTGTTTTCCATACAAACAGTAAAAACTGTTTGGTAGAATAGAAAGTGGAAAACATCAATTTATAGAATACATAATTTTGAGGAGGAGAAAAGGAGATAATTTTTTAAAAAAGGAAGGAGGAAGAGAAAAGGAGATAATTTTTTAAAAAAGGAAGGAGGAAGAGAAAAGGAGATAATTTTTTAAAAAAGGAAGGAGGAAGAGAACAGGGGGAAAATTTTTAAGGAAGGAGGAGGAGAACAAGAGAGAGTAAAAAAAGGAGGAGGAGAACAAGAGAGAGTAAAAAAAGGAGGAGGAGAACAAGAGAGAGTAAAAAAAGGAGGAGGAGAACAAGAGAAACTAGAGAAGGAGGAGAACAAGAGAAACTAGAGAAGGAGGAGAACAAGAGAAACTAGAGAAGGAGGAGAACAAGAGAAACTAGAGAAGGAGGAGAACAAGAGAAACTAGAGAAGGAGGAGAACAAGAGAAACTAGAGAAGGAGGAGAACAAGAGAAACTAGAGAAGGAGGAGAACAAGAGAAACTAGAGAAGGAGGAGAACAAGAGAAACTAGAGAAGGAGGAGAACAAGAGAAACTAGAGAAGGAGGAGAACAAGAGAAACTAGAGAAGGAGGAGAACAAGAGAAACTAGAGAAGGAGGAGAACAAGAGAAACTAGAGAAGGAGGAGAACAAGAGAAACTAGAGAAGGAGGAGAACAAGAGAAACTAGAGAAGGAGGAGAACAAGAGAAACTAGAGAAGGAGGAGAACAAGAGAAACTAGAGAAGGAGGAGAACAAGAGAGACTAAAAATGGAAGAAGAGAGAAAAAAGGAAAGTGAGAAAAAAAAGAACAAGAAAAATGGTGGAGAACAAGTAGGATAAGCAAGAAAAAAGATTTCTCTTCTCAGTAGAAAAAATTTAGCATGTAAATATGAGTTAACGTGAAGTTTAGCAAAAATCAGTGAACTTTAAAATAGGCTAACCTCATAAGAAAAAAATGTACATGTATTACATTCTATACAAAATTTAAATGGTTTGTTTAAAATTAAATATGTATTTTAGCTATTAATTTTCAGTTTTATCCTATGTGAAAATACTTGCTGTTTTTGTGTGAGCATACTGTGTGTGAAATTACATTTCAAAACAATGTAAACCATGTAAATTCTTATTTTTTGCAGATACAAACTTGATACAAATGTTAGAAATCTATAAAGTTAATGTGTTTTATACACAAAATGTTTTTTAAGTAACCCAAAGTTAAGTGTGCATATTATGTAGGAATAATTACAGCAATTCATCAATGATCATTATCTGCTGTAATTTTCATAGATTATTCTTAACAAGATATGAATTCTGCATGTATGTTGTCCCTATTGTGCAATAACCAGATCATTTCCCTTGAATATTTACAGCTTTTCAGATGTATAAGCAGTTTGGGATAATTATTGTGCTGTGACATTTGTCATTTTATGTTGGACAGCCAAATGGTGAAATTTTGTCTTCAGTTGTGAAGAGCTGTATAAAAAAATAAAAATTTTTTTTTTTAAAAATGCCATGAGAATATCTGATGTATCATTGTAATCTATTATATCATCTCTACTCTTTAATACAGAACTTTTCAAAAGTTATTTTTATATGGCAAGGAGCTTTTTGGATTCTTTGTCTATGTCCATAACACACATGCAGAATAACCAAGTTACACTATAGACACAGAATACAACAAATATAAAATACATGATTTTTACATAAATATTGGTGGGAGAAGGATATTAATATCTCTATAGACTTACCTTCATCTTCAGACTTTCTCAATTGCTTAATTGTTTTAGCAGCATCATTTTTTTTCATAATATCAATAGTAACAGGCAACGTGTGATAAACTCTCAAAATTTCCATCAGTAAAGGAGTATTCTCCGATTCACGGGCATCATGCAACCATTCATTCATGATATCCCAGCCACCATTAATTAGAAACCTGAAATATGAGATGAATATATTCAAAAAGAAGTTTGTAAAGATTTTTTTGAGAATTTAGCTTTTCAAACTTTGAAATTACTCATCAAAGAAGACATTTCCCAAGACAGCTTAATATTCGGTGTCAGGTTTTATATCTAAAATATTTTATTTCATTTGGATGAATTTCTTTATTTTTTGTCATACTATTTTAGATGCAGTGCTCTCCAGCTTTTCTATGGTATTAAGAGAGAGCAGGCACTTAACCTCCCCATACACATCAGTATCTTTCTGCCAGAGGACACTTAAAACTGCCCTTGCCTGACCGAGTCATTAGACCTGTGGTCTTCTGATGAAATGAATTTCATCAGCACTCACATTTTTGTGATCATGTTTTTAGAAGCTGAAATATGTCATGTTTTTCTTCTCTGATTACCAATATTCATGTGTTATTAGCCTGCTGATTAAATGAGTGGAGCAGAGTATGTGTTGATCATCTTAGTTGATCATCTTAGTTATCAATAATGCTGTCTCATCTTACTGCCTTTATTCTACCAAGGTCCATTTTGTGTGTTCTCCCCCTCTCCCTCCGTACCTTATTTTAGTATTTTTTTCTGGTGCTACTTAAGTCTTAGTTTTAATGAATTGCTGGTATCACTCTTGTAATTTCTGCTATAAAAGTAGCTCATAGACAGGGGCATTGTGACAAAGTGCCAGGTAGGTCAATGAATGCCATCGTTAATGGCCAGTTTTCTCAAGCCCATGTAATCAATGCAGACATCCCCAAAGGCTCTCTCTTTAGGCTTACCCTCTTTCCATATTATATTAACGATCCACCCAGGAACGTTCTCAGATCATTATTAATGCTGATGATACCACAATTTATGGGTGCACCTCAAAAAATCTAGATGATCAGAGCCCATTAACTGATTTCTCCTCTGATCTAACTCTAACAGCTCATTGGGAGAGGGGACTGGCTTGCAACATTCAATGTCTCGAAAACCAAACAATAATGTTTCACCATCACCAAGCAGACTGAACTTTCTCCAGTCATGATGAACAGTTGTACCCTTAATGAGGATCCTTGCTTTGAATTTCTATTGAGACAAGTTCTCCCCAGACCTCATGTGGAACTTGTACATACAATCCATCATTAAAGATGCTGGAAAAATGGCCAGTTCTTTATAGCATTCCCGAAAGTACTTGACCTGTCCTGCCATGCTCTATCTTTACAAGAGTCAGATCAGAGCAGAAATGGAGTACTGCTGCTATCACTATTTCTATACATGATGTTCTTTACATATGGTGCAACTGAGAGCCACAACTTGGAGCCCATTTTAGTTTAGTCTACCATAGAAAACATAAAATAGATGCAAATGTAATATTTTTATACTACAAAATGAAAAGGCCATTTATTAAGAATGCTGTTACATAAAGTTAATGTCATAATTAAATTCAATAAATTCCATATTTTTAAATATTGTAAATGAGGTGTAGAAAATGTTAACCCCAACCTTGCTGCTCAACCATACATTTTAAAAATCAATTTTTTGTAGCTACTTCTCTAACTATAAAAAGTATATTTAAAACAATATGTCACCATAACAATAGTCACTTCATTTCTAAATAAGTTACTGTCATGCTTATTTTGTTGTGTCATATTTTTCTTACAGAATTCATAAATCTGATATGGTTTTTGTTTAATTAAAACAATTTTAAGATGGATAATTAATTCAAATATTAAAATGCATGCAACATTCCAGACATTAACAGTGGGGGTGGTGATGGATCTGAAGCTCTGCTAAATATATTAATTGTAATATGACCTTAGAAAAACAAAAGTGTACCAAGATGAAGAGGAGTAACTTTTTTGAGCCAAATTAATTATGCTTTTAATCTTTACTCTTTACTTTGAATTTCTTAAGCCAATTACAGCGGAACAATGAAAACTGAAATAGGCCTCCAGTTCTGGATCTCTGTTGCACCATTAGAAAAGCATTAAGTAAAGAATGCCATGTTTCTATGGCAAATGTTCAGATGAGCAACCTTAGTCCCACCAGTTCAGACCTTTACTGCCAAGATCTGCCATGCCACATACACATGATCAAATCATCCTAATTCCCTTCCATTGGTAAGAAGGAAATTCCTCCCAGGTAGCTTTCCTCCCACCAAACCACTACTTTATGGAACAGACTCCAGTGAGGATGTTTCCCCGATTACTACAATCATAACTTCTTAAGTCTATCCTACCCACTACATATCCTCACAATCTGCACTTACTTCCTTTTATGTCTATATCTCATTCAGTAGCACTCTACATTGAGTGATTCTTGGGTCTTTTATTGAGTGAGCATTTAGCATAAAAAATAGTGCATGCACTCTCAGAAAAAGATTTGACATTTCAAAAGATAATAAAAGAGCAAAACATACAACAAATAATATTAGCAATAACAGATAATAGTCAGAAAGAAAAGAGAAACATAAATAGAATAAACATAACTTTTTGGTAATTCTTCCCAAACCAGCTTAAACTATATTTTCTTGTTTTAATAAACAAATTTCCAGAGAGTGAAAAACAGTATATATTATGAAAATTTAAATCTAATCCAATAAAATGCAAAATGTACCACCCAAATACTTCCAATAAAATCAGTTTCAAATTTGAAAAAATAATTTGTCCCTTTCAAGTTTAATTTTGTCTAGTTTAACATTAATAAATGAAAAATTTGTCTCCACACTAACAAGGCTTGAAAACTCTAAAAATTATTTTGGAAACACACTTCAAATATACTTATTACAAATTAAGTATAGATAAATTTCTTCAGAATTTATCATCAACCTTTAAGGTCCTTAAACAACAAAGTTTGTTTTGTTTGAAGTAATTGCTAAGACAAATATATATTTCAATATTTTTTTAAAATAACTTCATAGAAATCAAGTGTTTTGAGATTAGGTAAAACAAACACCATTTTCAATGCAAACTATACTGAATTGGAAGTGTGGTCTGACAGAATTTTCTAATTCTTGGAGTGAAATGAACATCATTAAAATATTATAATTTCTATTTACAACAATGATTGAACAAAATAGAATATTCTGTTTTTTGTGAATAACTTTCATATTTCTCAATCAAATTTGTTTACAACTGGATAGTTTAATCTAAATAGCATATCATTTTTGATATATGTAAATAATCTGGCATTTCCGCTTTGACAATTGAAATTTATTTAAATCATTTACACATGGTCATTTCAGGAGTATTCTCAATGTCAAAGTATTGGTATAAAAAGAGTAGAATTTTCAGTGTTTAGCATATTATCACCCAGTATCATAAATGACAAGATTTAAAGATATATTGGAAGCACAAAAAGCAGATGAGCTGGTATGCTCTCAATTAGCTGCATCAAAGATAAGATAAATTTGTTCAAGATGGCCCAACTAAAAAAATTCAAAAATCAAAACAACAGTAAGAGATGAACATTGACTGTATAGAATCCTTATTTGCCAATTGTGATAAAATTTCCAAAGCCTGGAATGATACTGGTGTAACTGTTTCTTGATGCCCGATACTCTTGAAATCATCAGCTTGGATATGACAGCAGGATACTGCTTTCAATGCCACTACTAACTTTTAAGCAGGAGTGTTTAATCTGAGATAGAGACCATCAAAGTTGGTCCATTGGTCAATGGAACCAGGTACTTTTCAGTAATTGACATTCTGTATTCCCTTCAGTAATTGTGGGCCCCCAAATCTGAGGAAAGTCAGATGAGAGTTACGATAACAAATTCCCCTCAGAATTCAAACAAGAAGTATTAATGTTATTTGCAAAAAAAAAACAGAATATTTCAGTTTTCTGAATCATTGTTATACTAATTAATACAAACAAAAGAGTAACAAACATTATTTATAGCATTTATAATTTTCAATGGCAATAGAAGACACATTTGATCTATAAGTATAAAAACAAAAAGACAAAATCTGTTTACCAGCTGAAAAATTAGATTTAAATAATTTACTAGAGACATAGGTAATTTTCTAACTACTACATCTTTGTACAAACCAAGGATCAAGATTAATATCATGCCAGAAATGACGGAACATTAGTTTGAAACAACTGGTTAGGTTTTCTGGGACAATGCCTGGATGAAAAAAAATCTATTATTTTTATTTGTTAAAAAAAAATTTACTTGTCACCAATAGTGGTGAGCTTTTAATAAATAGAGAGTACACACACAAATAAGTTAGACATTTTTTTAAAAGTGGTTAATGAATGAGACAAATGAAAGTTGAAGGACTTAAATTTAGATATTTACATTATCTCTAAAATGTGAAAAAAATTAGATTCTGATTGTAAGAACTAATTTTACTTTAAAAAAAAACAACAACTTTTTTTTCTGTTAATTTTTTGCTTTGAAAAATTGAATGAAACATTAACAAACATTTATGGGCTATGTTTTCTGCT
Organism: Acanthosepion esculentum; assembly: GCA_964036315.1. Classification (NCBI taxonomy): domain Eukaryota; kingdom Metazoa; phylum Mollusca; class Cephalopoda; order Sepiida; family Sepiidae; genus Acanthosepion; species Acanthosepion esculentum. Next base: position 76,600,803 of record OZ038495.1, read on the forward strand.
TATCATTGAAAATATAAGGGAGAGTTTAAAAAGAATTTAAAAATTTGAAACAAACAGAAAATTTATTCACGAGGCAGGTGAAAAATTCCCTTAAATGTAAATAAAAAGGTTTTGATAATGACTTTAAAATCTTTTTTTTTTAAATTGTGAATGGTTAGAATGCATTAATAATCTTTATATAAAAAAATTTATAAACAGGGCATTAGTCTTAAAGTAGGATAAAAGCATGAAAATTCATAACACATTTTTATAAAAATTACTTTAAAATCATAATTTGTTTTTGTATTTATTCACTTGTAAAACTTTAATATTTTTATTTTATTTTTTAAACATTTTAATGTTTTTATTATACTCTGTCAGTTATGTGCCGTGCATGATACACGCTTAGGCGATTACGTATCTTTTGATACATGACTGACGAGGCAGATTTTTTCCGCAGTAGGTTGCCATTTCTTTCTGTAGTAGACCAGTTGCCATCCAAGGCTGTAAAATCCGGTCTTTCCTGTTATTTACCCATAGCTGGGGGGGAGAAGAGGATTCACCCTTCTGAAGGGTATTAGCACATAAGTGAACGTAATGTATTCAACTGGAATTTGAACTCGGCTCTCGGATTCCTCAATCCAAGCTGCTATCCATTACTCCACCATGCCTCCTCTTTATTATATTACTAACACCTATAAATGATTATGTTAAAAAACATTTTGATTTCAGAACAGTTCTGAGATGATGAAAAAGATTAAGTTTGGAGACCTTGTACAAGCACTTTAAAAATTATTTATCCATGAACATATATCAAGGCCAATTGAAATACCAGATTCAAAATAGAATGTAAAAAAAAAAAAAAAAATATTTAGGTGATAGTTACACACAGTAGACTGAAACAACTATGCTGTTATTATTCTACTTGTCAATTTTGTTTCAGTATCTAAATTTATAAATCAAAGTATGATGCAAAGTAAGCAAAATTTCAAACAATTTCCTTTCACCTTATCAAATTATTCAGAATTTATAAGTTCATAAACACTGGACATGCACAATCAAATAAGCAATAGAAACATTTACAATATGAAATATTTGTACTAAACAAAATTTATATTTAGGAAAGCTACAATTTTTATACACAGAGTTAAAATCAATTTACTAACTAAAAACTATATCAAGAAAGTCATAAAAGCTGGACTGAGTATGACAAATATTTTATTTATTAAAGAACTTACTTTTCTAAAATATCTTGACCATCAGTTGACTTCAAAACATTCACATAAATGCACTTGCTAACCATTTTATTGGCATCTCTCATCAAACTGAAAAGAAAAAAAAGGAAAGGCCAAGTCAACCTCAATGTGGCAAGGAACAAAACTTGTTAAGTATTCCAATTTAAACAAAAAATCAAATTAGCCTGGTTATCTTTGATGAAAAATGGATCTGTAAATTTAATTATATAGCTTACAGGTAGAGATTTAAGAGTACAAAAACAGAACTGAACAAGAGTTTTCAGAGAGAATATTTACAAATATTTGCAACATTAAAAATATTAAATCAAAACATAAAAATTTATTCTAAATTCTGCACAGATATTTTTCTATAAATACATAAAAAATAACTATTTATCATTGTTGTACTGTGTAATGTTTATAATTTAGAAAATTTATACAAAGTTAAACAAATCTACTAACTTAGCAGCTAAATTATAAAAGTTTGATATAATTAAAATGGAGAAAAACATCATGAAAATAAAACATTACAATGTGCTTACATTGCATCTGAATGAAGTTAAAACAGAATATTCACAGCAAATGAGTAAATTCAGCTATTTAAGTAAAATCCAAATTTTGAGTCTTCAGTACTTTTATCAAAATAATAAAAAGCTACTAATCCAAAGGGCTCAACTTTTAAAGGCATATTTACATGAAAAAGTTTTAATTCCTAACACTGAAAATATATTGATCAATTTCAGTCTTTAATGCACAAAGATTATCTTTAAGTAGACCTCATGTATTTACATTAACAGATTAAAGAACTGACAAAGTTCAAATTTTAACAGCAATGATACAAAAATTATCATCTGTAAAAACAAAATGAAAAAGTAAAACCATCACTCTACCAGACCTAATAAATAAAACATTCTGATTTTTGTTCAAATAAATAGGCTAAAGAGACAAATAGAAAATCAAATATAAACTGGATAATATTTGAGCACAACTAATGAGGAGATAAGTTTATTTAAAAATCAACACACTATACTAATTAATCTTGAATTGAACAAATTTAAATTGTTCTTATTTAGAATTTAATGCTTAGTTTTTAAAAAAAAGTTCCAGTATTAGAGGCTCTTGAAAATTAACTTTGATTCTAATCAATGGGAAAATCTTTTAAAATTAATATACTGCATACATCATAGTTGTCTACATGTGAGATAACTGGAGAATAAATATTTATACTGAACTTTTCAATTATTTTTGGGAATCAGCATTCTGACTGAATTTTATTTTTTTTTTAAAGTTTTCATGTAAATTTAAGAAAAAAAATTAAAAAACTCAAATAGCAATCTTGAATATTTAGAATAATTTGAAAATTTTATTGTTGCTATTAATTTATAATAAATTACAAGACTTATAAGATCCAATGCAAAATAATAATTATAGCAATGGCCTTTGTTTTACTTCAAATTAAGTAAAGACCTTATTATTTTTTTTACTTTCAAAGTAACTGCACTAGGCTTTTTCATATTTTTATCTTCCAATTTTTCTTTTTCTCACTTTTTCAAGAAATGTAGATCTTTTAAGCAGTACAAAAAACAGAAACCCAAACTGAACAGAGTAGAAACTGTTTTCAATAACTGAAAAAATTGAGCAAAACAAAACATCAGAAGAATTTACTGAGTATTTTCATGTTCAGCAGATAAACATCATGACAAAAAGAATTACAAGATTTTATCCAATTTAAGAAATAAATTTATGATCAGACAATAAAATATTAAGCTGGTGCAAAAATAATTGCAGCTTTTGTTATTCTAAACATTTAAACAGTTCACAATATCCACCAAACATGGATCTTCAATGAACATTGGTTTCAAGAACTCTAACAAGAAATCTTGAAGATGAAGAGGGCCACAGAAAGCAATATCAGATGGACAACAACCACAGAGAAACATTTCTGATATGGCCCTATACAAAAGATCTCAAGAGGTTGCAGAAAACTAAACCATGACCATTTAACAATTGTTTGTTATTTATACTAAATTGAAAAATCAAAAATGCTTGAGAAATAGGTGCCACATGAGCTGAACAAAAATAAAACAAATTCAGTTACAAGGTCTGCTCTGCACTTGTTTTGTGCAATGTAAACAATCCATTTCTTGAGTGCATTGTGACATAACAAAAAATAGTTTCTATACAACACTCAACAGCATTCCACAGAGTAGCTGGATCAAAGTGAAACATCAGAACAATTCACCAAAGTTGCTGTTTGGTAGTTGATAAGTGGAATCATTCAGTACATCTAGAAGCATGACAAAAACATTACAGATAATATTGTCAGGAAATTAAAAAAATGCGTAAAAAATTTCAATGTTCACATTTAACATTGTGAAATCTAAAAAGACCGATTCTTCTCTATGACAATGCCTGACTGCACATCTCACAAAGGACTCTGCAGAAATTGGATGAACTGGTTTACATTCAGCTTACTCTCTCTTTCTAACTGACTATTACCTTTTCAAACATCTTAACTATATCCCGTAAGAAATATTCTTCAATAAATTAGCATATGAAAAATTCAAAGAATTCATCAGTTACAGGATTCCAGAATGCTATACTACTGAAATAAATGCACTTGTTGATTGTTGGAAACAATGCATCAATTCTAATGGTTCTTAATGTGATTATTAAATTTTATTGCAAGCTAAGATATACTGCTTTAAAGTTGATGGTTAAGGACTGCAATTAGTTGAATCTAACAGAAAAAAATTGATAGAATTAGTAAAATGTTACTTTTCACCAAATTATAATTTACTAATGAATCATTGTTATACAAGAAATTAAATGAGATGTGATTTCTCTTTAAAACTGACAAAGAATAATATTAATAATTTTAGTTAAAAATAAATTGATCACTTATTGTTTTCTTTTTAATAATCAAAATCTAACAAAACTTTATATTGTTAAATCAAAGATAATCAAAATATGATATTTATAGATAGTGTTTATAACCAAGTACACTTTTCAGAAGCATATTTGGAACATTGAAATTCTCATTAGAACCACTACTTGGAATTTTAACCATTTAATATCATCAATGTTAAAAAGGAAAAGTAAAAAATATGTTGACACTTTTCCCTTCCAATAAAATGGACATGAAAATCTAATTCTTGTTATATACTTATAAATCAAACACAACCAATATTATAGTTATGTAATTGGTAATATTTCCCCTACTGGATTGATTCCCACAAATTATTTCAGCCAAACTGGTTCAGCATTCTTAAATACTATCAGAACACATGAACATATAGTTTTAATAGTGAAAATGCATTTGATATATTATGATCCTTTTTATATGCAAGAACATTTCAAAAATTATAATCATCAAATCCTAAACAATGATTAAAAGGTTGAAAGGAATAAGAATCACAGGTTGCAAACACAACATATCAACCATCAACTTATTAAATAGGTCAGAAAACATTTCCAAGTATCACTTACCTAGCAACAGTAGCTGCCTCTTCTTCACCTTTAATGCCTCCATTCTGACAAAGAAGAGGAGCCATACTCTTCAAAATTTTACAAGGGTCTACTGTTGGTGCCTGAAAATAAACACAAGTTGTAACAATGTTTCAGATATTTCTTCTTTGCAAAGAATGTGTTGTGGAAATAATAGACTCCTTTTAAGCAATTAGCACACACATTGATTAATTACAAATTCTTAAAAATACTCTTTCTACAAATATCATATCAAATGAGAATAAAAATTTGACATTAGGTTACTGGTTAAACAAATATAAAAAGCAAATTTACTCTTAAGTAAATGTTTTGTTCAACCAGCAGCAGCACTAATATATCACAAAACTGTTTTATATATAATTCAACAAATGAGTCAGATATTTTTAAAAATAAAAAACTGATAAAAAATTCAACAAATGCATGTAAAATAATTACCATACAAAAAATTCATCAGAAGTTAAAAAATTTAAACTATTTATAAAGTTAAAAAAAAAAAAATAATGATTTAAAAGCAAATTTTCTAAGGTACATATATATCATTAAAAGGAAATCTGGAATATGTTACTAAGTCTTAGTTTAATACATTCTTTATTCATTTATGTTTAAAGTAGAAATTTTTACATATTTCTTTCTTTGTCACTAATATTTGAAGAACAAAGACCAATTTGGATGATGATTTTGGACAGGAACATGTCAATATTAGACAGAGAGCTACAGGCTTCTTGAAAATAGCACAATCATGTCAACTGAACATAAATTCCTTAATCTCTATTCTGAGTTTCATTACATGCACCATACAGATTGAATGCCACAATTTGCAAAGTGAGAAAGTGGAGAAATAGCAGTAAAATGAGCATACAGCAATGAGAAAAATTTTACTTTTGCATATGTATACTACCACAAGGTGCTTAAAAGTTCTCAGCTTAAGCAAGAATGAATTCCAAAATACATTCAGATGTTTGGTCAGATTTTGCAAGTGGTTGGCCAGGCTTAAAACTTTTCTGTATTAAAATACAAACATGATTGTTGTTATTTATTTATTTATTTTTTACATGCCTACTGCTAAAATGTAATGCATCACTATATGCGTGTGTGTGTGTGTACATATTTTGGCAGCAAGTTTTGTCTATGTATTTTCAATTGGATCTTTCCATATTCCGACAAGCTTTTTGGTGCCGTTATTGAAGGACTAGAGAAAAATCACTGTGTTGATACATATTATTTATTTTGACATAGCACAATGTTATCATGAGGGTGTTGTTTATTGCAAGACAAATATTGAGATGTTCATTATTTTCAAAGACAAAATTATTGTGTTGATCTGAAAGTTACATTTCTTACTTGTGGAGTTAAGAACGTTTTGAGTCAGTGTGTGATCACTTGACACCGCTTCAGGGGAGGTAACTAAGTATGATTGTGAAGTTTGTTTTTTTTTACAAAATAAGCAGTTTAACCTATTTATTGTACACATTTTAAAACATTTGTGCAGTATGCATAATTAATTTTATTAAGGTTTGGTTTCAATTTTTTAATATAGTTAGCTTTGAGAATTTTTACTTTAAGTTTATTCTTTTCATGAAAAAGTATTTTCGACAAGAATTTTTCTGAATTGTGAATGTGGACAGATACGTTGTTGTAAATGTTTAGAAATGTTGAACATATTCAAATGAAAACTTGTCGCTGAGACAACATTTTGTAGTGTGTCCAACATAAATATTATTTCTGCCATTGGAGATACAAATTCTAAGAGGACATTTAAATTTATAGATGATGTTAGTTTTATGTAACACATTAGTAGGTGGGGGAAGAGTCATTACAAATGATTGTATTAGACATACTAGATTTAGTGTAGTATATAATTAATTTTATTTTCTTACTAGGATCTCTGGTGGATATATTAGTATTTATTAATTATTTTTTTTTAGAATATTTTTGTCATGTTTATAATTAAAATGTATTTGGTTGCAATATAAAAGATTGATATGTTTGGGGTTTGTTGAAGAAGTATTATATTCTATTTGCTTAGTATAAAAAATCTCTGCTGGAACATCTTATTTGTTCATCATGTTAGGGAAGTTATTAATAAGAGTTTGTTTTGTATTTTTTAGTTCACTGCAGAAAATGTTTTGTGGATGAATTTTTTGCACGGTTTATTAGGTGTTTTTTATAGTAATTAGGACATTCACTCTTATAGTTAAAGGTGCACAAATTTATGCTGGTAGGCTTTTTATATGGGGGAGATAGTGAATCTATTGTTATTAGTGTTTATCAGTATATCTAGAAAAGCAATTTTGTTGCTATTATTAGGTTTGTATGTAAACTTAAGGACAGAATTATACTTAGTTACCTCCCCTGAAGAGGTATCAAGTGATCACATACTGACTCAGTGTTCTTCACTCCACAAGAAATGTAACTTTCAGATTAACACAACAATTTTGTCTTCGAAAATAATGAACACTACAATCATCCTGTTGATGACATTGTGCTATGTCAAAAGTACTTGGAATAAATAATATGTATCAACACAGCGTTTTTCTCTTGTCCTTCAATAACGACACCAAAAAGCTTGTCCATGTATATGAAAGGATCCAAATGAAAATATGTAGACAAAACTTATCTAAATTATTCAATGAAACAAGTACTGTGGCTGTCTGCCGTTTGTTTACATTTGTAAAACATAATATGCTAGAATTTCCCTCTCTACCATGTGCTGATAGCTCAAGGGTAGAAACTCTGACTGACGCCAAATTGGTTTGAAAAATTGGATGTCTAGCTGCACTGATGAGCTGTGATACAGCGAAACAGGCCTGTAGGTGGATGACATTATATATATATATATATATATATATATATATATATATATATATAAAATAGTAGAAATTAATGAAAGTTTTGAAATATTTGTTTAATAAATCTTATAGCTTACAGAAAAAGCTAATATATTGCCAAACAGGTTTTATTTTAAATACTATATTAGCCTTCATAGTAGCGATAAGACTTACTGAATATTACTCATTAATAAGCATAAGGGTCATAATTTACGTGAAAATAAAGCAAACATCAAAATGAGGGAGTCTTAATTTACTTATTCAAATTAAGACAATTTAATACCATTTTCATTTATTTAAAATGCTATTTCACTTCTGGATATAGTCAATCAGGGCTCTACAGAGTTTCCTTTCCTTTATTATCTGTGAATTGTCATGACTTCTTGGAAAAGACAGGGGAGTGATTTCCCATTGTCAACTCCAGAATTTTGAATTCAGAGTAGTACTTCACCTAAACTAGTTGCTACCCAAAGCTAGAGAACCCAGTTTACTCTGCTACTTAATCCATAACTGGAGGGAATTTTAAATTACCTATTATAATTGAGGGAATGTGTGGTGTGGCATAATGGATAGCAGCTCAGAATGAGAAATCAATAGTCTAGTTCAAATTCCAGCCAGGTTTGTTACATTCACTTACATACAAATACTCTTGAGAAAGTTATGAATCCATCTCTTCTCCTCCCAGCTATGGGTTGAATAGCAGGACAGATTTGGTCCTATAGCCTTGGTTGGCAACTAGTCTATCACAGAAAGAAATGGCAGCCTACCACAGGAAAATCTGCCTAGTAAGTCCTGAATCAAAACAGACATGATTGCCCAAATGTGTATCATGTATTGCAATTGACTGATTGATCATAATTATTTAAATTTTTCCTTATGAATTATATGTTTTTATTCAAGCTGAAAAGGGATTTAATTTTCCCATTTTTTTCTATACAAAATTGTGAATGTTTTCTTCAACTTTTAACAGACTAATTTTTACTTAGCATGAATTGTGTATGCAATCAAATAAGATAAAAAAGTAACCTGACAATACACTACTCTCAATATTGACAAAGAAATCACTAATTGTTTTGTTTTTTTCAAAAGAAAATTAAACTTGAAATAAATTTCTCTATACAGATTAACTTAAAATTTTATTTTATCTTAATCCTCACAATTACATTCTTTTAATTTTCAGTTTGCATTTTCTGTACAAGTTAACTGATTTAATTTTTTTACTTCACAAACTTGACATATATATATATATATATATATATATATATATTACACAATTTACAAACTTGCTTATTTAAATATAAAAAACAATTCCTTATTTTTGCTAACAATGCAGCAGCAAAAGTGTTAAGCAGAAATAATACAAAAGTTTTCATAAATAATTTGAGACAAAGATTAAGAATAAATATTGAAATAAAAATTAGAGAATAATCAAATGTATCTTAGATACAAATAGTGACAGTGAAAGACTAGATATACACAGCATTTTAGATAAATTTAAATAAAGTATTAACAATTGTTTCATTCTTGTTCTACTTTTCATCAATAATTCTAATAGTCTATTCTATTTTATTCTATAAAACCTGAATCTAAATGTATTATGATGTTGTGTCTAAGAGAAATGTCCCAGTTATACAAGGAATTATACACCAGAAAAATCACAATATAAGCAGAAAAATAAATTATAAATTATTATAAATCTTTATTATTTGATTACTTACATCCACCAAAAAATATTTGTAGTTATAATTGAATTTTATTGCAAGGTATTATTTTTTTTAATTCCATAATTGATTTTTAAATTAGAACAAAACATTTTTCTATTTAATATTGAAACAAATTTTATTGTCAGTATTTTTCCTAACAAAGTATTTAATATAGATTATCTTAACCTGTTAAAATGTACAACTAGAGAATTAGCAGAGATGACAAAGGAAAAAATAGTTAAATAGTTTTCAAGAAACAAAAGCAACCAAACCTATTCCTGTGTGTATACACACACACACACATATATATATATATATATATATATATATATATATATATATATATATATATATATATATATATATATATATATATATATATATAGATATGAAGAAATATTGTTTTAAGTTGTGCTATATTTATGGGATAAAGTGCTCAATATCAGAGATAGAGCGTATGTAAATATAAATATAAAAGTGAACATTGAAGTCAACACTCAGAGGCGACAGGCTGTTTCATGCTAGACATAATCATCAGGCCACGAATGTTTGATTTTTCCTGGACTATTTATATATATGGGTCAGTGGTGCATTGTGGGTAATCTATTCTGGCAGTTATTTTTACGAGAGTGGCTTGTTTGTTTATTTATTTGTTTGTTTTAATTTAATTTTACTTGTTTTACATTTTCATTTTGTATTATTTATTCTTTTCGTTTTTTGATGTTTTATTAACATAGTAAAAAAGAAATATAAAAAATAACCGCCAGAATAGATTACCCACAATGCACCATTGACCCATATATATAAATAGTCGAGGAAAAATCCAACATTCGCAGCCTGACGATTGCATCTAGCATGAAACAGCCTGTCGCCTCTGAGTGTTGACTTCAATGTTCACATTTATATTTATTTATTTATATATGTGTGTGTGTGTGTGTGTGTGTGTGTGTGCCAGGACTCTACTATTCATTACAACATATGAGGACTTAACAATCCAATTCTAAGACTACCTACACATATGATTTGATTATAGTGGTGAAGCAAAAGTTAATGTCACAAATTCTTCCAGTATTTGAACTTAGCTCACTGATGTCTCATTCCAAGCCAATAACCACTACACCACCTGCACATCCATCCATAAGCACATACTTTCCCTCCCATTCTTAAAATATTTTAAAATAACTAATTCAAAAAGGTAAGAAATGTCAAAAGAATAAGAAATTTATCAGACTCAAATTTACAAAATTCATAGATAAAATATACTCATATTGAAATAACTGTCACTTTACATATTAAAACCATCTATAAAGCCACGTAGTTCAGAATTTGTTGTTTCAAAATAAAGAAATAATCAAAATTCAAATAACTTCTTTCAAATTTCATGAAATAATTTTCAGATAGAATTTAGAAAATACACTAATAAAAAACTCCTATATTTAACATTTTATAAATCACTGAATTGAAGTAAAACAAATTCTAGCAGTCAAAGAGAAAATTATATATACACACACACACACACACACACACACACAAAAGCATATTACATTGAAACACTGGTTCTTGCAAGTTAAGCAACATTAAGCATAATCAGTACTTAGTTCATTAACCAGGTGTGGTAAACTTGGATGTTTGCGGTGTAATGGACAATGGCTCAGAATTGGAAATTGGATGGTCACGTTCCAATTCCAATCTGGTTTGTTACATTCACTTACATGCAAATACACTTGAAAAAGGTATGAATCCACCTATTCTCCAAGTTATGGGTTAATTAGTAAGACTTGTATCAGTAATTCATTATTATCTCCAAAAAATTTAAAAATAAGATTCAAAAAATCTAAAAATATTTTCTGGCTCTAAATAAGATGCCAAATGTTGATAAGCCATAATAAACAAATCAATCAATTACACACAAGCTGAAGTAACTGTACAAGACCATTACATTCTTTCATAGTTCCTTAATCAAAGGTACAGAAACAAGTAAAAATGGAACTATAGGTGAACATTGAGGAAAAATAGTTGACATCCGAGAATATTCTTACCTACTGATGAAAAAAATTATTTCATACAATAAATATTTTTCAACCATTTCCTTTTTTGTCAGTACATTTAATTCAGTTTTGAATATTAATCATAGATCAAACAGCATAAAAATCAAAATTAAAGTAATAATTATGTGTTATACTGATTTCATTAATACTTTAAATAAATCTTGCTCCAATCAGAAAACATTAATCAGAGTTAAATATTATTTTAACAACATTAGTGATGTTTTTTGTTACAGAAACCAATTATTTAAAATGTGTCATAATTCATAGTATACTGCTAACATTTAATTTTTTTTTTAATCCCATCAATATCTGTACCCAAATTTTATCAAATTCACAGAAAATATTTCAAAATTAAATGAAATTACAAAAAACTAAATTTTAAAATTATTTAGCATTTTGAAATAATTTTTTTAAATGTTAAATATGATTTTGATTCTTTTAAAAAAAATATCAAAATCATTTAGTACAATAAACACAAGGAAATGGGGGTGGCATTTTTCATGAAATAATGGTTGAACTTGAATAAAATCCTATTGTCACAGTAGCTTTTTTATCTTTCTTTTTTTAAATATAAACTTAGAAGACAACATTCCATAAGCAGCTCCAAGGCTAGAAAAAATATTTATGCAAATTCTACTTTCATGTGGAAATGTTATAACTTGAGAAATAAAAATACTACCTTGGCAACTTTGCAATTTTTAAATGCTTATTAGTTTACTACACATAAAAATTCTTGTAAAAGAAAAATTTCTAAGTTTTCAAAAGATAATTAAAAAATTTTTTTCATAATGTTGACCTAATTCAATCAGAATATTTTTTACGAATTTAAAATAGAAAGTTTTTCACTGAACAATTAACAAAATTATGTTCTAATTCCTACCTTCCTTAACTGATACCATTAGCATATAAAAAGAATTTTCTCAGAAGACACTTTGAAAAGCAACAGTATAAATCACTTGTCAATTTAATTAATAACATTTTATATTGTCATCATAAATGCATGCACTTCAATATTAATTTGAAATTGAGATGTAGAAATATTTATTTCTGTAAATGTGAGAAATTTATATCCACTTTAGAACACTTGCTAGTGTTTTTGATCACTGTGTAACAAAATTTTGCATTTTTTGTCTTTGGTCAGTAAGTGTTTAGTGGATGTGCGTTGTAGATGTAATGGATATTGGCTTGAAATGAACACAGAGAGCCAAGTACGAATTGTATTAGAGTTCGTTATATTCACTTACGAACAAATACCCTTGGGAAAGGTATGAATTTATCTCTTAACCCCCAGCTATGGGTTAAATAACATGATTTTTTAGCCTTGATTGGCAACCAGTCTACTGCAGAAAGAAATGTCAACATACTGTTTTGAAAAATCTTCTGCCTCATCAGTCATTTATCGAAAGATGCATGATCACCCAAGCATGTATCATGTGTGCCACTAAACTAACTGAAGTGTCGTTCCCTAATTGTTTCTATCTATAAAGCAAAGGAAATGACTGTTATTCCCTTTAAACTTTGTTTTTGTGACGTGGAAATCAATGAAATCAAATTATCAATTTTCCATTATGTTCCAGACAGATTCAGCACCGAGTTGCTGAAGGAAAAGCTTCAAGAATTTGTAGAATGTTCTGGTAACATAGATGGCAGTATGAATACAGGGAACATAAGCTCAACTGTTCAGTTTACTTCTAGCTGTCCAAGTGTAGACAAGTAGTTGTTGATGGATGAATTTGTCACAGATGGCATCAAGAGGTTGTAAGCATCCAGCAAACACACATTGCTGTCTGTGGTGAATTTATCAAGGCAAGAGCAAAAAATTACTCTGTGGCAACATTTTCTAAAATGTGTGAAGCCTACAAGGCATATTTCAGCATACCTGTCAGGGATTAAAACACTTGTCACCATTTCATCTTAAAACTTTACAAAAGAACTCAAAAGGAAAGATGGAAATTTTTGCTTGTTTGGATAGTGGAATTTGTAAGTGTAAAAGTTTGTGAATTTTTTTTTAATTAAAAATTTTTAATTTTTATTTTTTTTAAACCAGTGTTATTGAAAAAATATGTTTTAATGATTGCGCATTAATGTACACAATATCATGGATGATTTCTATACTGGATCATTGGCAAGGGCCATAAAAATATGGAATATTGGAGATGTTCAGTATTTAAGATTCTGCATCTTTGTTGCATTTGCTATATTAGTTGGGACCAAAGTCAGAATTTTACATGTTCACAGCACAATTTTTAGAAATTTCAAATATCAAAAATGTAATTTTTTTAGAATTTTTCAATAACACTAGGTGAAATATATTTGTAATTTTATACTCATATTTTTATTTTACTCTTTTGCAAGATGGTACAAAGGGGAAAATAGAGCCATGACATTCACAATCCCAGGAATTTGGAGGGAATCAACTGACTACTCAAGTAATTGATTCTTCTGTATTGTGGATCCTTACAAATGTCAGGCTGACAAGAATGTGCTGCTACATATATCTAGATCATCTGTCATCCATTGCCCCCATGATTCACTGCCCTGAGTTCCCTATACACACACTCCTCCTGTCTTCATAAGAGACCAGAAATTCAGAAGAGGATGAAGTCATTAATCCAGATTACAGAGGCACAGCTTAGGAGAGAACCTACTCCAACCAAAAAAACTTAATGACCTGATCAAAGATCTTGGTCTCACAAAGACCAATGCCGAACTTTTGAAGTTTCCATTTCTAGTAGTAGAATTTGTTAGATGAAAGCATGTAAGTTGCAGGTCAGAGAAAGCGTCACCAGTGCTTTTCAAGTTTTTTCAATCATGAAGATGAGCTTTGCTTCAAAGCAATTGGAATCACCTGTAATCCCAGCAAGTGGTGCCACTTCCATGACAGTTCAACCAGGAGCCTCAAAGCCATACCACTTCATAATGCGAAAATGTATCCATCTCTTCACCTGGTTCATTTTGTGCTGCTCAGAGGAGTGTCAAGATCTTGCTGGATACCTTGAAATATGAAGAGTACGGTTGTGATGTTATCGGAGATTATAAAATGGTGGCCTTCCTGATGGGTCTCCAAGACAGCTTTATCAAATTTTTATGTTACCTTTACTTTTGGGACAGCGGGGACATTGTGTTACACTACCACAGACAGAACGGGCCACAACAGACCAAGTTGAATGTGGGGAGGAATGATGTCAAATAGGAGCCACTGTTGGACCCCCAGAAAGTATCATTTCTCCACTGCACTTAAAATCGGGCCTTATGAAACAATTTGCCACAGCTTTCAGCCTTCAAGACTTCTTCCCTAAGTTGTCTGCAGTAAAAGTCAGAGCCAGTATTTTCGTCGGACCATAAACAAAGAGTGTGCAAGAAGCTCCCAAGAAGTTCACAAGGATGGAGAAAGCAGCATGGAACAGATTTATCACAGTGGTTTGGGGCTTCCTGGCGAATCACAAGACCAAAAACTATGGGGAGCCTGTTGAGACCCTGGTGAAGAACTACAGCAAAATAAGCTGCAAGATGTCTCTCAAAGTTCACATCTTTAACATCCATCTTGATAAATTCAAGAACAATACTCAGAGAAGCAAGGTGAGTGCTTCCACCAGGATATACTGGACTTTGGACACCGCTACCAAGGAGCATAAAAGAAAACATGATGAAGTTAGATTTTAGGCCTGATTCATGAAAGTAATTTACAGTATAAGCATAAATCACAAAAAACTACCGACTTCTAAATTTTTTGTCATCTCTTGTGCAATTGTAGAATAAATAAATGCTACTTTTGAATCATGTTATTTTGTTCCTACTTTGCATGAACACGAATGTTCACATTCACCAGTTTTTCCCAACGGAAATAGGTCAATTTTTAAAATATTATCCTGGTGACAAAAGCAAAGTCTGAAGGAAATATTAGTCATCCTTCATACTTTCTAGGCATGAACAAATAGGAAATAACAGTTGCTACCCAAGGACAAAAATTGTGTTACAGAAAAAAAAAAAAATCCATTCCATCATGTTGCAAACTTAATCCTAACTGAGTGTATCAGACAAATCTATGTTTAGCAAACACCAAAATAACACCCTATATCAAATATTTAGCAAGCTAGACTTACAAATCAATTCCCTGATGTAGTGTGTTCAATATTCATTGGATGTCCCATTATTAATCAGATATTATTTCTGTGCTGGATTTGAACAACTGCACTGTCCACAGAATTACTGTGAAACATTGGGATATTGCTGACATGCAGACTAAATTTAATTGAATTCATATCCATAGTTTAGGTGTTCATAACTCAGGCCTAAAATCTGCTTCTCAGTCAACATTTTTTAAGTATAAAAACTATGATAGAGAAAAGCAAATACTAAAAAATACAAATAAAATACAAATTTGATTTGCCAACTGGACCTGCAAATAGTTCCCCCACCCCCTGTGTGTGCTTCTGACCAATTCTTACACAAGCTATTTCAGCACTCTTTTTCAGTTCACCAGGTGCATGACCACTCACCTATTTCCACGAAGCAGTCCACACTTATTATTTTTGTCAAATGTCACACTGAAGTTAGGCTCATTGATAGAAATTCCAGCACACCAGTTTAGGTTTCCATCAGGAAAGCGCACTACACCCGATCTGGTTAGGTGCACGCCTCCGAGCTCCTTAATTGCGTCGATCCTGAGAATAATAGCATATCCCAACAATTGTCTATCTACAATCAGGGCCTCAATAGTCATGGGACAAGCCTACCCGATGTGCAACTTTATTTTGTCATTTGCACTATATTTTAATTTGTCATGATGCAATGAAATATACCAAGTTATGGATGCCAAAGTGTACACTCATTTTTCTAAGTCTATAACTTCAACAAATTCATAAATCATTATTTAGCTGTATGATTAGATGATATTTTGTAAGTTTTGATAAAAATGTTCACTGTTCACTACACAAAAATATTGTCAAAATGGCTGAATCTAGTCAATTGTCTTCAGATATCACTTGTATGCTGGATCTGAACAATTGCACTGTCTACAGAAATACTGAGAAGAATTGTGAGACTGGTGACATGAAGAATGCAAAATTTCATGGCCAGTCAAGGAAAACTACCATGTGTTTTGACCAGAGGATAAAATTATCTCAATGAATGACCACTTCAAAACACCTCCCAAAATTCTAAATATAATGATAAAGGACTTTTTTTATTTCACACTGAATGACAGCAAATATAAGAAACTAGGTTAAAAGAGTGCATTGCACTAAAGAAATAATTTCTGTCAACAGCAAAAAAAAAAAAAAATGTTCGACATATACAAAGCTTGTTGAGCCAAAGCTCTCTAAAGAATGACTGCTGGGATCAAAACAGCAAACAAATGAATATTAATCACTGATTACATTGTGGCCAATGTAGGCTTTATTTCCCCTGAGCTTACTGTTTTTCTGTGCATATTAGAATAGAACATATATTTTATGATAGGCTATTTTGCCAAATAATTATCAATCAAATATCTTAACCAAGGTTAGTGTATTCTCCTTCCAAATATCACATACTTCACATATCTATATTAAAAAAGAGCCGATTCTCAATCCATCACATACTGTGTGACTTTGCATGTGCATATATAATGCATATGTGTATGTGTTGTGCATGAATGACTTGTGCCATTTGATGTACACACAAGGGCACTTACACATACAATTTGACAGAATTTGAAATAAGACATTGGAATAATACTTTTTTTTTTTTTACTTATTCTGGACAACCTCTACGCTCAGCTGAGTTGGAGAAAAACTTTTTTTTTTTTTTTAAAAATAAAAAAAATAGATAATTATAAGATTTTATAACTTTTAAAAATTATTCAGTCATAAATAGAATCATTTTCATTTTCTTTTATCTGTAGAAATATTTTTTAGGCATGTCATTGAATTAAAATATACATGCACTAAACTAGTTTTGATAGTTTATACAAACCAGTAGGGGTCATTAAATGTTAAATTTGTCTAAATATCCCCACTGGGAGATCTAAAGGACAATGTGAATAAACACCTAAATAACAAAATCCAAGTTTGCTAATCTAATATTCATATGCAAGATATATGGTATTTCGCTTTACTAATTTTTAGATGATAAGGCATCCAAAAATTCACAAAGTAACTCTTGTGGCTTTTAAGAAACTTTGTAAATATAAATTAATTATAAGTTTTAGAAACCGCAATTTTTTTCTAACCCAGAAAACCTATCTTCTAACTTAATGTAAAGAGGCACAAAAATCATCTGAGAAAAATGTGAATTATAACCTAAACTACAATAAGCCAAAAGAAAAATAAAAAAGTTCCTCTGAATCAAACTGAATGTACCTAAAATGTAGAAATTAGATAAAGTTATTTCATTTAGCAGAGATGAAAGTAGATAATGAAAACTGGAAAGTGTCATATAGCAAAAGCATGTTTGAAAGATCACAACATACACCAAGACAAAAGCAAAATCACTTAATATCTCAAAGTTCAGTAAATTATTAGTGAAACTTCAACCAAAGACAATCACATGCAACATGTTAAGCAAGCAAGATACCCAATTAAAAATGTTGTGTTGGGGAGGCCACTCACCTGTTTAGCTAGTGTTAGCATCATGAGTGATCAATGAATATCAAACGCAATGATATTTAAAAAAAAATTTTTTTTTTAAAAGTTCAAATGATTTAATGGATATTTCTAGTTATGAAAAGGAATTAGAAATATGATAGAAAATATTTTTATACTTAAAATATCTATAACAAATGAAAAACCAATAGCTAAATTAAAAACAATTTACAAAAAGTGAAATATTTAACACAACAATATTAATTACTTCTAGATAAACTACTTATCACATAAAACAAGAGAAAATATACATGGATTCTGACGAGATATTTACCTTGACTTGTGTAGTAGTTGTTTGTAGCACATTACTACTAGAGTGACAAGGTATTTGGAGAGGAGCTGCAGTCTCATCAGCTTCTGCAAGGCTGCCTTCCTGAGCTGTCTCTTCTTCATCCTGAATATGATAAGCTTAAGCATGTAGGCCCCAAAATCAATTCATTCATTTTTAATAATTAAACTATGTTTATTCTTGGAATACCACACAATAATAATAATAATAGAATTAAACCATATTTTATTCTTATTCTATGTTAATATACTGGCAATACTGCAAAAATATTTTACTTAATACCGAACTAGCGTCATTGTTCAATACTATAAAAAAAAAATGTAATGTTTATGGGATTTATACTTTTCCTGAAACATTTCTTTTCTATCTATAATTTATATGGAAAATCCATAATAATAATAATACACAATTTCTCCATGTAAGGAAAAAATATAGCAGTTTATTGTTCTTGTCTTTACATTCAAACTAGTATATACAGCCACTGTACTCTCCAGCCTTCTTCAAATGTCTGTCATACTTGATAAGCTTCATGGAATTTTAAACTGAACCCTTTTAATAACTCCATGCAGGTAGATTATTCTCATTTCACTTTCCCTGCTTAGGAGATATCTTGTATCAGTTAGTATTCTATAGACTATTTGCCTTTGTATCGTTTGTCTGTTTCTTACACTGATTTTTTCACACAAGACAACCCAAGGATTAAACAGCTGCCAGAGAACTAGATACATTTTACCTAATGCTTTAATCCACTAGACCAAGTTTTTCTTGGATAATCCAGTGGTGTAATTTTGGAACTTTAAAACTAATGATTGTACTCAAGTGGTGAAATTTTTGATTCCTCTTTCTAGAGGTTTCTAGATGGTGTTCATCTTTACTGAGGAGATTGTAAGAGCCTAAGATACATGCGCTAATTGTTTCAATGATCTTATCTTCCTGTGTTGTTCTCTGTCTATTACCGTTACTTTATTCCACAAAATTTGATGGCTGCCCCTTTTCCTTTTGCATAATGCCAACATGAAAACAATAGCAATGATTTATTTCATAACCAGATAATATGAGGAAGAAGGAATAATGTACCAGTAAAAATGTTAACAATAACATTCTCTTCCCAGACAACTTGCCACAACTTCATGAGATGGAATATGCACAATTCTTCAAGTTTGTTTCAGGAGATATATCTCTGAAGAGTGAACTACATTTGAATACCTTCTATGGCTATATAGAACACAAAGCCTCTGAATCTTTACATATGTACTCTTTATACAGACCATCTTAGATTTATTTATTGTTGTTCTCAACTCTTATATCCCTGCGTGTGGAAGCTAGGTTACACTTGCCTCTATAGAATGAAGTCAAGATAATAGAGAGAATACATTGAAGGATAAGATGACAAACAATATTCACACATATTAAGCTCTCAGTACACCTGGAATAAAGATGAACACCATTATTATTGCTTCTGAACATGAAGACCATCTAGGAACCTCTGATTAATAAAGAAAGGACACTCAAAAATTCCATCATCTGACTAGAGACATTAAATTTAAAATTCCAAAATAGCACCAATGAGACAATATAGCTGATTGAACTGTTGGTTAGAATGTAAATATTACAATATATCTTGTTACCTGGCTATTGTGAGTTCAACACTGAATCAGGTAGTGTGGGAAAGTCATATATTCTGATTCAGTGGAAGAAACAGACAAGTAATACAAAACAGTGAATAAAATGGAGAGTATTAACGGATACACAATATTCCCCAACCATAGAAAGCAGATTGCAAATCTATGGTACTACTTGAATATATAAATATTTATAATATTGATAATGTCAAATCAACTCCTGACTTTGACTAAGTCACTTAGCTGCTATTTAGAATGTCAAGTTTGAAAATATGCTAACATCATTAATATTTGCATTTTTTTTTTCATTTTTTAACCTTTTCTTAAACATTTAAAACATTTTTGTATAGGATTTTTTCAGAAGTACATGATTATCTTAAATTAAGAATAAACAAATGCATAATTTTATTAAATTATATAAATTTTTGTTCTTTACTTAAAAATGTATATATCCATTTGTTTATTATTTAAGAGAAACCTTTTTATTACTCAACCTAAAAAAAGTGTTTTCTTACACAAACCAACTAATGCCAATAACTTAGTGAAAGTCAGAAACCAATTTGATACTATATTGATATTATAAACAGAATATCCCACCTTTTAAATCGATAATAATGCAATATTTTTCAATTCTAACAAATATTGCAGCCCAAAGAACATCTAAAGAATGCTAATCAACAAAAATTATTTCTCCAAAAGATTTTATATATTTTTTATGGGTGGACCAATCTACTTAAAATTCTGAGAAGGCAGGAGAGTAAACAAAAATATGATAATTCCAAAAATTATGAGATAAATTAAAATTGTTAAGTATTTTATAATTAACAAATTATATACCTAAAGTTACAGAAATATTTACACAAACAAAACTGATACTATAGTAGTTTCTCCATTCTAATACTAATACATGTACTATTAACTATCACATCACCTATTGAAAGGAAAACAGTTTTATTCATTTATTTACTTAATAGCAAACAAAGTAAATAAATGACAGTAAAATCCTTACATATATGTCCATCAATACTGATTGTTAGTAAATATCAACATAAATAAGAAGAAAAAGTGAAAAAGAGTATCTTGGGTGTTTATCAGCTATTATACATTCGTATAAATTCTAACAAAAAATATAATTTTAAAAATATTTGAAAAGAACAACAAATTATTTTAAAACTTACATTCAAAGTTATACAACTAGTTTAGCCAAATTCTTTAAAATATCTTCAAACACCAAGTAAAAATATTATCCAATAATTAAAATTTTAGGATATTAAGTTTGGATTTTGAAAAGCTTATTTTCTGGTTAATGAAAAAATTCTTTCTAAATGAATAATGCAGTTAAAACCATAATGTAACAGTTCTATATCTTGCATATCTAAATTTTGAATCCAGTGTCAACAAGGACAGTAAGTATCACCATGTACTTGTAAAATTATAAGTATTGCAATAATTTAAATATCTTTTTTGAATTATAGAATACGAAAGAAAAAAAAGCCTGTATTCTTTAAGTAAATACACTATGTCACCAAGTAATAAACTTTTAAAAAGATTAACGTGTCTTGTTCAGTGAGAGATAAGCAAATACACGCATAGGCTAACTAGGAAATAATCAAAAAAGCAATAAAAACATTCAATGTTCATTCCATCAATACTAAATGCAAATATTTAAAAATAATCCAATATTGTTAAACTTTACATTTTTCAAATATTAAAATTGTTTTTTCATAATTTCAGAAATATCCATGTACTATAGTAATAATAATTAATTAATAATTCAACATTAAAAAATATTTATTAATTAAATAAATGAAAATAAATGTTTAAAAAGTCATTTTTAGCAGAGTTTTTTTTTTTGTTTTGTTTTTTTTTGCTACACAAAAGTGCTGAAAAGTCTGACTCACTTTTCAAAATCTGATTATGGGCAGTGTGGATCTCTTGTTGACCAGACAGAACTTTTCAGTGCTAAAAATTTCCAAACAAATCGTTTTACTTTTATTGTAGTTTTTATTTTCTGATTTAGAGCATATTTTCTTTCATGAAGCTTTAAATAAGCCAAAGTTTCAATTGATTTCATTTCTCCAGGGATTTATTTTTTTTAAAAAGTGTAAAGTATTTTTAGCGCCTAAATGATATTTTACCACCATTTCATAAAATTAAATAGAGGGGTACAGTTAGCTTGAAAAACAATTTCCAGAAATTAATCTTACAAAATTTTCTATTCATGAATAAGTACTGAATATTTTACTAATTAGCTGAAAATCAAGATGTAGTACACATACAAATATTCTACTATGCTATTTCTACAAGTAAACTGTTTTAAAGATAACTTAGAAGCTTGGGGCATTTCTATTGATACATATCACCATGCTTTCACAAGAGCATGGCAATACTTAAAGCACAAATATACACATCCATAAGGCATAAAAGCAATGATACACCAACTCATGAAAAGATAGTGGAAACATACAAATGTCTTAGCTGTGCTTTTGTGTAGAAAAACCATTTAGTTTTAAAATAAGCATTCTTCCTACAAAGCTACAGTAATCAGAACCTAATTATACAATCATAGAAAAGTAAAATGTTGAGTAAATGTTAAATTGTTAAAAGCAAAAACAAAAATACAAAAAGATAGAAAATATTTCAATCAATTCTGTTCCTCAAGTACACTTCATAAAAAATTAAATTTAAAAATACACACACATAAATGTAGGTAAATTTTTAGAACCATAATATCACCAATTAATTTTAAAATGAAGTTCAAAAATTACTATTCAAATAAAATGGTGTGTTAGAGATCTCTTCATACAATTTTATCACAAGCATTAGCCAAACATAAAAAATATGAAAAATAATTTTCAAGTTCCAATATTAAAACAAATTGTATTTCTTTAATCAACAAGTCAAATAATGTATCAGCTATTATTAGAAAAATAAATTTATTTTCAGCAGTATTTTTGTCCTATTTAAATCATTTTGAAATTCTAATAGCTAATTAGAAGCAATAAAATGGTAATTTATATTGTGACTACTTTTAGCTTTATCATCCAAAAATTTTACTGACATGAACAAATCTAAGCTTCTAAAACTGAAATAATCAGTTACCAATTCAAATACTACTTTAGATAAAATTCTCATAAAATAATCCTACATATGAATAGAAGTTTACTTCTGACTACTATTTGAAGTAGTGGTTGGTTTTTACCATAAAGTTTTTTTAAAGCAAATATTATAATTCTTAGAAAAATAATAATCAGCAAAATGTGTCTTACCATTTTCAGCAATCCCTATCATAGGTCTTTGAATATAAACATTATAATATCTGAAATTAAAATACAAATATAATCAACAAGGAAATGAAAACTTACTGAAAATAAGAAGTTATCAAAATTTCATAAAATTTCTTACATTAAAAGAACATGAAGCAACAGTAAAATAAATGAAATGTAAAACAAAATAAATTGATTTTACTAAGATTAAAATGTAAAAAAAAAATGCAAAGTTAGTTATCAATTAGGAAAAAAATAATTTTAGTTAACTTCAATTTTCCTAAAACTTGAAAGACTTATATAAATAACTTAACTCACTTCTAACAGAATTTTGCAAAGATAAAAACAGCTTGAACTTTGAGTAATACTCAAAGTAACAAAACTGAATAATTTTAAGAATTTTCCTAGATTTTTACAAAGCATCTGAATTAAAACCTAAAACCCATACAGATATAGAATTTTTCATACAATTAATCATTTATTTATATACCCTATCTCAGATCTATTATGCAAGTCAATATTACCACAATAAAAATCGCTAATAAGCAACTAATGTTGTTGAAATTTTCAGAGTATACTGATATTTATATGAGCAATATATTGTGGGTTTCAACTGACAATATCCATCATTATTAAAAATAATGACAATAACTTGTTTAGATGTCAAAGTGCAACATACATTTTCATTTATAAACCACTCCAAAACATACAGATTATAGAATTATATAGTTGATCAAAACAATATCCCATATCCCTGAATAAAATGTAACATTACATATTAATATAAGCTTCTTAACATTCTATAATCTTCATCTACCTTTCAACTATTAACTTCCCTACAGTTTCAAATTTAACATTGGTTGTTAAAGTAGTTTTATTGCTTCCCAGAGATTAATTTTTGGTTATTGTTTTCCTTTCTCCTATACATTTCTCTGAATGATGCACAAGTTTCATTTTATTAGAAAAATATCTGGAGAAGCTGGGATCCATTCCATTGAGCTATTTAACCCTTTAGCATTCAACACACTCAAACCCACCCCATAAATATCAACTCTCAAAATCTCACTGTTTGCACAACTTCCTGCGTTATTTGTATTGATGTTGTCATATATCATGGCAAAGTATACATGGGGCGGGTAGAACATTGAACATATTTACGAGGTGGGTTGGAGTGTGTTGAATGCTAAAGGATTAAACCATTTTTTAACAAGATGGGCAACAATGTGAAGGAGCATTGTTTTGCATGAATATACTTTTCAGTTTAAAAGCATCTTGGTTGGGACCTGTACCACTGAAAAAATATCTTGTCCAAGAAATTACAGTAATTCTCTGTATTTATCTCAATACTGTTATAAACTTTGAAGAGACATGATTTCACTTCCTTTAACCCCTCTATTGTTTTCTAAATCTTGGTGGTTGTCTGTTTCCAACTTCTATCCCAACCATCTACAGTAACAACTGTTAAGAAATCAGTTTTCATATACTTCTTCAAACTTCCATGTTTCTTTTTGTAATATTTAAAAGTGCTAGTTAGATTGTTATTGTCTTTGGCCAATGTTCTTGATATTCTCAAAATCTTTTTATGATATTCTGAAGTTATTTTTGTATCTTGCTAAGGTTTTCAATTTTTGAGTGTTTATGATCTTATTTACACTGTTTACATTTGGATTATTGTCCTTATCTTTGTTGTTGTTATCACATTTTGGCCATTGTGTCCTCCAGCCTTCATTAGGTGTATATCAATCAAGGTAACCTACAGGGAATTCCAAACTGAACCCTTTATTTAATCTCATTCCACTGCCCACAACTTGGCATATCTCATCCAGTTCTTATTTTTTTTAGTGCTGCTCAGTTATTGCTTGCTCTGTTTTCACCGAGTTCAATTACACACTGCCTGGCTCAGGGATTGAACTCTTTAACCCACTAGGCCCATAGAAACAATGAGGACAATAGCCCAAATGTAAACCATGTAATTAATAACTCCTCTTCACAAAAATCCAGACAGAAATTTATGATCTTGGTTCAACATTTTTGCAATTTCTAATTTTGATCCCATCACTCAATTATCTTTTTATTTTAAGGTTATAACCATGATAATCTTTATATATCTGAAATTAAAAAAATATCTATAACTATGTTATATTTATTTACAATATGAACAAGCTTCAACTAGCATAATAAAATCTCGCTCCACCAAAACAATTAAAATTGTTCTAATAAAAATTTGTACCTCCACTAATTCACGATACCTAAGGTTTAAAATGAACTTTAAAAGTGAAAAAGCTTTCTTGAAGCTTTCATTTCAGCTTTAATTGAAAGCTAAAGGATTCAATTTACTCTTTCCAGTAAGCAAAAAACTTTTATAATAATAAAATGATTAATAAATTAATAATAATAAAATGTATTTCTAACAGAAATTATATTGATTGGAATCAATTCACTTTTTAACTAAAAATAGCTGATTAGCACCCCTTTTTAGTCATCTGTCATCATAATGTAATTTTCTTTATTAAAATATCTTCCAAAAATAAAATATACTTTTCTGAAATTTTATTTGAGGAATATTAGCCGATTTAAAATATAATTAATTTGATTTGAAAATAAATATTATTTACTTTAAGTTTAAAATAACAGAGAAATGGATTTTTAAAACAAAACAGTAGCAGTGATTACATACTTGTTATCTATTAAAACAATTTTTTATATAATTTTTAAGTACTCAGTAATCTTAAAAATGTTGGAAAATATTCTCTGTAATCTACGTTTAGGAATGTTGACTCTAAATTTACTATAATCATCAATTTTATTCTGATAATGTTGTGTATGGTCACATACTTTCAAAATGGGTACACATAAAAATAAAAAATAAAAATTATTTTAAAAATTGTAGTGTATGATGATTTGTATCCAGTTTTTCAATTTTTTATTAGAAAATACAGTCTTCATTTAATAACTAATATGATCAAAGTTTTAAATTTTTAAAAGATTTTTGAAACTTTATAAATTATTATAATTAAAGAAAAAAAAAGTGAAAACAATTCATTACTCATTAAAAAAAAAAAAAAAAATTTTTTTTCTTAAGACTATAATGTCCTTAATATATATTATTTATTAAAGCAATTAAAAGCTTATCTAATTAAATAATGTCATAGTTTAATGGAATTTTTTTATTTTTGTATTTGGAGCAGATTTTCAGTAAAAAAACAGTAAATGTTTGAAATAAATAAATAAAATGTATGATTTACATTCTCCAAAAAGGTCCTGCCTTCTATTAATAAAACAAAGTTTGTGATCAGAATTTAATTTCTCGAAATTTTATAAAATTAAGTAAGTGGGTAGATAACAGGTGTAAAAAAAAAAAAAAAAAAAAAAAATTGTTTTCCAAGAAATTTAAAAAATAATTTCATTCATTTATGATTAAGTCCTGAAAGTTCCATTAAAATCAGACAATTATTTGATTTTTGCAAGAATTTCCAAATTAATGTTATTTTACCAGAAAAAAGGTACTAAAATTTTCAGTCAGCCTTGTTACTCCACTCACACACACACACAATTTTTTTAACCAAAATTTTAAACATGTCAGAAAGGATTCAAAAATACTTTGGTCTTTCCTTTTAATAATAACAAACATTTTGACAATAAAACTTATTAAGTTTGATGCCTTTTTTGATCATGCTATGCTGTTTTTAAAGAAAAAGTGGATGTACCTAAATAAAAACATTACAAGCTGAAATTCACATGGCGTGATTATCATATAATGTAAGTATATCTTGAAAATTTTAACAATCAGTTGGTTAATACCAATTTTATTGTGAAAACTGACTTGCATAATGAAACCGTTTACTTTAGATTAATATCTCAATTTTTGTCTTAGATTTTATCAAGTTTAAAATTTTCTCAAAACCCAATATTAAGTTTTAATAACAAAAATAAGTTGCATTATATAACATATATAAATAAAGCATTCATTCCATAACTCAAGTTTTTACACACAATTTCTCCAAAAGAAAAATGTAGACTTCTGAATAAACTGAAGCTATAATATTTACTTGCATATTAACTTTATTTTTGCTTAATAAAAAATTTCAATTAAAAAAAAAATCAATTTCCAAATGTAAATAGGAAATAAATTCAAAATAAAGCAGAAAAATGCTTTGTTATAATAAAGTACATAGCCATGGTTGCTATATCTAAATAGCAGGAATCAATTTGCTGTTTTAAAAAAGTGACATTTGATTACACCTGTGTAAAAAAAAAAAAAAAAAATATCAAAAGTAAATAGACACCCACCCATTTTAACCTTTCTATCTCATGAAGCACCAATGCTCTACAGTTTCTAACTAATCTCTAGTTTCTTCTCAGAATTGATGGTCTTCCTCTATATAGGAATGCCTAGAGTCAGTAGAATTGTCAAGTTTAAGGGACAGAATTGTTGAAGAGTAAGGACTGAGTCAGCACAGGATTGAAACAAAACTTGAATATCAAAGTTTGCCTTTGCTCACCTAAAAAAAAAAAAAGAAAAAAGACTGGACATATCCATTTCGCAAGGTATAATCTTGAACAAATCATCTTTTGCCTAATTCTCTGCCAGTAAATGTATCTGGGTCTGAAGAAAGCTCAGTCTGAAGTTTTCCAAGAACTGCCTGTAACCAACTGTCAAAAACAGTGGGGTTTTTGGAGATGGTCTGGAGAATGATTTAGAGCACTGGTCACCACACATTACATGCAAGACAGCACTCTATGCCATGGTGCAAAAGTGACCTGAGCATAGTAGTCACTGGCCATGAACTCGACTGAACAAGTCTAGCCTTATTAGACAGATCACTGCATAAGAAACAACCAAGATCTGCTTTCCCTGATAAATTCTTCAACTTCTGCATTTAACTTGAGCAGAAATTCCCCAGCCAATTGCAGAGCTTGTAACTTCTATGCCTGCCAAGTAAAGGTGCACAAGAATGTTAACAGAGCATCAACTGTTTATTTAATAAATGCATCCATTAAACAATGTTCCACCAAACTAGTTTGCTGATTATCCTTGATTTCCAAATTTGGCAGGTGTCTATTATCTAATTTTGACATATCTTTGTAATCATTTTGGAGAAGAGGCATAACTTCCATATTTTTCAAGTAGCAGCTACAAAAGCTTACTCTTTTCATTGGAAAAGCCACTTCTATATGAGCATTTTCTTTCTTAAACTCAGCTTTAAAATACTAGCACAAAGGAGATGATGGGTCATTAACAACAGAAAGAATCTACATAATATTTGAGGAATTATGATCACAGACAGACATCAAATAATTTTTTTACAGACAGACAGATTTGACATAGAAACTGAAAAGAAAAGTTGAGTAAACATGAAATGGAGCAAAACTTGACTTACAAGAAATCAGATTTTAATAAAATCACTTTAAGAATAATGTACAAAGTTAATATTTAACACATGAAATGTATTTTTCTACTGTAAAAATAAATATGCCCTAACACTAACCAGATATATAAGTGGATGCAGAAAAGTTCTCAACATGACCCACTTCCCAAAATTTAACCAAACATCTGATATTTTTCTTTTTGAAAGGCTTCTTGATCATACAAAGAACTTCTCAGCACAATTTCATATTTCAACAGAGACATTTCATTACAAAGATTCAATTTAAACATTTAATCCTGAAGTTGGTTTCATCTTAAAACAAAAAAGAAAGTATTGGACTTCTCAGTTTTCAATAGTTTTTTTTTTCTATTCCACAATTATCTATTGTAGTAACAAAAGAAAAATAATTAAAAAATTATGCAACAATCTTAAAGCATTGCTAATATACAAAGATATGCTGAAAAGTTCTCACCCTGACCAAGAACAAGGACGGATTAAAAAATCAAAAACATGTCCTGATGTTTGAGAAGTGGGCTAAAAGCCTCCTCAACTTGTTTACTATGTTCTCCCTTTGATTATCAACCCATTCAAAATTCCTTTCCAATTAATCCCAGATCTCTTAATTTGCAGATGTTTTTAAATGACTCAATGCCCTAAAATCTTTTTGAAAGATAACTGGTCTTTGTTGTGTTCCATGGTGAAATTATACCCATTTGTGTATTAAAAAAAAAAATTGTAGAAATTTTTTTGCTGTTCCCATCTACTTAACCAGTGTGAAGGTTCTTCAACAAATATATAAGATCAAAACCAAATTTCATGAAAGACTTTACAAAAAATGGCATATGTGTGCTCTTCTAAAATGGTCCCAAAATTGATTTACTTGCTGAAGAGAGCCAAGCTCATTAAATGTGTAACAATTTGTTGAATAAAATTGCAAACAAATAATTCCTGTCTGTTATCTATTCTATGGTATCCATATATTTTATATATTCTTCTCTGAAAGGTATGCTGACACTGTCAGGCAGCACAAAATTATGTGAGAGAAAAAGTCTGAGAACACCTGACCTAACATTAACAATATCAGATTCATTACTTATTTTGATAAAATTGTTATTTTACTCACATTGCAAATAAAACCTACCTTTTATTTTTAAGTGTCATATCTTTTCAGCACATAGGCAATACTTTTTTTTTCTTTATCTATGAATTGCCATGACTCATTTGGAAAGATGGTGGAGTGTTTTCCCATTGTTTCTTCCCAGATTTTGAAATCAGAGTTGTCCTTAACTGGCTACCATGCAAGGCATGGTCAACTCTGCTATTTAACACACAGCTGGCAAGATATGGATTCATGCCTTTCCTAAGAATGTTAATGCAAAAGTGAACTAGGCCTGAATTTGAAGTTTGGCTTGCCAATTATCCTTTCCATGCTGATAAGCATTATACTACTTGCACAGACACTATAAGCTTCCCTGAGATATGTAAAATTTTTTTTATTAAAAACAGCAATTCCCCAAAACAAGTCCATGCTAACAGCATTTTCTTAAATACAATCAAACATACACAATATTAAAAAGCAATATACATCAAATAATTGCTTTTCAAGTAAAACATGCCATATATGTATAAATAAAAAAGCCTGAAACAGTATAAAATATGATTTGAAGTAGATTAAATTTGATATAAAAATAAAAGATTTTACTGGAATTTCTAAATCTTTATTACTCAATCTTTAGATTATATATATATATATATATATATATATATATATGCAGTTTCACACTCAGACAAACAGAAACTACTATCCATGCAACAGCACATTAGCTCTATCACCAATATTGAGCAATTTCCATTAAATACCATGCATGCACATATATATATATATATATATATATATATATATATATATATATGCACACACACACACATCCTCAAAAATATTAACATTTTAGGCCTTATTAATAAACAGCCTGAGCTAATGATCGCATTAGGCATAGGAAGCCATATCGCTTAAAATACTGGAAGCCTGACCAATTCTAATTCCTTTTCTTTATATTTTTATTTTATTAGGATTGAGATGCCATACCAGTTTACTTCAGTGTAACCAGTTTACATTATCATGACAAACCTATAACAATGTCTCTAGCATTATTTTATTAATTTCCTTATATATTTATATTATTTTCCTCATATTTATAATCTTTATTTTTCTATTATTTAGTTTCCTAATATTAATTTATTATAACCAATTATTTAATTCCCTTATATTTTATATTTCTTTATTTTCTTATTTCCTCATATTCGTTCCATTTTATTTTTTATTTATTTCCATATATTATAATTACTTTCCTTATATTTATCTGTTCTTTATAATTCCTTTCTTTCCTTATATTTTTTTACCTTGCTAAGACTTAAGTATCTTATCAACTTACCTCCCTTTAACCATTAACATTCTCTTGACTATGCAAAAACTGTTTAATTTTAAATTTTAATCCTTATTTTCTTTTTCTTTTTTCAAAATCTTTCTACATTATTCTATTTTTTAAAACTGTAACTCACCTGCATCGCATTTACTACACTTTTTGTCTAATTTTATTTTTGGGATGTAGCTGTGTTCCTCCCATAAGCCATTTGTCTACTTTTAGCAACAGTAACTTTGTACCCGACGAGCTGTAATCCAGGTACACTTATATGTACTAATTAATAAAAATATATATTTCTAAAGAATTGGTATATTTATGAATATGACATATTTATGACTTCAAACATTATTATAGTAGATATTTGTATTTGAAATAGACAATCTATTCTTTATTTTATTTTAAACAGTGTGTATTAATCGGGGTAGGGGATGATGATGTGCTCCCTAAGAAACCTATGTAACCCCTTTCCCTCAGTTAGTCTTTTAGTCCTCATATACAAGTGAGCTTGTCTTGGTACCCGAAGTCTCAGTCTGAGTCAGAAATATTTCTGACTCAGATGCCTTGATTTCTAGGTAGATGAGACATCTATGCTCAGGGTATCACACTTGTATCTTTCCTGGATTATTTACTCCTTCATTAATGGTTTTGGCATTATCTACCTAATAGAGATCCAAAACTTCAAAGGAGACTATCCATCAGTAGGTGTATAATATCAGGGCTATTGTAATCATTTTCTGAACCATGCAATAGTCTATGGTGGGGCCTCTTGATATCATAATGAAGAGTACTATTACAACTGTACTTCTAGACAATTCAATCCACATTGATGATACATGCATCTCCTGTAGGTGTGACTATCTCACTACCTAGTCTTCATCCAAACTGATTTCTGAACATAACAAAATTGAATTAAAAAAAAAAAAAAATCAAATCCAACTCCACAAAAACAAAAGTTGACTCCAGATTCACCATCTCCTACATCAACACAAGGGATATATGTTCCAACTTTCCAGAGGTTGAACACCATCTTCTTGGTATCAAAGCTAACCTCTTACTCCTGTTTGAAACTGGTAACTAGCTTTCTATCATAGTATAGGAACTTGCAATCCCAGGTTACTCACCTCTATTAAGAAAACATGACCACCATAATCGCCACAGGCACAGAACCTATATTAAGGACAGGTTCCATGTGGTAGTGACCCTAAAAACAGGAACCTGATCTCCAGTGTATGTGCTTCTACATGGCACTTGTTCACAATACCATTTTCACTTACACTATCATCTTCAGGATGATGGAACTGTAATGTTAAACCAAATAGTTAAGATAATTGATATCTTCACGGAGTATCCTTCAGCTATTTGTGGTGATTTCATTATTCATCCCAAAGAGTAGTTAGTCCACTCGAACAAAACTGGTGGAGAAGGCAGATACTGCCAACACTTCTCAGCCAACCAACTGACAGAGATCATGAAGAGCCCTCCCATGTTCCTGATGCAACATGATATCAGGCAAAACCTTGAGCTCTTCCTCACATCACTTCCTGAAAAATGCTCCATTGAAGTTTTAGCCTCCCTGGACATGTCACTAGTCAATGTCAAACCATAGGCATCCACTGATGTGCTAATTCCATAGAAGTAGTTTTTGATATACAAAAGACAACAAAAACAGCTCCAGATTTTACTTAGTGGAAGCTCCTCTCTCAGGCTTCTTTAAACAAATACAGCTTCCAAAACTGCCACCCTATCTCAAAATTGATCCTTTCTAGAATGAGTTTTATACTCCAGAGAAAATTCCAACAAAAACCAAACAGCCAGACCCAGTTCACCCACAATAATAGCTCACTATAACTACTACTACAATATCTATCACAGAGAATGGAGTAGTAGGACGCTGCATTCAAAACTACCTGCAATCATTACAAGAGAGTCATAAAAAATGAGAAGTGTAGCTATGCACAAGTAGTCCAGGCCAAGGTCAACTTGGATCCCAGAAATTCTTGAAGATCTCCAACAAAATTCTCAATAGAGGCAAAATGTCAGTGCCTACTATCACAAATGGTGCTATGGTCATTTCATCCTCATCAGATAAGGCAAAGCCTTTGTTAGATGACAAAAGGTCATCCCCTTCCCAACTTCCTCTAGCACAATATCAGTAATATATTTTATCATAGCCTGGGAAGTCTCAATACTTATCAAAAGTTTTGACCCTAAAGCTACGAGTCCAGATAAAATCCTGGTGGTTATCCTTAAGGATATTAACCCTGGGTTATCCCCAATCTTAGCAAAACTATTTAACCATTTCTTGAAGGAGAAATCTTTCCGAAGTCTGTGTTGATGTAAAGTGTGTGCTCATCCTCATCTCAATATAGACACATCATCCTAAGTGTCATTGTAAACTTTTTGAAGCTATAATCAACAAGGTTGTTAATCATCTCAATAGAGACAACTTCTTGAGTGGCAAGCAGTATGGATTTCAACTGGCTTGGTCCACTGCTGATATCTTGTCATAGAATCAGTGAGCAATGAGACAACAAACACATTTCATGGACAATCGCATTAGACATTTTAAAGGCCTTAGAGAGGTTTGCACGATAAGCTCTCCAGCTATGGAATCAGTGAAAGAGTCTTCTCAATTACCATGTCCCTCCTAATGGGTAGGTCCATGAAAGTAGTTATTAACAGCCCAAGTGAACAACACAGGCATCCCTCCAAGGCTTGCATCTTAGTCCAACCATCTTACTACTTTACATAAATGATCTGCCTAAAAGAATAATCCAACCATTTGTGAATATCTATGCTGATGATACAACTGTATATGGGTGCACCTCTAAAACTCCAGATGACCAGAGCCTGGTAGCTGATCTCTTCTCTGACCAAGATTTAACAGCTCACTGAGATACTGGCTGGTTACATTTAATACCACGAAAACCAAACTAATGATATTCTATATAATCACCAAGCAGAGCTTGAATATTTGCCTATCACAACTAATGGGTGTTTTCTCAGGGAAGCTGCATGACTTAAACAGCTATTAGGAGTTAAGCTCATCCCAAACTTCAAGTGGAACTCATACATACAATTGATCACTAAAAATGCTGGAAAAATTGTTGGTTCCCTGCACTGCTGCAGTAAGTACCAGATGACTCCTGCTATCCTCTACCTTTAAAAAGGGCCAAATCAGGCCAAAAATGGAGTACTGCTGCCATTTTTGTGTCCTTGTGAATGATAAATTATTTTCCACCCTAAAACCTTCTTCCCACTGATGAAATGTTGCAAGTACTTCACTGCTGTATTGCTATTTTTATGGAAGGTACTCAAAACTACATTCCACCAGTTCTAACATTCATGGCTAAGACACGCTATGACATGTACATTCACATTGTAGTGAACCACACTCATTCCCGTCGTATTCCATTGGTGGCATCTAAGTTCCACTCAAGCATCTTCTTCCCATGAACCACTTTGTAGAATGGACCCAAAGAGGATGCTTCCTCAATCACTACAATCTTAACCTGTTCAATCTAAGGTTAACGGTCATCTTCCCTACATATCCCCATAAACTGAGCTTCTTACTCTGTAATCCTCTACAAGTGGCACTTGGACCTTGTACAAAGTGAACATTATTAAAAAAAAAAAAAAAAAAATTACATCAGTCTGCACATTCAAAAAATTTCAATGAAAATATGCTCACCAGATCAAATGGCGAATTCTCCAACAAAGAGAAGCGCAGGTATGATCCCTGCCAGAGAGCACATTTCCTTTCAGATTTCGAGAATGTGCAGGCTAATAGATATAACACATACTGTTTAAAATAAAAATAAAAATGATGCATCTATTTCAAATCTGAGTATTCACTACAATAACGTTTGAATAAAAAATGTTCTAAATCCTTTAGAAATTTCTATGTTTATGTTTCTGATATGAAACTGAGCAGACATGGACTTTTCTGAAAAAATATCTGGATGAGGAAACATGCTTTCCTTAAAAAGGAAAACAGTGCCTTGCTAAACTGTGATGCTCTCTGTAGCTGAGGGGTAAAGCATGCTGGATCAAACAGCGGTTTCTTTTACAAAGGAGGATGCAAGTTTGAACTTTGCCAGAGAGCACATTTTCTTTATTGATATTTCTTGAATGCACTGACCGACAGATGTAATACACACTGTTTAAAATAAAAACAAAAATGGGACATCTATTTCAAAATACACACATCAATGTAAATTGGTGACCAGAAGAAATACTTATGTCACTCAATTTTACCCAAAACATAAATTAGACTTGTAGTAGATATGTTTGTACTTGTTTGTATTAGACTCGTCTACTTGCTGTTGCAAGCAGACAAGTCTAATACAAACAATATTATTTATGATACAAACAATATTATTTATGAAAATGCAGACATGATCACAAGAGATTTTTTATACCAAATGCTAAAATGAAAAATTAATCATTTCATGATTTATTTAACTATTTCTAATCTTTATATAAAAATGTACAAAAATTCTAGCTTTGTAACTACAAGAAATATAAATATAAAATTGATTATGGAAAAATATCATCTCAAAATTAAATCAAATGTAGTTAAATCTGTTCTTTCTATTTGAAAGAAATTAAAAATTACATTTAGAAAAACCAAAGAGCTTTTGCCTGAAAATTTATAATTATTATATCAATTAAATTACATTTTTATCTTGAATTTTTTAATTCAAGATGAAAAACCTATAAGCAATTTATGAACAGAAGACATCTTTAAAATTATGCATAGAAATTAACCATTTTATTTTTAATTGGTAGCTAAACTCTTCACTACATTGCAGATATATGTAACATTTGAATTAATACTTTCATACATACAGTATTGGGAAAAATCAAATGCTTTTGAAATTCAACACAGATTGTGGAAAGATTTATAGAACTATCAAAAATATCCTAAAAGTCTACATGGCTAGCTGATAGATTTGATCATTTTTTAATAAATTATGCCAAAAATCACAGATTATATTCATATGGTGGTTCGTTGTAAACATTTAAGTATAACTACCTCCAAAGAAACACGATAGCTAAGGTTTAAAATGAATTTTTAAAAATGAAAAATCTCTTGAAGCCTTTGTTTTGTTTTTTTTAATATTAAGCAAATTGACTAAATTTAATATTTTCAATAGGCAAAATATTTTGCTGTATTTCAAAATTAATTTAAATTCACCTTTAGCTATCTATCAGTATAATGTAATGCTCTTTACTAAGAAACCTTTCAAAAATAAAATATACTTTTCTGAAAATTTAAATTTTAAATCTGATTTGAAACAAATTTTACTTACCTTTAGCTTAAAATATTCTTTTTAAACAGATTGACAGCCAAAAGTTTATCTATTTTTTTCTACAGAGGACATATCTATAAAAATTATTTCAGGAATATAAGGTGAGCACCTTTTTTTATATAATTTTTTAACTACCCAGTAATCTTAAAAATTTAGGAAAATAATCCCCATAATCTAATGTTTAAAATTTTTTAGGTACTTTGGCTTTAAATTTACTATAGTTACCGCTCTTATTTTCTGATAATGTTGTTTATGGATGCCAATATTTACAAAAATTGGCATGTTTATACACACACATAAATTCTTTTTAAAATACTGAATTGTAATAAGCTTTTCCAGTTATGATTAGTAAATATAGTTTTTACTTAGTAACAATATCACCTAACTGGTACAAATACAAAATTTTAAAAGATTTAAAACTTTATAAATTATTCTAATTAAAATTTAAAAAAAAAAAAAAAAAAAAAAAATGCAATAATTCTTGAAAAAATTCATTATCCATCAAAAAAAAAAAATTTCTTAAGACAATAGTGTCCATCTTATTCATAAAAGCAATTAAAAGATTTTCTAATTAAATGTCTTAGTTTTATTGCTGTTTTTTATTTTACAATTCAGAACATGTTTTTGCTATTGCAGATCTTGTTTTATGAAAAAAAAAAAAATTATGATTTAAATTCTCCAAGGAGTTCTGCATATAATATAAACATTAAGCAGAAAAAAATTTCTAAAATAATTTTTTTCACTTGTGAACCAGTCCTGAAAGTTTCATTAAAATCAGACATTCGATTTTTTGCAAAAATTTCTAAATCAATGTGTTTTTTCACTGAAAAAAAGAAAAAAAAAACACTAAAATTTCCTATACTAATTTATGGTCAGTATCTGATTGCCTCTATCAAAAATTTCCTATAGACTGCAGGGATAGATTTATGTGTATATGACTCTAGTATCAGTCAAAAACATATATAAAGTAAAACTAAGTGGGTTTCAAAAGATCTAATCTGGAAAAAAAAGTCAGAAAATTGTCAATATAGAAAAAAAAAATACACATACAGGCAGTAAAGCAATTTTGAACAACATTCTACATAAAGTCATAGCTACAAACATCACTGAAAATATCAATATTAAATCATGCATGATAATTAAATTTAATATAAAATATTATAAACAAAATTAAACACAGGTACCTCCAAACATCCATTAAAAAAGAGCATACTATGATGAAAAACGGCTCCAAACTTGATAAAAACGTTTTATCCTCAAAATGTTTACATTATTAAGAAGACCAAAGTATTTTTGATTATTTCATTAAATTTTTTAATCCGCAAGTTTTAAATTTTGTTTTATTTACATTAATGAGTGGGCTAAAAATTCAGCATATTTTTGCAGTAAAAAAAAAAAAAAAATTGTTTTGGAAATTCTTGTAAAAATTGTCAAATTTTAATTAAATTTTCAGACATTCATAAATGAATAAATTTTTTTTTTTTTTACATCTGTTACCTCTACTTAATTTTATGAAATTAAAGTTTCATTCTTTTCATATTTATATTAGTTAAAAGTAGGACTTCTTGGTGAATTTAAATCATCAATTTGTTTTTGTCAAACAGAAATACTATTTATCAAAAATCTGCTCTGAATCATAAAATAAAAAATGCAATAAAATTATGACATTATATAATGAGAAAAACTTTTGTTTTTATAAGATATAAGGATACTATTGTCTTAAGAAAAACATTTTCAATGAATAATGAGTTTTTACAAGAATTGTTTTCATTTCTTTTTTAAATTTTAATTAGAATAATCAATTAAGTTTTAAATCTTAAAATTTTCTCTTAATTTGACCCTCTTAAGTGATATTAAGTAAAAACTTAATCATAAATGGAAAAGTTTAGTAGAAATCATCAAACACCAATATTTTTAAAATTTTGAATTTTTTTGCCAATTTTTGTAGATAGTGGCAACCCATACATGACATGATCAGAAAACAAGAATGATAGCTATAGT
The DNA here is from genome assembly GCA_964036315.1 of Acanthosepion esculentum. Taxonomy (NCBI): domain Eukaryota; kingdom Metazoa; phylum Mollusca; class Cephalopoda; order Sepiida; family Sepiidae; genus Acanthosepion; species Acanthosepion esculentum. The sequence continues at coordinate 76,639,011 of OZ038495.1, forward strand.
AAATTTAAGGTCAAAATTTCTAAAATTCAAAAGATAGTATGGAGAATATTTTCCTAAATTTTTAAGATTACTGAGTACTTAAAAATTATATTAAAAAAAAGCACTCACATCATTTTCTTCAATTATAATTTACAGAAAAAGTCCCCATAGAATAACATATCTGCCATCACACTTGTCAGCATGTCAACACCTTAAATAAACAGCTATTGTCAGGTTTAAAAAAAAGCATTTCTATGATATTTTAAACTTAAAATAAATGATATTTCTTTCAAATCAGATTAACTGTACTTTAAATTGGCTAATATTCCTCAAATAAACTTTCAGAAATGTATATTTTATTTTTGGAAGATTTTTTAATAAAAAGAATTACATTATGATGAAAGACTAAAAAGGGTGCTCATCAGCTATTTTAGCAAAAAAAAAAAAAAAAAAAAAAAAATCTCCTTCCAGCCAATTTAAATTAGTTTTGAAATACAGCAAAATATTTTGCTTACTGCAAATATTAAATTATTATCTATTAGCTTGAAATTAAAATAAAAGTATCAAGAAAGGTTTATTTTTAAAAATTCATTTTAAACTTTACATATCACATTTTCTGTGGTGGTACCGAAATAAAAAAAATTGAAAATATTTAATATCTGGGTTATAAATAACAGATAATAATTTGAGAATGCAGTAAGTGCATTAAATTATTCTGGATCAATTACAAAACAAAGATCTTTACAGTGTAAAAAGAAAGATGTACCAAAACTTCTATGAACACTATTTCACAATTGTGTGTCGCCTGATGACTGCTTCATAAATTCTGAACATTCACCTACTTCAAATGACTTTATTGATTATAAAAGGGTCACATTCAACAGCTGCTATCTCCCCAACACTTGGATATATTCATCTGAATTAAAATTACATGCTTTTTAAAAATTTCAATAGAACTTCAAACTAAAAGTAATTAGAATCAATTTATGCATCAAGTCTTTTATATATTGGAATAAGACAAGAAGAGCACTAGATGTGTCATGAACTTTGACTTCAAAATATAAACATTTTTCAAAGTATGAAATGTTTTATTTGAAAAAGCTGGGTGAGAGTCAAATTACAATAATTTCAATACAATTTTCCCTTAAGAAAACATGATATTCTTTCAGGTATTTTGAAATCATTTCTTTCAAATTAAAGAGTAAAAAAAAATAATTGCAATTTTATTTAAACATAATCAAATTAATTAATACTCACATATTAAGTGGCTGTCAATAGTTTGGAAAAATCAGCAGGAAAGCATATCATTTTAACTAAAAATTTTCTCCCCTCAATTATCTGATCAGGATTTTCAAGATTTCCTACAAAATAAATAAAAGTATTAATAATGATATCTATAAAAAGAATTACAACAAAAAATGAAACTCCACTTATAAGGAAATTAGTATACTTAAAAATGGAAATAATAAATTCCTTTAGAAAATGTCAAAAACATTTTTTTAGAAAAAAAAAAAATCACAAAGCATAAATCGTGCATTAAATGTCAATGTTAAATAAAATAATTAGAAAAAAAAACTTCACGAATGCAACAAATTGAGAGAGAGAAAAAAAAACAGGGTGTTTGTTTTATGAAGTTCATCTTCATACGTTTCGATCCCAAAATAAAACTTGATAATCATGAGTAAATTCACTAATTAAAAAAATCTTTTTTTTTTTAAATAAATAAACCCACTTTTAAGCAGCTGATTTTGTCTGCATTTGCTGATAAAAAAAAGACCAAAAATGGTAAAAACAAAACATGCTATTAATTACTAGAAACTTTTGTTTTCATTATCAATTTAACAAATGAGTCTTTAACATTTTTCAATAAAAATTTCTATATAAAAAAAAAAATCTACGTAAAACCTATGACCAAAACTAGCCTAAAGTTAAACAATTTAAAAAAAATATAGGTAAAAATCATTTAAATACAAAAAAAATGATAATCCGAAATAAGTTTCAGAAAACTTAAAGTATAACTGTGTATGTGTGAAAATATGTTAAGAAATAAAAGTATTATGGTAAAATATCAACTATTATTTGTTTCTCCTATACTTACGAATTATTGTAATTTTTACATATATATATATATATATATATATAATAGAAAGATATCGAGATATAGCATAGGACAGTAATTTTTACATTCTTTTCTCTAAATAATCAAAACAACCGTCAAAACGTTTTGTTTTCGTGGTCATTTAAAATTTTACCCGAGATAAATAAATCTTAAATAACGTTCGATTATTATTGTTTTATGTTACATACCACCGATAAATGTTTGGACACATATCCCTGGTGTGTTAAGATTTTACAAGTATTCGATTGTCTTAAGTGTTGACAATAATTGCTCGGCTTAATTTTTTTATACAAATTTTTAAGGAATTAAGTTACCGCCCTTAAACATAACTATAGTTCCTCAGACAATTACAATCACCTTGTACCATTATTATTGTTATTAAATAGTTTCATATCGGGAAAGAAAAAAATAACATTTCCAGACTTAATAAATCGAAACGTTTTGTTTACTGACATTGCTATCTAAGTCTTTAAAGCGTGTCTATTTTTCTCTTTTTAAACCCTAAATCGCTTGTCTTCTTTTCAGTGATTTATATATACATTCCTGATCGGTTAAGAAATTCGTTTCACTCGATCCTAAAGGTTTGAAACTATGATCAGCTGTCTTAATTGATTATAACATAAAAAGCGATGTGCGAGTTCGCCGCGCTTTAGTAAAAAGCGGCTGAACTGGATTTTTTTAAAATCCTATCTCCACAAGGTCAGGACGATACTATGAACTTCAGTTCAGGGCTGACTGAGGAAGGTACACGTAACTCTTGCATTCGAACCATGTCCGAAGGAGTCAGACAAGCAAGTAACGGCTAGTGGAAAAAGATAAGAAAAAAAAGCTGCCTTCTTGTCAAATTTTCACCATTTTCCACGAAGGCAGCAAAATGGCGGCGGCACAATGACTTTAGCAGCAACTACATACCTGACATTTTGTTATAATTCCAATCGGGGGGGAAAGTTAAGTCATTTGAGTTGATAGTTTCAAACCTCGAGAAAAAAAAAAGAGGCATAATAATCTACTCAAATATTTAACCTCAGCTGATGTCGTTGATAAGAAATCTCTCCAAAAAAGAGAATCTACGATTTGTTCTTAAACATACACTCATGTCTACCGCCATTATACATGTGGAACAAGAAAACCACTAACAGCTACACTACTTAAGAGCCAAATAAAATACTAATAAAAGTTCGATTCATAAAAATATTTAGTTTCTGATATTATATTTTCTGTCGGTAAATCATAGTTATATGAGGGGAAATGGTAAATTTATCGTTAAATTTAATAGATTTGAACGCCTGTTTTAAGTCTCTCATTTGCTGTTCGTCCATTAAAAACTAAGGCTTTTTACCATTAATCCGCAGCCTACAGACACTATTTGATATTTATGGTATTATCTCGGCTGGTGTTTGCTTTCTTTCGTCATATAAATGTGTACATATCATCGGTTCATATTCTGATGTTGTTAAAAGTTATAAGAATTACCCTTCTTTTTTTTTTTAAAAACATAAATCTTATCCTCACAGTTGGCTAATATTTTTCCAAGCTACTACATCACATGCAGCACGCTAATTTTCAACACTGTTTTTCTGACTGTGACGTCACGCGAAGACCGGTCAGGACAATGATAATAGCCTCATTTCCCAAAAATATTATTATTTTTATTTCTATATTATTAAACAATGTAAAATAGCCGTAAAACAATTTGAAATATTTTATATTTGCTTGAAAATAAATTTTATTACGAATACATGTATAATGTTACTTTTTTTGTCTATCTTTTCTGACTTATTTTCGACTTCCCCCTACTAAGTCCCGCAATATACTCTCTAACTAAAAGTATTTTAATTAAAAAAAAAATGTATGTAATATTAATAAATCATTTCATTTAAATGTGATTTTTTAAACTATCAGAGCATTTATTTAAATGTATAGTAATTTTTTGTTCCTTACTCATAAACTTATCAAGAGGAGTTAGAGGATTTTTCTTTAAATGGTTTTCTATTCAAGTTGTTTAGAAGCGGTAATAGCTGACCGACTGACTAGTGACTAATAGTACTACTGTCTCAGATAATAACTGATACAACGATCAACTATAAAATTTTCTAGCTTATCAATCCATGTCATCTGACGTCAGAAAAATACCAACTCATTAGAAACACAAACAACTGTAAAGTGTAATTAATTGTCAACTATTATTACTAGTAGTAAAAAAAAGTAATGTTTTAGTAATTTAGTTTTTTTACTTTTTATTCCGTGTTACGGTGTTACTGTTAATTTTCAATTATTTTTTTTGTTTGTTTTGCGAGTTTTACTCTATGTAAAATAGTAATAATTTCAAGTTGTACTAATTTTGATAATCTTCCTCAATCACTGTCCCAAAAATATGTATTTATTTGTAAACGGTTCCTTCGTTTTGAAACGCTAACTAACGTGACAACACAAAAATTACATTTACAATCATGGCACAGTTGCTAATGTTCAGCAATTTCCATTAGTAAAAAAAGTAATTTTTAATTTGAATGTATAGTAAATAAGAAGATGCGAGACAGAAAAAAAAACAGATTGGGGAGTGAAGAATTATCACGAGTAATAATTACCAACCCTCAAGGTTTTTTAGTAAGTTCTAAAAAAATGTTTTATGACCCGTTAAGCTTCACGGATTGGCTGATAAAAAAATAATGAATACTAATAATAGCTTATATCACCAGAACAGAACCCTCAACAAATCAGAACAGTCCCAAACAAATCGGTACGTATGGTAAGGCGAGGAAGAGAGTTTGTTGGGTAGAATGAAAATCCTTCATCAGAAAAAGGCAGATGGGTGAAAGAAAGAAAAAGTGTAGTTCAATAACCTTTGACTTTTATCAAATGATGTGCATCCATCTAAATTTTTCTTCTGCATTTAAAAACTGCTTTTCTTGGATATTACTACACACTACAACACAGTATTACAATTGTCCTCAGCCAACTTGTAGGGTGATTTCTGGATAGTTTTTAATTGTATTTTTAAAAAAATTCATATTTTTCAAATCTGTTGGTCTTCCTCAATATTATATTTTTTGTGATCATTTATATCAGAATCAATCAAACATGTAATAATACTCAACATATTATTTCAGTCAGAATTGATTGCATGTTAGCACTTGTTTTTCTTTGAACACGAGTATCACTTATCTGCACACAAATTATCATTGTTTGAAATTTGTACAGTTTATTTGTTATTTTATCCTTTCAAAAACTTTTATTGACAAATATTTCAATATAAGTTTTCAGTTTGTCTATAGATACTTTCTTTATCATTCATCTCAATGAGGAAATGTTTTGATGAATGTTGTGGAACTTTCTCGGGACCTTTATATGGTGCTTCTAAAGGTTTCCTAATACAAACCACTCTAATCCATACTTTATCACAAGACCTAAGTTCAGTTGGAATATAAGGTTGATTTAAAATATAAGAATTTCTTTTAGAAAGTCATTGAGATCAAACTGTAGGTTGGTTTTACTCAAATTCTTAGTAAATGAATCATCCTTCATTGTATCAGATGGACTTATAAACACTTGGAGAATTAATGTTGAGAAACCAGCTATAGCAGGAAAAGTTGAGAAGCCTGATTCATGAGCTCTGTTGTGAGGAGTACAACTTGAAATCACTGAATTTGATGATTCTTTACAAGCTATAATTGCTGTTAAAATTGTTCTGTGTGCTCTCTTTCTATTAAACTATGACACTGGGTGGTAAGCAGTTCGCAAACCAATAATTTAAGATAGTTCTAAAAATAAGTCACTTTCAAAATGATTTCCCCTGTCTTGTGATTTGCGTAACTACAAAAGTTTCAGATAGTTGAGCTTCAATTTATTAATTAGCATATAACATTAAAAGATATTTATATGGTCTTAAACCATTATAGAATAAATGAAGTAGTCAGACAATGGACAGTTTGAAAACAGGGAGGTAATCTTGAATGGTGATCTTGTATTTTTATTAATTTTTGATTGTTAGCAGCATATATACTGTATACTTTTATGCATTTGTCCATACTTGTTCAATAGTACCTGTATTTAACTGATTTTATAGATGAAACAATGAATAAAGGTTATTAAAATAGATTTACACAAAGCTTTTGGTATCAAAGGTCTAAAATAAGAAGTGAATACATTTGATAATATTTTAGAGTTATTACCTTATTCAACCTTCTTGATTCCACACAGATCACAAACAAGTTTAATGTTAGTAAATGATTTAATCTCTTCATTAATGATTTCTGTCAAATAACCGATATCTACTTTTATCACAAAAACTGACCCCAACATATATCTTTTATATGTGATATATGTCAGAAATGTGCTCAGTAAGTACTGATATACATATTTTGCTGGGTTTTAACTGCAAAATAGCTTAAGATTTGTCACTAAAATCCTATGGTGACCTACAATAATACATCAAAAGTGAAGCTGCTAGCAATTCTGTCAAAAATAGGATACTTTACTTGAGTTTGTGTCAAACTTTTGAAAAAAGTAACTAATAGGAACAGATACTTCATCTATTACTTGATGTAATACTGCATCAACAACTGTAGTGAAGAAAATGGCAAACTACCTCATCAAACCAAGTATTGTGTATTCTACATTGGAAAATGCAACGAAAAAGAAAGTTACATACCAAGAAAAAGGGCACATCTATCGAAAATAGAAACAAGTCAGTTGCACGTGTTGCCATAAATGTATCTAGGATATGCTAATATTCTGTGTCCTTTCCCATCTGACGACTAATGAAAAATTATGCCATCGATAAAAGCAGTTGGTGTTCTCAAATTGGGGGAAAAAACAAATTTGTTTATTTTGCTACTGGCTGGTGAGGTGGATTTCTGGCTGTTTACATGTATTAGGATTTGTGACATTGGACCTAAGAATCATGATTTCAACATTTCTTTCTGCCCCTGGATCTTCAAGTTTGGACTTGCAATTTGTTTACTTCGTTGTGGAAGTGAGCTGCCACATCAATTTTTGAACAAGCTATTTCAGCACCATTACAGATAGGACGTTTGACATCAAGTCAATACCCAAATTTGATGGCTCAGTGACCAGACAAGTAGTTACTAAATGGATTGAAAAAGCAGAACTTGTTTGTGATCTGTGTGGAATCAAGAAGGTTGAATATGTTCTTCCCTTGAGATTGACAGGTGGGGCATTTGCTGTCTACCAGCAGCTAAGTACAAAGCAAAAAGCGGATGTTGAACAGATAAAACAAGTCCTGCAGCCTTTGTTCCAGATCATTTCTTAACCTACGAGCAGTTTGTGGAATGCTTGGATGAGTCTGTTTATGTGTTTCTAGTCAATTTGAAGAAGCTAACAGGAATATTTGGTGGGATATCTGAGCAAGGACTAGCATGTGCGTAATAGGATTACCAGCACACGTCGAGCAACTACTGCACGTCTTCCAGGAAGATATGTCTACAAGTCAACTGTTGGACCGACCTTGAGTCATAATGAAGGATCAGACAGTGACTGAGGAAATGGTTGTGGCTAGCATTTCACCAGTCAGAGTAGCAGCTAATAAACTTCCAAATGTTAAACATTGGAAGTGTATGCAATGCTATCAATGCTCTGGGTGGAATCACATTTCCAAGGACTGCCTGGTTCAATGGAAGATGCCCATCAGCCATGCAGGACACATGCAAGAATGTGTTGCTTCTGGTGTCATGAATTAGGCCACATTGCTTCAGTGTATCCAGGTAAAAGAGGAAGGGGACAAGATGTCAGCACTGGTCTCTTCCCCAGGCGAGTTGTGAATGAGGAGCTCTCTTTTTAAGATGTTCATGTGAATAGAATCAAGAGAGTGGCACTGGTGGACATGGGCTGCTCCACAGACACTCGCAAGTAAGTCAGCCTGTCAATCCTGGTAGGAGATGGAGGTGGACGTACTCACCATAAACGGTAATACCCTCAAATGCAGTGTTATCGAAAGACAAGTCAGTTCGATGGACAATCTCATCATATATTGATGATATTTACGTTGACAAGAGCATGATTTCAGTAGATCACGTGAAAGAGCACTTGGCTGCTTTTGGCCTGACCATCAAGGGTCCAGGATGGTTATGGGATAGCACTCCTGTGCTGGGTCTGCATGTCAAGCAGAACAACAACTCACTTAAGTGGAGATGTGGAAATGACATTCCATCAGTTCCTGAGGTCTTGACATGACGCAATGTCTTCTCATGGTGTGGAAAGCTGGTGGGTCACATTCCTGTGTGTGGTTGGCTTCATGCTGCTGCATTATTTGTTAAATGCAGAACAATGTTGATTACATCTGGCTGGGACAACAAAGTGACAGATACTCTTCTCAAGAAAATGATTGAGGCCATAGCGGGAGGAATACACCAGAATTACCCTGCACACAACAAGTGGTGTTCAAACAGATACACTTATGATGTGTGCGTTGATGCATGTTCTCTCAACACAGGGTTTTCATTGGAGGTTGACAGAAGTCTTGTAATGGGTGCATTGTTGGATGCACAACATATCAATTTATCAAGATTCAATGCTATTCTGAAGGGTACCACAACGATGGTATGATGTGATCAAGAAGGAGGTTAAACCAGCATGACCTATATAAACTTCCATGGTGAATGACACCTCTCTGGAGCAGATAAGTGCCATACATTGCCAGAGTTGACATCCTGGCATCAGGTGGATGCTGTATTTTGTGAAACGAGTTCTCCCTACGACATGCAAGGCAGCCATCAGGGCAGTGGTCAGAAAATGTAAGGAATGCCAGTTGATTGATCCAGCTTCAAGTTGTTGGCCACTTGCAATGTAACTTCCCTAACTCATCTGAAAAGTTGTTAAACAATATTATGAACAGAGTTTTTTTTTTCAATGTTAGACCTTTCAAAAGAACAATTGGGAAATAATCTCTTGTTCCAACAGAGGCATTACAATTTTGTCATAATCGAAGATAAGTGTGTGATAAAAACCCACCATACCTCAAAATTGACATAAACCCTTTTGAGTATGAAAAATAGTTTAATTCATTAACCTTTTTATCAGTGAGTAAAAGTCCTTCTGCATTGACAAAATAATCCCAAAATACTAAATTCACAACATTAACAGAACCTTTTTACAAAGAAATTTTCAAATTCTTTTCATCTAAAATTATAAGCACTCTATCTAAATCATTTTCATATGCTTTTTCATCATCATTATATATAAAAATATCATTTAAATATACAGTATGCATTAGCAAGCATTTTATCCATAAAGCAGTTTTAAAGGCAAATAATTATATTTAAACCATCCAAAATGTGTAGTTATTACTGCTTTAGGAGCATCATCAGGGTGTACTTTTTAAAGGTAAATGAACTGATATTTGGATGTCAATTAGTTTTGTAATACTATTCAAAATACAGTAATTATAGCATCATTGATAATGAATGTCAGATTTTGAAACAAAACTTGTCCATTCACTTTGAAGTATTTATTATTATTATTATGTTGGCATTGCACATTGGCATAGTCAATAGAAATTCTGTTCTTGAGGCATGGTGTTAAGACTCCTCACAAGAACTTTTTAGAGAATCCTTGCAGAGTAAATGATGGCAGATTTCTGAAGGTCTATAATCCTGGTTACATTCCTATTCTCTCTAAGCACTCTTTCAATTTTTCTAGGTGGTGTTCTAAGTGCACCCTTAACTAGAAGAATTACTTCAACACATGTTCCATAATTTTTTCAACTCCCTAGGAAGATCCTGGTATTTTTTAGTTTTTTCAGTTTCTTTGCAGTCCACTCTTGTGTCATATGGAACAGCAAAGCCAATAATTTGACATTTGCTATTCTCCTTATCTATAACAATAAGGTCAGGTCTTTGTGATTTAATAACATGCTCTATCTGGACTGAGAAATTCCATAATATCTTGTGGCTCATTTTCTGCCACTGCCTCTAGCTGATGTTCATACCACTTCTTACACTTTTTACACTGAAGCCAAACTTACAGTATACTTCCCAATGTATTCTTCTGCCAATTCAATCATGTTGTTTTCAAACCTTCAGTACCACCTAGGGACATTCACTGAGTATGTAGTTAACTGTTTCATCAGTTTACCCACACATCCTGCATTTGCTTTCTTCTTGTGATCTGTCTATCCTGGCCTTGATGGCATTTGTTTGGATTGGCCTGCTCTTGAGTGACACTGTTTCTTTTGAAAACCATCTTTTATCCAAAAGCTACCTCTCAGGTCCAGCAAATGTCTATATCTACTGAACAAACTGACCATGAAACTTTTTTACTTTTAACTCCTTATTATTATTTTCCTTTCTTGTGTTGCTTTATATTTTCCCATAGTAAGGTTTTGGTAAAAACTGGAAAACATTTTCCTGCATCTGTGTACCTTTCTGTGTTCCTATGGTAAACTCCACAGTATCTTCTCATTGTATTTCCATGTGGTGACATAATACTTGGGCATTCTCTTATTAATTCACTCACAACTAGAGGAAGTTCATTCATAATTAAATTTATCAACAATGTAGTTATATTTAAATTAATCCTCGTTTTTGTAATATTGCTTTGAATAATTTTATTTTTAACAGTCAATGTTTAAGTGAAAGTTATTAAATGTCTGTTAATGGACTCAGCCTTTTACTAGTAGACAAAAATAAATAGACTTTAATAAATAAATGGAGCATCTACTCAAATATGGGTATCCACTAAATAGTGTTTAAAGTGATAAAATCTGTCAGATTATTAAATAAAAATTTCATTACTTCTTTAAAAATTGATTTGTTTATGGTTTGCTACAAAGCTGAACAGATATGAGCTTTTGAAAATATGGGAAGGATTTGCATTTTTAAGACACTATTTGGCTTTGCTTGATCAGTGATACCAGGTACCGAGTAATGACCCCAAGCTCCTTCCCAAATGAGAGGCAATGCCCAAGGGAATGGCTGCTCAATGTTTACAACCAAATGTGCCCAAACTATAAGTCAGCCATTAAATGCATTATGCATTGATACACATCACCAGTTGAACAAAATATAAGATAAACAATTTACTACAAAAACTTAAAAGCATTGAATGTCATTATCACAAACAACACCAGCCCTTAGTTTCCCTCCTACACCACCCCAATTTAATCTATGAACCTCTTACCCACTTTTCCAATGGTGCACAAACATCAAATTTCTATGTTGGACATCTGAGCTGACATCAATAAACACATATCAGTTGGCAATAAGATCTCTTCCAATATAAAACAAATACTCATAGAACATGTCAAGAAATTTGGTTAAAAGCATTCAATCAAAAATATTAAATGCAGATATACACTCTTTTGAACACAAATGTTCAGTAATTTCTTTGTAAATTCTTGCTTTCTATGAAACCTACATATACACACTATATATATATATATATATATATATATATATGGTGAACTCTCATGTTGCATTCAATGTATGAGGGTCAAGCAGCTCAGTTCCTAGGAACTGACAGTCAGACACCAACACATATGATTTGATTATAGTGGTGAAGGCTTTGTGCAGAACCAATCACACTTTTTGAAGAGCTGAATACCGAGACCTGGTGCACTACGTGCCACAAAGCCCCCAAATGACCCTCCGCAGGTTTTGAATTCAGAGTTGTCCTTCTCCTAGACCAGTTGCCATCCAAGGCTATAGACCCCAGTCTGTTCTGCTATTTACCCATAACTGGAGGGAGAAAAAGATAATACCTCTCCCAAGGGTATTAGTACATAAGTGAATGTAATGGATTTGACTGGAATTTGAACTCAGCTCTCCGATTCCTCAATCCAACCCGCTATCCACTACTCCACTGTGCCTTATTTATTTATATATATATATATATATATATATATATATATATATATATATATATATATATATATATACACACACACACATAGGGTGCGATGGATAAATTATCGTCTAAATTACACAAAAATGAAAATAACACTGACATCACATTTTAACAGATATACTTACCAAAATTACACAAAAATATCTTGAAATACTAAAGAGTAAATTTATTCAATAAAATCTCCATTGGCTTCAACCACAGCCTCCAAGTGACTTTGGAATCTCCTGCAACTCTTCTGGATAGTCTCATTTTTACGTTGGTTTATGCTACCATAATTCTTGGCTTCAGTTCATCTTACAAGGTGTTTTCTTGATCTCTCGCTCCACTGTGACAAGGTGCAGAGTTCTGTTGCCATATATAGTCTCTTCTAGCAGCCACCTCCTTGACCCAGGGTAGCACTACCTCCTCATGTACTTGATGTGGGCCTCCGGGTTGAGTCATAACGTAGCTTTCCTGAGCATTTTCTATAAATATTTTCATAGTAATTGTTCTGATGAATTTTCTTCTATGGTATCCTAGATTTTATGAATTTAAGCACAGTACTAGATTGGCAGCAAGATCTCATCATTTTACAGTTGAAATGGCTAGATGTAACCGTAAGTTCTATGCTAGCAGTTTCTTCTCTTGCACTTTTTATTTGTGAAACTTTCTTCCGACTTCTTGTTTTTCCTGTCAATTTTGATCTTCCAAAATTTAAATGCAATGTTAATCATTATCTTCTGTTTTCTTATTGTTCTTGCTCCTTAATAATGATTTTTTCTTATATTCTCTCACACTCAATAACCCTTTATGTCTTAGTGGCTTTAATGACTTGCTTGGGGTGAAATGATTGAAAATAAATGTATGTTTCTTACTATCTTTCATAGGCACATATGTACTATAAGGACATTTCCACATACACACCTCCATTTTGTATTCTTTCCATTTAGATTGCTCAGGTAACAAGATATGTTGTTGTTAATTGTACATAGTTGTTTTTATATTGTTGGATTACTGCCACTTGACAATAATCCCAAGCAATACGATATTGAATTACTGACCCCTGACGATAATCACAGGCAGTGCAAGATTTAAAGCCTCTTCCTCTTTCTCCTTTGACTTGTGAAACAACAAGACACATTCTTTTTCACTCCGATAGATGTGAGGCATATAAATACTTCAGAGACACAGACTGAAGATTGTGCAAAATCTTATGAAGACATTTGAGTTTGAAAATAGATCACCAGTGAGCAAACACAGGTGATCCCATTATTGAATTAAGTAGACCACATGACCATAGAGGAAACGCATAAGTGGGAGGTTGCATGATGTCTAATTGATCTCCATTTCTAGTCTATCCTCTATACTGATCGCTATTTTTATTCTATCCTCTATTACTATACGGACCGCTATTCTCTATACTATTCACTATTTCTCTATCCAGCTCACTATATGGAATACTGTTCAAGCAAGTACTATTAGTGTGAGTGCTATTCAAAGGCATCTGACACAAGCATTACTATAATTGTATCTACAAATTACAACGAGCATTATGAAAGTGACGAGTATTCGTTGACACTACAAAAGCAGCAATGAGTGTTTGTTGACAACAAAAATAACTAAATTCATTTCTTATTTTACCCTTCTGTAACATGTCTGGTTAATATATCTATTAATTGCTCTTTGTTTGAATTCCATGTTTTATTTGGACTTGGATATTGTTTGCAGCACAAATGTACCAGAAGTCATAAAATAAATAACTTCTATTTCCACAATTATTACTCTCTTATTTGAGGAAACTCTTATGTGTCCACTAATCATTCACTAATATTTCCTTAATAATATTAGTCAATGAGCATTTTTGTTCCATGTTAGTCTTGTAATTCTTGCAAATACCAAACTTTGGAATTATCTCCCTTTCATTAGAATTTACTTTTTTATTGTCTTCTTTGTCAATTAATTATTTAATTATTCCTTTACATTTTATTTTACCAATTAAATCAATAATTATTGGCATCTAAAACTTTACTTACTGAATGATGGCAACATCTCTTTACACAGAATTAAGGCCTGTTATTTCTGTGTAGATGTAAACAGACAACAGTTATTTGGATATCTTGTATTTCAAAATTTCAAATAAACTACCATGGTGCATGTTTGAAGCTTTAAAATTGATCATAATACCAATTTGAAGAGAAATGTTTAAGAATTTTACAGCTTCAGTCAGTTATGTGCCATGTGTGATACACACTTAGGCAATCATGTATCTTTCAATACATGACTGACGAGGTAGATTTTTTCCCACAGTAGGTTGTCATTTCTTTCTGCAGTAGACCAGTTGCCATCCAAGGATATAGAACTTGGTCTGTCCTGCTATTTAGCCATAGCTGGAGGGGAGAAGAAGAGGATTTATACCTTTCCCAAGGGTATTTACATATAAGTGAATGTAATGGATGTGATCGGAATTCGAACTCAGCTCTCCGATTCCTCAATCCAAGCTGCTATCCATTACTCCACCATGCCTCCTATACAGCTTACAAAAGATAAAACAAAACTGGAAATTGCAACCAGTAAACTGTGAACAAGTTCATTGAAAATCTTGCATAGCTCTGATGCTGGTCTGATAAGGATGAGTTGGGAAATTTATCTTTCCAATCTGTGTCCAATATCAAGAGAGAAGTTATAAAAATCTGTTGTTGTCAAATTACAAAAATTTTAAGCTTTGTAGCAATGAGAAAGTGTTGGTTCCTAAATCAAATACAAAACATATATTAGATCACTATACTGCCTTTAAAAGAAATTCATAAGGAAAAGCTAATGAAATGGACAACAGAATAGATGAAGACCAATTTTCTAGTTTTCGTGAAAGATTTTGTGCTATCCTTGCTAGTACAGATGAATAGAGCTATTATGAAGATTTTACCAAACAAAAAAATATCAATTAAATATCTCTTTAGGTGCACAATAAAAAAGCGGTCTTACTCAATGTGAAATTGAAACAAAGAAATTGTTTATTTACAATAATTCATGTGAAAAGAAGAGTGTAAAAAATATTCTTTTGAGTCCTTAAAGAAAATATATGTATCATACCATTCCAATACAGCATTACTATACCCACAATAATAATAACACTTATGTACATGGCTGGATAAAAACTAGAACAAGTATATAACTTTTCAGTGAAACAACTTTAGCTACATATTTACAGAAACAAGAATTAGACAACATGCAGTGAACAAAATACATATCAGAAAATACAGAAAAGAAAACTGTAATGAGGTTTTACAGATAAGTTGATATGGCTGTAAATTGTATCAGTAATGTGGCCTCAGCTGTAAAAGGTGAGAGAAATTGATGTTTAGCATAAACACACAGTCAATTTGATGAATTGGTACCAAATAGCAAAGGAACTCACATTTCATGTTAACTAGACTGATTTAATAATGTGAGGTAATTCTTACCTGTTCCCATGTGCATAAATTATAGCTGTCAAGGGCAGATAATTAAGTTTTGTAACATTACATAATGTAAAATATAGAAGCGGCTATTGGTGGAAACTGCCCTCATAGATTAAGCTCTCTTAGAAGTCAGTGATAATGTGATATTTTGAATTATAGATGGCAAAACAGAGGATGATAAGTGGTGAATTCCACTTAGTTTTAAAACAGGTCAGTCATATATTGATTTTTTTGAAGGCATGCATGAAGCCATGGTTCAAGAAGGCAAATTCTTTCAGAAAGAAATTTTTTTTTTTTTGTGCATGACCATGCTCCATCACATTAAGAGGAAAACCAATAAATATCTAAATAAAATGTGTGTTTGTAGTTTTGTCTATTTGATTGACTCTTTCATAATCAAGAGAAACACTTGAGTTCACTTTGATCATCGTATAAGTGAAGGTTTTTATATATTTCAGACTTTTTCCATTGATGGTGATGGGCATAATAAGGAATTTTTGAATGGGTTGTTTTATATCTCTGATTTTCTTGCTTTGGCTAGTGGATGACCCTTTTTTTTAATGCTGATGGACATACTGAAATATTTATTTGCATTAGGGGAAAAAAAGAGGTCACATATCATTGTCATTTGGACAAGTGTTTTCGCTTTAAGGTTCTGGTGATTGAAGAGGTTACCACTGGTATGAAATTGGAACTGTACACCTGAATTGAGATCACCATAATTATGATGCAGCATGACAAAAAAGTGCAAAGAGAACAGTGACCATAATAAAACATTGTTTTGTTATGTTAGAAACATCTAAAGAGTCTGAATGTTTACCACCTCATAAAACAGATGCTTTCATTCTTGCATGAAAAGAAATAATGATATTTAACATTTTATCAGGAATGCCAAATTTTTTAAGAATTGCCAAGGGAGTGTTTCTACTGACAGTGTTGGAAGCCTTAGTCAAATTTAAGGTTTAAAATCTACCAGCATTTTTCAGCTGATAATTAATTTCATTTTTTAATGTAATATCATTTCATTAAAGAAAATAGAAAAATTGAATGCAATAGTTTTTTTAACATCTGATAAATGGGATGTTAAGTAAGGTTTGGTATTTTCTTAACTGTTTGACAAACTGCTTTTGTTTTCAAATAACATTGAAGATTTTTAAAACCTATCACTGCTTTGGTTATTTTTTTCAACTAAATATGAAATTTTCTTTAAATTTTTATTACATTTTAAGTAGACAGTCATCACTTGGATATTTTTTTATTAAATTCTAACAGGAGCTGATTAATTGAATTAATTACTTGTTTTCTGCTTTGTTTTTTTTGTTTTTTTTCAAATAATATTAGAATGGTTAACTCCTCAAAACTACATAATTTTTATGAACATGGAAAATTTGAATACACAAAGTTATCAACTGGTAAAGAGGCAATATGTTCAAGAAAAAGGAGATAAAAACAAGATATAATTAAAACTTTTTAAAAGAACTGCAAGTGAAACTGATCTAAAAAATATTTTATTTTGGTAGATACTACATTAATATCATAAATATCAGAATTATACTGTGGAAGGTTAAGGTGGATGTGAAAATTTGGTTTTGTAAATATATTCAACTCCTCCACAAAGAAATGGAAGAGAAAAAAAGAAAGAAGATAAAGTGTAAAATAGAAAAAATTTATATTACAGTTGTTGAGGTAGCTTACAATAACTGTTTCTTGTTTTTTTAGTTCAGTTTCTTTAGTCCAGTAATGTTTTTTAATGACTCCTATTACTACTCTGGTTCAGACTATCTGACACTCAGACTAACATGCAGACTGACTATATGGTATATTGTCCTTTATTTATACCTGGTGTGTGAATGTAGTAGTAGACACAAAATGTGCATTAATATTTAACAGAAGATGCTCTATTTGAAAGTGTGTTACTTAAAGAGTATACATTTTCTGATAACTTATTAACTGCACATGTTTAAAAGATGAAAATTTGCAGATAAATAGTTTGATATATGTTTTAATTTTACCTTTCTCTATAAATTATGTTAATTAAGTTAATTTTAAGTTGGTATCTACTCAAGGATACTGTATCTTATTAATAATGTTCAATAAAAAGACTTTTTTATTTTATCTGAAACTGATTAACAGATATTCTAATGTGTCTGCTATAATTTGAATCTGTCTAATTTTTTTAAATATTTGGGTCTATAAGCATTGATTTGATTTTGGGGCAGGTAAATATTGGTTGCTTATATTTTCAAGTCTGTAAGCCTTTAATAGGTGGCTCCTTTTTTGTGAGGAGGTCTTACCTCTCCCCCCACCACACACACATTTCAGAGGATGCAGTTGGCATATTCTAGTTCCTGAACAGTTAGAACATTTAAATACTGTTTTGAAGGAAAAGAGAGTTTTATTATTTGCAAGTGTAGTGTTCCATTATGAGAATTTAGCCCCATACAGCAAAATTACAACTGAAAAGTTTGAAGACCTTAGCTGGGAAAAATATCTACAACCAGGATCTTGCTCTATTTGATTACAATTTTTTCCAGAATTTATAGAACTATTTTGATGGACTAATTCTTAGAACATGTAAAGAAGTAGAAAATATCTATATACTTTACTTACAAACTTTTATAGAAATGGTATGATGACATTTGTGAATCATTAGAAAGAGGTTATAAATATGAAATAATGTTTATAGTTAATGAATAAATTTGAATTAAGCATGATTTTTTATATTTATTTTGGGGATCTTAAATTCAGATATATATATATATATATATATATATATATATATAGCAAGAGAGAGAGGGGGGATATAAGGTGAATAAAAGAGATTAAGTATTGCAAAAGAATAAGAAAATCTTAAGATTAATCCTCCTCATACTAATCCTTTTTAAATCATACCCAACAGCATAAAGAAGCCAAGCAATAGCTTCAGAGAAAATGAATTGTGAGTCACATGAATTATTGCCTTATTTTTGCCTCTACTTCTGACTTTATTGTTTATCATTAAAGTTTGACTATAATATAATCCTTTAGATATGAATAGATAATTTCATTTAGTACCAGTTAAGAAGGATTTGGAGTTTGTCAGATTTTATAAAGGTAGATAGGATAGATAATTTAAGGTATTTTGAATGCTTATGTCTACTGTGTATTCAGTACAAATTCATATTTGTTTATCAACAGAGTATTTTGCTTGAAATATCTGAAAGTCAAATAGGGTTTTCAGGTGTCCTGTATATACATACATACATACATATATATATGTATATACAGGACAGGTGTATACTGCCCTCCCACACCGAAGCAAGCCTTATTGGGGATCCTGAGCAGTGCTTTGGGACCTTGGCTATCTTATCAGCATTTGCTTTTTTCTACCTCCAGTTATATATGTTACAAATTAAACTAAGCAAAACTGACTATTAAAGGATGAAAAATTTTTGCAGATTTTTATGTCATTCTGAGGTCTTTTTTTTTTGTCTAAATCTGTGAATTTGTTGTTTTTTTTACAATGGGTACTATCTGTGACAAGTTGATAATTTTTAACATTTGAATCTAGCACAGCTAATGCTGTCACATTCAATAATGACTTCTTCATGACTTGGAAAGAAGCTAATTCTTTCGTGGTTAAAGTCAGTTGTCTTCCATTAGGATTCAAACAGATACATTCTGTGAGTGGAAAAATTAAATCACTAAACTTTAGTATTAATTTTACTGTAAAAATTGACCATTCCAATAAAAAATCACAATGTTTTTGAATCATTGGGAGGAGGAAAATTGTTCGGGTCCTGAAGCTTATTATTTCTGAAATATTAAATCCCAAGAAGTCAAGTGAACTGAAAGACTATATAGCACTGAAAACACATTTTGAAATTGAAATTTTAAGATTGTACTCACTTAACTTCTGAAATACTTGGTCCAGATGTTTATAATGAAAATCCCCATCATCAGAATATATTAGAATATCATCAATGTACACCCAAAGTCCCAGAAAATGTCATCCATCATCATTTGGCAGGTATTGGGAGCATTCTGCAGCCCAAAAGGCATGTAGTTATATTTAAAAAAACGTTTTGTTAAGATAACAGTTTTACATACATCATCAGGATGAACTGGCATCTCATGATATGCTGAGGACAGATCAATTTTTGAAAAGAATTTTTCCATGCAATTTTGTTGCTAGTGAGTCAATATTGGGTAATGGCCCATCCCCGTAATGTTATTTAGCTGTCTGTAGTCATGCACTGGCCTGTACATGCCATCCAATTTCAGCACCATGTGGAGTGCCAAACTCCACTTTGATTGGAAGGGGAAATTATGCCAGCGTGTTAAAGCTTTTTAAATTTTTCTTTGACTATATCAAACTTCTGCTTTGACAGCTGTCACACTTGTAAATATAGGAGGATTGTTCCATTTCTATTCTATGAAATACTTTTGATTTTTTTGTGTCAGTGTCATGATGTGGGGGGATATCAATTTAGAGTAGCTTTCCATAATTGTTTGTATGGTTCCATTTGCATTTTCATCTTCATGGACTGGAACATGTAAAGCACAATTTGACAGCTTGGTGTCACTTTGCCTATTGGTAATTGTGCCAATTAATTTATTATTTTTACAATCCACTGTTATTCTATAGTGACTTAAGAAGTCATATCCTAAAAGTAATTTTGTAGTGTTAGTCACAATAAATGTCCATGTGAAGTTTCTCCTAAAGTGTTTTTATTACCAAGGTTTGCACGGCCTCTTTGGAGCACTCTATTTTTACATTGTTAGTAGAAACCAGCAAGATATTCATAGGATACAGGATTGTGTTTGTCAGGTATGGAATAATTGATACAGTAGCTTCTCTATCCATAATGAGTGTAATTTTCTGAGTCCCTAATTGTGTGGTTACTTCCAAAAGTGGTGGTAATGTGGAGGCGATCACCTACCACTGCACTAGTTTTCCACTTTCTTGTCATCTACTGGTGAAGATGGACATGAAGTTTCTAGTTTAATATTCCCTTTATTCAGTCACATACACCATGGATTACAAGATCTCACATGATGGGCATAGATGTGCACCCTCCATATTTTTGGTTTCTGGTCATAATGATATGGGTTTACAGTAGATTGGAATTTGTAATTCCTACTATGACAGTCTTTTTCATTCTTTGGTCGAACCTGCTGAATGGGACTGGAGCCTTTCTTATTAAAATACATAATAGGTTGTTAACCATCTTCCCAAGTCTTTCCATTTCAAAATCCTTTTGTGCTGCCAGCACTGGTTTTATGTCAATCAGCATTGCTTGGATTAATTTGTATCATATTATGTCACTGCTAACTCCAATTTTTGTTGCTAATGCTATCAGTTCATTTCAATAAATGGATGGTCATATTGTAAGAATGGAAGAAATTAATTTGTCAAGCATCTCTGGCTTTGATTTTTCATGCAACATTACAACTACCTCTTTAAGTTTGCTATAATCTCCTGACTGTAAAATGGTAGGTTGTAGCTTTCATATTATCACTCATAGTAATGTCGCCAACATGTGATAAAATTGCTGTATAGGTGCCCTTATCATCATAATGTTGAACTGCACCACCATAATTGAGAACCGTGCAATTCAATGAATATTGGTGGTTTAATGGGTACTGTTTGTATCAATTTGCTGACCTCTGTGGATGCTTGTTTCATCTGCTCATTGACAGACATGTTCACTTGTAATGAAGTCAGTAAGAATAGGTATGTGGTTCCTCGCATATCAAGGGTCTCCAGATAGTAGTGACATCACCAGATAGTAATGATGTAGGGCTTAAAATGAACAGTTGATTTACCCATGCCAAGAAGATTAAAGAATGATGATAATGATGAGGAAACACATGGGTAATTTTAACAAAACAAAATGAGGAATTTATTTACGAATTTGCTTGAAGTAGATTCAGGAAAGTAAATCAGAATTCTTAAAGTCTGTAGTCTTAACATATTGTCATCAAGCAGAAATGTTCATACAACAGATTAAATGATCTGACACAAAGTAATATTAGAAAATGTTTAAGACTAAGGTACAAAAGTTTGTTGCTCACTGAAAGGATATATGGTTTGCATATGTTTAAAAGCAAACTAAGAGAAATAGTTTTTCTCATTTTATATCAAAAAGAATTTTGCTCACTTCTCTTCTCAGTTGACCCGCTAATTTCTGTGAAGGCAAGGTTTTCATTGGTCCAAAGAAAATTTCAAGTAATGATATTCCTTTCCTTCTTCTTCTTCAGTCCTTCAAATTTAAAGGGAGTCGGGAAGGGAGTTATTATTTTGTACTCACTACATACCAAAGTTAAGAAAAATTCTAATAAAATATTTTGTAAGAATTAAAAGAATTCAAAATAAAAATTCAAACACAATAGAAAATAACTAAAACCTAGTTAATGACAAAGTTGGTAAATAAGTTCACTTCTTTAAAGTCCACATTTGTCACTTTAACTTCACTTTTTATAGCAATAAAAACCCAATTTGTATGGATATTTGAGTTCAACTAGAAAAACTTGAGACCAAAGTTTTCACAACTATGTGAAAAATCCATACTTTGGCACCAGTCTTTTGATTTTGATTTTTCATGTCTATGTTGCTTTTTTTTTTTGTTCTTTTACAGAGAAGTGAGAAAAATAATGAGTTAATAGTGAAAGAAAGGATAAAGATATAAAAGATGGGTAAAGGGATACAATGCCATAAAATCAAAGAGTAATAAAAAGAAAAAGATTCTTGGATATTGGAATTGTCATATTTTCATTTCTGTCTTAGAGAAGATTTCTATCAGATTTCACTGACAAGCAGAAGGAAAGCTCTTCCATCAAACCTTTGCTTTAAAAACTTTTACATCACTTCAGCTTAAAAAATAAGTGATTTTTTTTTCTTTTTTGGATGCTAGTCAGCATTTATTTTTCTATCTACAGTTTAAATTTGAATAAAATAATCTTTAAAATGTAGGTATCTCTACAGATTTGCTAAAATATGAGCATACCATGAGAAAAAATGCCACAAACTTAATAAAAACAGTTTTATCTTCAAAATCTTTATGTCATTATTAAGAGGAATGACCAAAGGATTTTTGATTATTAAATTATATTTTTTTATCTTTTTTTGGAACATTCAACATTTTGGTTAAAAATCTTGTCTTTTTTTGTCAGTGGGGAGGCTAAAGATTAGTATGGGAAATTTTAGCATCTCTTTTCCATTGATTTGGAAAGAATTTTGAATTTTTTTTGTATGTGTATAAACATACCAATTATTCTTCATAATTAGATTACAATAAAATTTGTATTTTATATGAATACTACCTTATAAAAATTGAGATGTTGTAGTGGGGAGCTCTGTATAAGATTTGGGTGGGGGTACTCTTGCACAGGCCCTTTGTGTGTATACATGTATACACACACACACACATATGCAATCATATACTGTCCTGAATTTATTTTTGGTAAATCTAGCAAACCTAATTAAATATAAAAGAAAGAATAATTTTTTAGCTGTATGTAATAAAATCTCTTTTCTCATCTCTTTAGCTTTATTTAAAGATCACATTTTTTCACCTAGTTGACTCTTCAACCTTCTCTAGCCATATGTTACCTCTGGTGACTTTGAAGTTTGTTTTATTATATTAATTCCCTTATTAATTGAAAAAGCAAGCATTCATCTGGCATTTTATTAAATGACCATAATTTGCTACACAAAAATATGTAAATGTATATATTTTTGCACTAAATTATTATGCAGTAGTAAATAATAATTACTTGTACTAAATATGAGGGATACTTCAAGAGTAATGTGCTCTATTTATTTTCATGGAAATTAAAACAGATACAGAAAGTACAATAAACACTATTGGATAGAGCAAGTTTTCAGTTAGAAAACATTATTTTTATACATAATAACAACCACTGACAATGCATTTCTATCATTTCAAGAACCAATGTGCCATGCTTCTAAAAATCTGTACCAACAAAAGTGATCCAAGTTGGAAGTTGGTTGGAATAATGAAACAAATTAGACACTGATTTGGAGAAATGACCAAATAATTATTTTCATTTGCAAGATATAAAAATGTCTCTGGTAAGTTGTATAGTGTAGTGTTCAAATGTACGGTGTGTGAAATGAGTGTGAAAAAGGAGTATGGTTAAACTGGCTGACTGCTTGCTGGCTATCGGTTTGAGCTTGTTGTATTGATAGTGGAGTCTGTTCTCTTTCTGTGTTCACAGGAGGTTGTTTTCACAGCCTAATGGTTGGACAGGCAGTCAGCCGTGCTCTCAAGTAGCCTCTATGGTTAGCATGCATGTGTGAAGTCTCTCTCCCTCTGTTTTGTCCAGCTTCTCTTATAACCTATATAAGAGAAACACACAGATGTAGTTATAAACATCTGTGGTAAGCAAGAGTCACGTTGATAATGGCTAGCACTCTGGTATATTTGTGTTTGTTTTAAAAATTGTTTTGAGTAGAGTGCAGCATGTGTGTGACTTAGCTAGACGAAAATTGATGTGTCGTTAGTGATATCTGTTTTCTAATAATTGTATAAATTTGGCTTTAATTTGTTATCTCTATGTGTAAATTGTGTTTTTCTGCTACAGAAGTAACCCACTTTTTCATGTACATCTCTGCTCATATCCACTGTTTGGTCTCTGTAAGCATTCAGCAGGTGTCAATGAATGCAATTTTTTCCACATGGTGAATTAAATGATACACCTCTGATTCATACTTACTTTCATGCCAGATACAATTTTATCAAACTGCTGCTCAGGTGCTATCTGTATCAAGGTAACAAAAAACAATTATGGATTAATTGCAAGGTGGTTCAACTTCTACAATACTATCAATATCTGCCTCTGATATCAAGAACAAGATGATACATAGGCAGCATTACTTTCAGAGTGACTCAAAGAATAATAGAATAATTTGGGCAATATTAAATCATAACTTACTGTCAACTTTTGTACTATTAAATAGTGACTTAATAATCTTTATCTCATAATTTAAATGTTTGCTAACTAATGTTTCAGTTCATTGATGCCAATCAATGCCTTTTAATCACCTGATGATAATTTCAACAAGTGTTGTTTTCTTACACACCTATTACCATCTAATTAAGTGATATCTCATTATACTATCATCTGTGTAAAAACAATTTAAAAGGTTATTAAGAGATTGTTTACTAATAAAGATAAAAATATAATGAATTATACTAATTAAACAGCACTGTTTCTAAGCAGAATCACAACTGGGTATATTCTTTAAGATTTGAGATGAAATATTGCCATTTTTCTATGAATTATTTGGACCTGTATCCTCATCTTTGCATTAATGTTTCAGTCTGCATGTTGTCCAGCCTTCTTCAGTGTACCTTTATTATTATTGTTTCTATTCCTAATTTTTAACCATGGAACTCTGGCCTTCCAACTATTTTCTGCAGTTCTGGAATTAAATATTATCTTATAAATCATTCAGATTCTCATACTTTGGGCTCTGACAATTATTTTGGGCTGCTATGTTCTCTGGCCTTTTATTTAATTGAATTAACTTTTATCTGATCCAATTAAGGATGAAGTGGATCTTTGGGAAAGCTAAAACTGATTGGATAGAAAATATATTTTTTCATACTGCAAAGTAGTAATAATAAAATTAATCTAATATCATTAAATAGCCTGAATGTCACATGATATTCCATTGCAATTCTTTTATTAATGTAACTTAAAGCTTATAGGCTTGATGCTTGCTACTGAAAATTTAGCAAAAAATATTCTCCCCGCTTGCTTGATTTTATAAAATCATTAATAAGTGGTATAATTACACACACACACACACATATATGTATATATGTGCCAAAAGTATTTGTAAGTTATTATAACATTTTGCTTGTGTGTAGAGTTATCTCTTGTGCATTGGTGACAGTTATGACAATAACAGACTGCTTGAAGATAATTGCAAAGCCAGGAGGTGAAAGGACTGAAAGAGCAGTGTCCAACAATAATTAGAAAAAATATATCTAAAAATCCACATGTAAAAAATAATAGTAAAATTTCAACAAAATATTAATTTCATATATGCAGTTATTTTAGACAGTATAAATAAAGTAGTTAATATATAATATAAAATCATTAATAAACTTGTTAATATATAATGTTATACAGAATATCCTCACCTTATTTATGGTGTTTTACTTTCCATAGTTTCAGTTACTTATACTCAACAGTAGAAATAAGTTTTACTTAATAATGGTCCCAAAGTGCAAGACTAGTGATGGGTATGCCAAAGAAAAATTGTAAAGTGAAAGTTCTCAGCTTAAAAAGGAAAATAATGTTATACTGAGAGAGCTAAGCTCTACAGGAAGAATTAATTTTCTATCTAAGATATAACATTTATTACAGTATATTGTTGTAATTGTTCTATTATTATTGATGTTAATCTTTTATTATGCCTAAATGTTATCGCTGGCCTGTAAATGAAAAATAAAAACTGTCTGCAATTTTAAGCATGCACTGCAGTCTTGAAGCATGTCTCCTACAGATAAGATATTATATGTATACATGTGTGTGTTATAACACATAGACAATGTTAACAGTTAATGGAAATTCTTCAACTGAGATATGGACGAAAGAAAATTACTGTATTTATTAATGTTTGAAGTGATCTTGTATCTAATGTGACTTTGTCAGTATTCTATTTTTTTTTCATGCATAATGTAATTCTTTATTTTGGTTAGTGTTATGGTCCAGGTTAGGACCAAGGAAGAACAACACGAACACAAGAGTAGAAATAACAAAGATATATTACACGGAATAATAATAATACAAGATGTGGAAGGTGTTAGTATGACTGTCAGTCTGATTTGGAGTGAACTACTATCGGCTTGACTCGATTCGTCCCTCTCTCTTGAGAGGCGTAATATACATAGTGTTAGTTCATTCTGTAGTTATAGGTAAGGACCCATAACAGTAAAAGGAATGTATTTTATTTTCATATATAATGCAAACTTCACATTACAGCCTCTTGCAAAAAAAAATCACAATTTTATTGTAAAAAAAATTGAATCATTTTTGTCTATTTTAAGAGTTTTGTTTGCCTCTCACCTTTTTTCAAGACAGATTTTAATAATTCCTTAAATTAGGTATCTTTGGCTCTTTAATAGGATCAAAGATAAAAGTTTTTACTAGGAGAAAATACTCATGTCTGTCCGGAAATTACCCAGCCATTTAATATTAATTTTTTAAAAATCTATCAAGATTAACAGCATTTTAATCTTTTCAAAGTATCTCAGTGTTCCTTCTACTTCTCAAAATAATCTACAATGTCCTCTTTCAGGATTGTCATCAGTTGCCTTGTTGCATTTTCTTTAATTTTAGCAGCAATTTTAAATTTGGGAAAAGCCAAATGACACAGGGATCCAAATCGGGACTATTGTGTGGTTGACAAGTATGGATGATATGATGTTTTGCCAGAAGTATTTACAGGAGATGCGAGAATCTATTCAATCATTGTGAATGTAAGTCACATGGTACACAAACTCACTTAATGGCATCTCACTGCTGACTAATCCTATGAACATTTTTTGCTTTATGTCTCACTTGTTTGTTAACTGAGTTGTATGTACTCTTTGTTTTGATTTCTCCAAAATTTGTAAAGGAAATTATTTTTAAAAATACTTTCAACCTTTATTAAATAAATACAAAAAAAAATTATTAAACTCCAATAATTAGTTGAAGTGTTTTTCATCTAAAAACTTTGTACAAAATATCCAGGCGTTGTATCGTAGGGCAAGAGGTCTGTTCATGATGAGCTGATTGACGAGCTCGGACTTACGAAGCAGGAGGCTTGCTCAATATGGCCTTGGGTGCCCAGGTTGAAATGTCTCAATAACGATGAGGCATCACTCACCTGGCTGGTGATTCGTGGCGCTCTCTGGGTCGCCAAAAAACTTTGTTCAGTGGGCTTGGAGAAATCTCCAAACTGCCAACGCTGTGGTGGGGAGGTTGAGACCTTGGGTCACGCCTTCTTTCATTGCAGGTTCCACTGCTTGCTAGGTGTTATGAAAGTCGTGATTTGGACGACACGTCAGAAGGGATTCTATGGAGGTGAGAAGTTCACCTCTTCCCAACTGATCGTGTACTTTAAGCATCAGCTTAAAGTCAAGATTAGGACGGAAAGGCGGCGGCTCACTTCATCAGAATTCAGCAAAAGGTGGGTGCATCTTGCACGCTTGTGTCGTGTGAAAGGGGCTGACCTTGAGTGGCACTTTGATGCCGGTTAGGCATCAGGATATTGCTCTTCCTGAGTTGAACTAGTGCAACCCATCCCGAAACTAGGCTAGGTTAGGTATGTTTTTTTTTATGTTTTAGTTTCTTTTTCTTTCAAGTTAACTTAGCTAGGGTATGTATGTTCATAGGCCCCTTTTATTTCTGTCCCTATTTTTCTTTAAGTTTAATTCCCCATCCCCTCCCTTGTTAGGTGGTTAGTGATGTCGGTTCGCAGGTGGATGTGGGGCACCTTTCGTTTCGCGTAAGTGTTTTTGTATTTGTTGTTGTGTTTGGATGAGCATGTGTCAGTGTGTGTGCTTGGGATGAATGAATCTTTTATACTATTATAATCCCACATTGATTTCGGACAGTGAACTGATATTTCTGTCACATTTAGTGATTGTTGGGGGGTTTTATTACTAATATTATTTTCTTTAGTTTCTTGTAAATAGTTTTGTATTCATATTGTAAATACTTATTGGGGCTAGATTTTAGATTTGTTATTTTATTCCCCTCCCCCGACAGACATTGAATTGTAAATATGGGGACTAGTTAGTACTTTCATAGAGACAATGAGGTATTATGGTGGATGTAGTAAGAAAGGTACGTATGAATGTGTTGTTTTGGTGTAAGGAATATTGTTTTTACGATTGGGTCAGTGTTTGTGGCTAGCTAAGTTATAGTTAAGACAGAAGAAGACCGTCCTTTCCCCAATCTCCCCCCTTCGGCCTTGTGCCACATTTCTGTGTATTTTACAGATTAAACATCACTTTCCTCTATGGTACCTAGACTTTACAAATTTAAGTCCAGTACTAGATTGGCAGCAAGGTCTCATCTAACCATAATTTCTATGCTAGCAGTTTCTTCTCTTGCTTGTGGAACTTTTTGCTTCTCAGTGAACTTTGATCTTAAAAAATTTAAATGTAATGTCCATCATTATCTTCTTAATTCTTGTTCTTTTATTGTTCTATCTCATTCATAGTATTTTCTTTTTTCTCATATTCTTTAATATTCAATATCTTAGTGGCTTTATTGTCTTGCATGGGGTAAAATGGTTAGAAAAAGAGAATATGATGTTATATAAAATAAGCACAAGAATGTCACAAGAATTAATCTTTTTTTTTACAAAAGTTTGCAATTTAAATCAGTTGGTTTCCAAGATCCATGCAGTATACCTCCAAACTGTAATCAATTCTTGCAGCCACACACAATAACTTTGGTAAACTCCTATAAAAAGATCACAACATAAAATCCATGCAATATGCACCTAAGCTAGAAGACTCATCCAACAACTTTTGCAACCTCAATCAATGGAACAACTATAACAAATTATAACAGCTCTATCTTCTTATCACCAAATTTTTTAATGCAGAACTTTCATAATACATCAGCAGGACAGGAAATATAACAATTTCAGCTTGATAAGGTTTGACAATAATAAAAAAACTATATTTACTAATCATAAATGGAAAAGCTTAGTACAATTCATCGACCCTCCTCAATATTTTAAAAAGAATTTTCAAATTTTTTTGTTGGAAAATTTTATCAGAAAATAAGTGTGATAACTATAGTAAATTTAACACTAAAATGCCTAAAATCGAATAAAACATTAGAATATTTTCCTAAATTTTTAAGATTACACAGTAGTTAAAAATGACATAAAAAAGGTGCTCACATTATCCCTAAAGAAAATTTTAGTTATGTCCACCATAGAAAAAAATTAGATAAACTTGTCTGTCAGTTACTGACAACACCTAAAATAAACAGCCTGTTGCCATGTTAAAACATGCATTTCTGCTGTAAAGTTAAAAGTAATAAGCAATATCAATTTAATTAAATTTAAATTAGCTAATATTCCACAAAAAGTCTATTTTGTTTTTTAAAGATATCTTAATGAAGAGAATTACATCAGATAAAAGATAGCTAAAAACTTTCGGTATCATATTTCTGAGGTGGTACCTATTTTAATTTTTTTCTTTCTTTTTTGGTAGGTACCTAATTTTATATTATATCTGTTTCTGCAAAATAAACACCATGAATAGAGTTCACATTTCAAGTCCCATAACTCAGTATGTTATGACATTTGATTAGCTTTCTTTAGACCTTACACTGCTGCAAATTGTGAATTGTAATCTTAAAGACTTCAAGTCTGATTTGATGTTTGAAAATAAATTTGGGATGATGAATTCACGAAATAATCATAATTCAATTTCATTGGTGATAAATTATAACACAATAACATTCACCATTTCTTATTTCAGGTAAACAGTTAAGGAATTTAGGTTTAATGGCCTACCTTGGTGATAGTTTCAAATTATCCACATTGCTATTATTTTTACCAGATTTTTCTCATTTTATTTTTTATCAAAATGTTCAAGTTATTTTTGCATTCTAAAACAGTGTAGAATCGAAATAATTGAATCTAAGCTAATTTTACACATCCTAGGAAAGTGTCTTTTTAATAGTCAGAGAATGTAAAAACAACCTGAGCATTTGATAAATAAAATCAAAAACAAAGATCCAAAGAAATACTCATTAAAAAACTAAAACAATAACCAAGATTGGTGGATGCATTTCATCAAGAATGATCTTGTGCAACAACATAGTATCAGTTATTTTTTCATTTGTCAGTTTCAGACAAACCACAATATTGTCATTAGTTACTATAAACTATTCTGTACAGTGCAACTCTTTACTTAAACTAAACACTAAGAATTTACAACTAATTTAAGAAAACCTTTTTCTCAATTATCATTCAAGATAAAAATAAAAAAAAATTATCATTCAAGATAAAAACAAAAAAGTAAAACTAAAAGAAAAAGGTATAGTTAAGATAATATGTAGTCTTTGCTTAGTTCCTTGATAGAGTTTAATTTAAAAAATAACAGAAAAAATTAATTGAATCTCAACCCTGATCCTACCATAGGAATAAATAATCAACATAATAAAAAAATAAAAAATTCAATTGTAAGCTTGATTATTGACCAATCAGTGCCAACTTCTTAGCACTAAAAACAGGCCAAAAAAAAAAAAATGGAAGAAATCAGTGTATGGAAGCTTGTAACAGACTGAAAGGCTTTAACAACTAAATCAAAAGTAATCATCTAATCCAGTCATTACTGCTTTGGTCATTTTTTTTTAGACTAACAGTGTTAGTGTTATAAATTGTGTTGTCGGTCTTTCAAAAATTTAAAACAAAATGCTGATTGCTTTTTTTTTGTTTTGTTGTTGTTCATGAAGAGTTCATGCAATAGACGAAATAGTAAATAAATATCAACTAAATAATTTAGTAGATATTTTGTGGAAGTGAAAAGTAATTTTTTTTTAAAATTCAACTGGAACGAATTTTAATTTTGCCATAAAATTTTTTTTCTGCATAAAGAAAAAGAAATTATGGACATCTATCGTACCGTGATTAGTTACGTAAAAAAAACAAAACAATATTTGGCTTATTTGACTGTAGTAAGAAAAAAAAAACGTTAGACAAAGCTTATATAAATTTAACAAGAAAATATATTTTCTGGTCTGCGAATGTTTCAGTTTGTTGTGAAAGAAAATTACTCAAATAATACCACTAACGAGTTTTAGTAGCAGCTGATTAAATAAATTTTTCCTATTTTTATGTTGACCAGTCTGTAGCGCCACTGCTTTGAGGATAACAAATGCACCTTCTTTAACTTTATTGCTAATCTAGTTTACCTTAAGACATTTTAGTCTAGTAGTAATATTTTACGAGAAATCGTTAAAAATCTATCTGTAACCTTTCGATTATTACTTGTGTTAGAGACCGACCGAAAACCAAAATTGCTATTTTTTTTTAATCAAGTGTTTTTCAAAAATCAAAATATCTCCCCAAACAAATATGAAAACTAGAGTAAAAAGTTTTTACCAAGAAAATTTTAAAAGTAACAGGAGCGTGCGAAAGATTTTCTGCGAAAAAAAAGTAAATTTAGGTTTTAGAAGCGTATTTTTAACCTTGCTAAGATATTTGAAATTTTTCTTGTAAAATTAAAAAAGTAAACTGAATCAGCGAAACTTAAACTGTGTACTTATAAAAATTTATCCTCTAAATTATCAGATATTGCAATTAATTCTTAAACAAGAAATGGGTTACCTAAAAGTACAACTTCACATCTATTGATTGTTAACTTAAATATATGAAAATAAAATTAAGTTTTGGAAATAAATTCACAAGGCATCTGCTTCTTTCAGTAAATCCAACAGAGTTATCGGCCCTTGCTTTAAATTTGTAAAAAAAAAAAAAAAAAAAAAATTTGAGAATTATGGGATACTGTGTCCGCCATTTGTTCGGAACTGTTACGGATTGACTATTATTTTATAGAATCTGATAAAATTGCACCAGGTAAGTAAATCTCTTCTTGCAAAATGAGCCGATTCCCAATGCTTAATGCAATACTACAGAGTAGGCGGTGGAAATTAAAATTCACTCTTTTATATCGTCTAATAACCTGTTCTGATTACATTCCGCGCTTACTTCATTTGCATAAAGGGTTGATAAATTGCAGTGGGAAAACCTATGCATTTGCTAAAAAAATATTTCTTATCTTTATTCTAGTTTTATCCCAGAGTATTGTATCTGCAGTTGTGTCCAATTGTCATGGTAGTTTTAAAGGATTTTTTTTTTTTTAGATCCTTTCTTGGTTTTCTATTTGAAAGTATTGGTGAAGAGAGTTAAAAGAACAGGCTCGCAGTTATCTCTTATCATGGCCGTCTTGTTAGTGTTGTTTGCTTGATATTTTAATCCAATTGTCTGTTGATATTCGTTACCACAAATCTACTTCAAAGGAAAACTCGGACTTTCAACGGGAAAAAGTGTTTACCCCAGCGGCCAAACCTGTAAAATTTGCCATACTGGATGTGTTTCTGTTTTGTTACTGTTAAAAATTTACCTATATTCTTACATAAATTTTACAAGAACAAACAGTTTATTAAAAAAAAAAATGTATCATATTATTTTTAAACTATGCGTCAAGTTTCTTTACTGTTCATCGATAAGATGCATGTGTAGCGTTAATTTCGAGGGGAAAAAAGAGTTAATTCTTTTCAATTTTAATGTTTTATTTTTATAAAAATTTAGCTCCCTCTAAAAAAAAACATCATTTTTGTTAAAAATGTGATTTTTTTTTTTGGTAATTCTTTTTACAAATGTTATTTTATGTTTTATTTTAATAAGCGTATCTAATTTATGGTTAGTCTTTCTTTTAATTCCTCAGATTTGCTTCTGTTATTTTCCCATTTAAGTACTCATTTCATTTATTATTTGAAATGTTCAGTTTTTTTTATTCGTATGAGAATCCAAAACAAAGCATTTTAATTTTTAACTGACCTTTCAAGACCTTTTCTCTTGGAAATGAAATTACAATAGTTTAAGATTCTATACGTCGATTAATATTTTGCCTTAAAAACTGAAATCTGCTGTTTTAATATTGCTTTTTATTGTATATTGTGTTCTATTCACTTCTGGCAGCAGGTAACCCCTTTTTTTCTCTTTTTAAGTGTCTTTCTTGTAAACTACCTTCACACACTCCTCAACCACGTTATGTATGTATGTGTGTGTATGTGTTTTTAAATTACTAGATTCGAAGGTGTCATACGCATTTGTTGACATTTAAAATTCAGCTAATATTTGTTATTTATGAATCTTTCAAGAAAGTTATTGAATATTTGTGTTCAAACTTTCACAAATTTAAAATAAAAATGTCACGAACTTGCTATATTGCTTTTTATTATAAACACTTGATTAGATTGATTACTACCAAGAAAATCATCGATGTCTTAAAATAAAAATAAATTACATTTTGAGTACAGAAAAACGTTATTATTATTACTTTCAGCATTTTTTTGTAATTACATTTATCATTTATTTATTAATATAATTTTTGTAAGTCTTCTCAAAACAAGAAATTCCATCAGTTTGAAACATTTAAAAATCTTTTAATGCAAATTTTAAAAATGCTACAAATTTTCTTCTGAAAAATATTTTAAAATCTGATAATTAGTCGATTTCCTATGGTTTGTGTGTACACTGTACAGGGCTAAGAATCAGAAAAATCCGCCAACCTCATGGATTTGTACGGAAAAGTATCGTTATTTTGTTCTAAACCTTTTTTTTTTTTTTTTTTTTTTTTTTTTTTTTTTTGGTAAGATTTCTCTAAAACCTTCATTTTAATGTAAGTTTTTTTTTTCTTTTTAATACAGCGTGGTGCATTTTAACATGGAGATAGGCTGATTTCTCTGCCTGTTAGTGTTGTATCTTTTTTTTTTTCCACAAAAAATAAAAGTATAACTTCCTCAAGGAAAAAATCAAAACATATTTTTGTTATTGCCTTATTTACTTTTAGAATTATCTTCATAATCCTTAACATTGAAGGAAGCACTTTTTAAAATTAACTTTTGTTTTTTCTTTTCTGTGATGGGTTCATATATCCTTCATGTGGGCAAAAGTGTGCTGTTAACCTTTTTTCTGTTCATGGAAAAGAATGAATATCTGAGTGATGTAGGCATTTGGTTTCATTTATTTTTATTTTAGTTGCTTGTTATTGAGTTAAGCAATCTATACATTTTTGTAACTGTTTCAATTAGCAAGACTTATTCAATGCCTTTGATTTTAACATTTAGCTCTCTGCATCATTTATAAATATTACTTCCCTTTTTTTACTGTGTATGGAATAGTGTTTTATTAGTTCTATATATTTGAAATGGAGTAGCCTGGCTCTCAATTTTAGTCAAGATAGTTTTAGGTGTTGCCATAGAAGGCTATAACTACACAAACAAGAAATTCAAATTCAACTGGCATTGGCAGGACTAACATTTTGCTTGGTGAAAAATGAAAATAGTCAGTGTTAAAGGATAAAAAACTGTAAAAGGTGAAATCAAAGTTGACAAATTATCAAGCATCAAATACATTTTTGCTCATTTTAATACTTAGTTCTTTATAATGATGTGTTCTAGGCAAGTTTCCTGTTTTGGCCAGTTTTTCACTTGTGCATTTGTTATTTTATTCTATTTATACATTTTTAAAATCTTTAAACACATTTGTAAATTTTATCTGTTTTTTGAGAAATTGCCTATATACTTTGACTATTTAGTCAAACTATTGTTCTCGTCTTTGATTATTATAGATGTATTGTAGAAACATCTGATATTGGATTTAAAGGCTCCAAAAATACACTACTGATGTCCTTCTTTTATGATGTTGGACAGCTTCACTTGTCACTTTTGCTATGTCAGGCTAAAGCTCGTTATTACTTCCAAAATGGTTGTTATATTTGAGATATTCGTAGACACCAGTACTAGTAGTAATATCCACACTAGTAATACTTGTTCAAGTAGTAATCATCAAATAGTATAATGATTACGACAGAATCGTAATCCATATAGTAGTAGAGAGTGAACAGTGATCGTATAATCATGCTACTTCCTATTTATTCACTTCCTTTATGATTACATGATCTACTTAATGAAATCGTGCATGTTGCGCACTTGCAATCTAGTTTTAAACCACAGTGTCAGCAACAACACTTATTCTTATACAACACCTCCCCTTTGAAATGACCTCCCATGGGGGTCTTTTTTTTTTTTTTTAGCTTTGGTTCAATAGTTACAAACTCTGTTGGCCTTCTTTTCCTTTTGCCATAATTCCTTGGTTGCACTATTTCTGCTGGCTTAGGAATGTTTAATGTGCTGTACAGGATTTCCATCAGTACTTCTGTTCAGGAACTTTTTAATTCAGTGAAACAATGTTTTAGCTGGTTAATATATTGCTTGTGTTTCCACCTTTGTCCTTGTATTATGTCTGTCGTTCTGCCAATACGTTTCTTAACAATGTCATCTTGCCAAAATTCCTTTCTGCGCTGATATATCCTGATAAATACTTTTTCTCCAGGTTTGAAATAGGTATTTGTGTAGTTACTCTTTGATGTTCTCATCTTGCGCTCAGATAGCAGCTTATTGAAGACGAACTTGATTTTTCTAGCAAACATCAATTCTACCGGTGACATTCCCAACATGGTGTTTGGGTTTGGCGTAATATGGTAAAAACTTAAAAACAGTTAAATCATAATCTTGTCTGACTTCTCTCCCTCCAATTTCCTTAAAGCCCTCTTAAACGTTCAACAAAATGTTCTGCTTGTCTGTTTGATCTAGGGTGATACAGGGGAGTAGTAATATGTTCACTTGCAAAAGAACTTGAATTGACTGGACATGAATTGTGTACCATTGTCTGATATGATTGAGTCAGGAACGCCAAATCTCGCAAAAATCTCATGAAAAAAAATTAATAGTTACTGTGGTAGTCAGTCTCCTGCATTTTAGTACTTTTGGCCATTTCGTAAAGCTATATACTACTAATAGATAGTACACTCCATTTATTGATCCAGCAAAGTCAATATGAATTCTAGTCCATGTTAGCCAAAGTTGAACTTTTATAGGCAGTGACTTTGCTGCCAGAGTGCAACCCCTGCATAATTTTACCACATTTTCTATATCTTTATCCATATTCTGCCAATAGGTGTAGCATCTCATTAAAGATTTCATCCTAGAAATCCCCGGGTGTCCTCTATGAAACTTTTTCAACATTCATCTTTGTAATAACGCTGGTATAACTACAATCAAAGCGTACATCAATACACCTTTGCACAATGAAAATGCACTAATTTTTCCCATAGTATTTTTCCTTGTAGTTTTTAATTTATACTTTATTTTCATTATGAAGTGGTCATTCTCTGCCTTAATTTTTATTTCTTCCAATGTAATTGGCAGCTCTCTCACAGTATTTATAGTGCATTGCTTACTTAACTTTCGGCCCTAATTGCCACAATTACTGTGTCTTCCAGTGGTTCACAGCATCTTAGTACTAATCGAGACAAACCATTCACATGACTTAGACAGTAAAAATTCCATCTTGTAATTTAATAGGACTGTTCCCCAGCACTGCAGTATATTCACCATATATGTAGGAACATATATTGATAACAACAGTTGATGGTCCATTTGAAGAATAAATTTCTGTTCGTGTAAGAACTTGTGGAATTTCTTCATTGCAAATATAATAGCCAATGCTTCTTTCTATATTTGACTGTAGCTTCTTTCAGCCGCAATTAACAACCTTGAAACATGCATTAGTGGCTTTGTTGATCCATCATCATATTTATATAATACCACTGTCCCAATCCCTGTATCACTTGCAACAACAATTTTCAGTTTAGGGTCGAAATGAGTCAATGACAGCTCTGATGTTAGTACCTTCTTAATCTGCTTAAACGCACTCTGACATTTTTCTGTCCATTTCCACTAGACATCCTTCTTCAGTAGATTATTTAATGGTGTTCTCAACTTGTGGATATTAGGTAGGTATGTATGTATGTATGTATGGTAATAGTTCGCAAAGCCTAAGAATGCTTGTAGTTTAGTAATATTAGTTGGTGCAGGCATATCCTTTATCATGCTTGCTCTTGCAGCATCCGGTCATCTACCGGTCTCATCAATTATCTGCCCTAGATATTTGAGTCTGGACATGAATAACTCACATTTCTCTTCACTTATTTTGAAGCCATAATCTTCGATTCTTTCAAAGAAGCATGTTCTTTTCATGTTTTGCTTTTTACCAATATGTCGTCCAAATATGCCTGAGCACAATCCAACCCAGCCAGCATGGTATCCATTATTTGTTCGAATATACCTGATGCAACCTTTATACCAAAAGGAAAATGGTTGAATTTATATAACCCTCTATGGGTGTTAATAGTTAATAATTTTGAACAGTCTTCATCCACAAGTATTTGTAAGTATGCATCTGAGAGGTCCAACTTTGAGAAAAATTTACCTCCCATTGAGTTTTGCAAAAATTTGTTTCAGACTAGGTAATGGGTAATTATACTGTTTCAAACTTTCATTTAGTACTGTCAAAAAATCAGCATACACTCGTATTTTGTTATTCCACTTCTTAACATAGACTGTCAATGCTGCCCATTCGGAATAGTCTATTATAGATATTACTCCCAATTTCTCCAGCCTGTCCGATTCATTGTTGATTGGATCTACTGCCATAAAGGGTAAACTTATTTTTGGTTTAAACATAAGCATTACTTTATCTTTCAACTGAAACATGGCTTTTACCTTCAAGACCTTCAGAAAAAAACTTCTGAAAAAGTGTTTTTCAGTTCGCTGTTCAGTTTTTCATTTGCTGTATTAGAACTGGCAACAATATTTATGTTATTACAAATCAAGTTAATAGGTACATCACACAGATCGAACAATGCCATCCAATCTATCTTCCTTTATAGTTTTATCAGGAGTTGGAAAACGTTTGTAATTTTTCCTCTTAGTTGGTCACACACTGTAAACCAGTGAATTTTCTTTTTCTTCAATCCTTGCGGTATCAAGCTTTAAATTCACAATGCATTGACACTCTTCAGCTATTCTCTAGAGGTTTAATTTTGGATCCATTTCCAGTTTAGAAAGTATCCTAGATCTAATCTCTGCATCCTTGTTAGATGTTAAACCCTGAACGAATATCAAGCATTTAAACAGATCATGAGTTAGTTCATTCAATTTAAACTTTTCGCATTCCCGTTTTATGAGTCCTGTGCAAAATAATCTTTGTCGGATTTCACTAAATTGAGACATTGTCAGCGTATATTAAACAGTGAACTCCTGTCTCCAAATATTTTCGATAGTGTTAGGACAGTCTCATCAAAAGTTATTTCTTCCAGCTTCTTTGGCAAAATATAGTTTACATATTTTTTGTGTTCAACAGGCAGTAATTTCTTCAACAATAATCAAACTTTTTTCTCATCACTCCAATGCGCCCAATTCCTCTTCATATCTTCTATAGTATGATGGGAAAGTTATGCCTTCATTCGGATTGTACAGAAACTCAGTGATTGAATTAGCAACAGCATCAGGAGTAAACAAATGTGAAGTTTTTGTTTCTATTGTTTTAGTGAACAACTCTAAAAACTTTTGTAGCTGTAATTGTAATTGCAACTGCTGTTCATGGTGCTGTTTCTGTTGCTGTAATTGTAGTTCTTGCTGTAGTTTCAGTTGTTGCAGTATTTGAAACATAAGGGCCTTTAATTCTTTCAGTTTTCTGCTGAACTTTTTGCAGATTAATTTTTTCCGTTCATGTAAGTTCAAAGAATCCTTGTGAATCCTCGTTGCCACTTTTGTGATGTTGGATGGCTTCACTTGTCACTTTTTCTATGTTAAGCGAAAGCTTGTTATCACTTCCAAAATGCTCGTTATATTCGAGACTTCATAGACGGCAATACTAGTAGTAACACCTTCCAATAATATCCGCACTAGTAATATTTGTTCACCAAATAGTATAATGATCAGAAGGGAGTTGTAATCTGTATAGTAGAGAGAGTGTATAACAATAGTGGATAGACAAGAAGAGTGAACAGGGATCATATAATCATCACGCTACTTCCTATTTATTCACTTCCTTTATGATCATGTGATGTACTTAATGGAATCACCCGTGTTGCTCAATGGCAATGTAGTTTCAAACCACAGTGTTAGCAACAACACTTATACAACTCCTTCAGAACAATGGCATTGTGTTTATAGGTGTTATGAGTTTATCCTTGGATCAGGTAGTGAAATCCATACATTCCGGTTCAGTAGGAAGAGACAAATAACATCGTCCACACATACAAGATATCTTGTATCAGCTCAGAGAGTAATGGACACTTTTGAAGAGTCACGTTTTGAAAATACTCATAATTTATGATTGTCTCAGATCCTGTGATGAGTTCTCATCATTATTCTATAAGTTCAAACTAATATTCTCCTCGTTTTTATTGATGAAAATATTTACCTAAATCATTAATAGAACTGTAATTTATTATAAACATATCCACTTCATTCAAATTATAATCTTTTGTCTTAAATCTGAATTATCAGTGTCTGAATTTCTCGCAGATTAATAACACATACAGTGTTGTAAATATTTTACTTTCCAAATTTGTGGATGTTGTGAATGTTTAAAAAATATAGCAGTTGTACCTCTCTCTCATTCTAAGCCTCCAATGAAATTTAAACTCTGGTAACTTGATTGATTTATTAACATGGAATTAATAAAACTTGTAAAGGTTTTACTCTATTATCCAGAAATACTGAATTCATGACCAGACAGCAAGAAAGTTTATTTTAGATTGAAGTAAACAATGTTATGAAAGTAGGGAAATATTTTAGTTATTGTTCTTATCATAAACAGGTCAATATAAACTATACCTTTTCAACTTCAAATTGAACTAAACAATTTCAAATTGAGAAGTATCAACTTCAAATTGATAAAATTTCATTAGAATAATCTCTTCATCTAAGCTAGCATATTGTATTTAACATTAAAATAACAAACATGGTATGAGGAAATTACACCAAGAAATCTTCAAAAGAATCTGTAAAGGCCATGATTACAGTGACTTATGAAGCAGATGGGATTGGAGATGATTGGTGAATTCTCTAGGATTTAAAGGAACAACAACCTATTGATGGGTGAAGCAAGGCTGCCAAGCAGGAGATCAGATTTGCCAAAGTGATGGAGATTCATAGGGAAGTTTTTGCAAATTGAACAAAACCAAGTTTCTTCTGACACTTCAACAGTTAAAGAAGATGTTTGAAACATTTGGTATAGATCTTTCTAAAGAATCCATTCACAAATATCTGGACTTGTTATGATATACAATAAAACATGTTTGATATGAACTAGAAAGCAGCAAGCACTACATGAATAAGGAAAAAAAAGGAAAGAATATGCCAGATAGCTGTTTATATGTATAAGACCAACTTTAACCTCCATTTAACTAGGAATAGAAGCAAGGTCCAAAAGGGAACCAGATGCACAGCTATTGCAGTAGGATTAAAAGGAGCAAATATATACTTAACAGGTGCTACAGGTAATCTTGGATTGATACATGAAATATAAAAAGAATCCTTTAACAGGGGAAATACAGAGTGCTTGAGAAATGTCTATTTGATATATAACTGTCTTGTGCTGGTAATATTGGGCACTGATATTGAAAGAATACTCTTAGAAACTGAATTTAAGGACAAAAAGATTTTAAAACTCGGGCCATACAGCCCCATGTTGAACCTGATTGAGTCTGTGTTGTCTGTCATAAAGGCATATGTTAAGAGGAATCTTAGAATATTAAGACAATATTGATAGAATTCAAATGGGATTTCAAAGGCTGAATATCATGGAAGAAAAGTGATTGAATTTATATGGTGTTCTAAAATATGTTTATATTTTATCAACCACATCTAATAAAATAAAAATGTTAAATTTTAAGCAGAGTTGAATAGAACAGTTTATGAATTACCAATTATATATATGTACAAAATTGTTGAAAAGAGCAAAAGTTGTCACATGAGTTAGGTATGCTGACACAGAATAGTAGTCATTGTGACTGTTCCCCTTGTCATTGTCGTCATCATCTCTTGTCTGAACTCTGCTTAGCTGCAGTTGGCCTGACAACAACAGGCCACTGGGAACCTTTGGCTCACCTGCTGCTGGTCAGCTCCATGAGCTGCTGTTGAGTTTTCTCCATCTTGCATACAGTGCAATCATCAGTCACTGTTTCTAGCAGGCAAGCAGTGGTTACCTTCATATTGAAGAAGATGGCAATATTTCAATTTGAAATTGAAAAGGTAGAGTGTATAGCTTCCAAACAGCTCACAAAATGTAATAAAAATCACTGTTGTCAAAATTATTCATTCTATTTTTCAATAAGATCAAGTTTGTGGATACACACTACAAATATAGGTTGAAATAGGATATATCTGGTTTTAGTGCATTTCAAGAGCAGGTAACCTCTTAACTTTTTGTTAACATTTCTACTTTGGCATTTTTGTTTTTAATCATCCTACAATTGGTATTTTCAAATTACAGATTATTTAAAAAAATGTTTACTAAAAAAAATTAGTGCATAACTTTGATCAGCTTAACCAAGAGAGATGCTTTTCTTTTATTTGCCTACAGGGAAAGTCTCTTTTTGTAGGTATTGATAATTAACTCAGTTTCCAGAATTAATTATGAATTAAAACTTTTTCAAAGATAATTTTAACTTTTTTTTTAGTCCTTTAGACTAAGAATAAAAAATACCAGAAAATCTTGTTGAATTGTGCTATCAGCGTTAATTCTTTCATTCTGTATATTATAATATTACAGTATATAATAATAGATTTGTTGAATCTTCATAGTATAAAGAATAAGCTGATTTTCCTTCTCATAAATAAGCTTTGAGGGATGAGGAAATAGTAAATGTTTCTGTTGCTTAAATGATATAAATTAATACAAGTACACAGTCAAGTTATAAACACTTGCATTTTTTGAGACTATTTAAAATTGTTGAGTGCTCAGTAATGATTTCATTTGGCTGTAGCCTAAGAGATTACTAATTATATTTTTGGCTAACCTCCATAACATAATGTTCTTTGAATGCAAAACTATACAATTCCAATTTCTAAGTACTATATTGATTCACACAAGTTAAATGTTTTGTCATTATTTTGTAACTATAGTTTCTACTTAAATGTGCAAGTAATATTTTTCTAGTTTAAAGTAAATGAGTAGCTAAAATAGGTTATTTATTGTTGAAATCATGCTGGCTAAGTATAGATAATTTTCTATCTGTAAAACCACTGGGGACTTTTTATCTGGTTTAAGATCATTTTTGTCCTCATTTTATTAGACCTATATATTCAGAAAATATTGTAAATTTTCTAAGTACTTTTTTCTCAACTTAAATGGATCCTTTGAAATCCTTGATTTCTTCTCTGCTGAGTTTATGGCAATGAGTCTCATCTGAACAGGCAGCTTTAATGGAACTTTAGAACCTGTGACCTCCAGCATTCATTTTTCTTTTTAAAATAAAATCCTCTGAATTATCTTTACACAAGAATGTAGATGCTGTTTATTGTTTTCTGTTTATTAATCAAGTGCATTTATTAAATAAATTTATACTTAACTTCCAGAAGAAAATATCTACAATTTTGTACTTTTTTCTTCAGATTTTGCAATTCTAAAACAGCATCTTCTCAGACAAGAATCAAAGAGTCAAGACAGCAAACAAAACTTGATGCCTGATAGGAAGTAGCAGATCAGCTGTGAGATATTTGATATCAAAATAATTACAGATTAATCAGGCAAAAAAAAAACCGCAGCAAAAGAATAATTAGTACTTATTGATATAACAATTTCAAAACTTGCAAGAATTTATTTTACCTGATTTTACTATTTTTGCTTGGGACATTTGGATAGACACATTATGTTATCCTTGATAACATAAAATTTGGTTTTATTCTAAATTACAAAAGTAAAACATCTACAAGTAAACTTTGTTCTGATTAAATTAGGACAAGTTTTTAATCATCTGGAAGAGTCATAGTTTAAAAGCAAATCTGAATGATCATATACAAAATATTCAAATGTAATTAAGACAAAAATGAATAACAAATACCTGACAATGTCTCATCTAGGAGAATTGAGTAAGTTTGGAGTAATGTATCAAACATGGTTGAATCTTGTTAAATTTATGAGTGGCTATCCACCTTTTATACTACCTTCATTATTTTTTTACCTGTAGTATGTGACAACTGATTATTTAAAAGTTTTATTTCAAATCCATTGAATTATTTTCTAATTTAAATATATATTCACCCAGTAATCAAAATAAATAAATGTGTAAATATTTATTATCAAGGCTCCAAAAAATATTAAAGTGTAAGATTAATTAAAATGGTTATTTTTATGTGATAATCCTCTCCAAAATTCATTGAAGCATTCAACTGAGAGTATTAAGTTAATACTCATTTGAATCATGCTAGAGGAAATATAAAACTTTTGGGATGTATTTCACATAATTGTTTTGGCAAAGTAGAGATGGGTATAAGAGGAAAATAGTAATGTGTCATCTTCAGAATCACATTAAGAACGATAGGCTCAGGTGTGGAATAGTGGAAAATGAAAAACCTTCTGGAGGACATTATACTGTGGGTTTTGTGTCAGAATTAGCCTGTTCTTGATTCAGTCAATCTAGGAATTAAATCAATATGTATTAGAAGAAATGGAAAATTATTATGCTATTCTTTTTTAGAGCCCTTGATTTGGAGTAATGGTTAATGTACTATTCTCAAAACATCTTTAGTGAGTTCATGTTACCCCTGGGTGAAATTTGAATCTGGTCTTGTACCAAAATTGGTTTAGCCAAACAAATAACATGTATTCTTTTGAATGTCTTATGAATTTAAAGTGTTAATGCTTAATATTCTAATTAAGAATAGTAACAATACTTATTGATGAAACAAATATATCTACAATAGAATGTAGCCCTTTACCAAGTGCATAGTTGCTGTGCAAACAACACTTTTATGCTTTCCCAAGTGTTTATGGTAGCCTGTCAAAACAAAAGATGTGCAAATTACAAGTAGAAAAGAGCAGTATGTAAAATCCTCCCAAAATGCATGTTGTTCACCTGGCTCTTAAGTTTGAATTCATGCTAGCTTTTGTTCTAGAAATGATATGCCTGTAGATTTGATCTTTTATTTGGTTTTGTGATTAATATAATTCTATGTTTATAAAAAATGTTTTCATGTTATTTTAGCCACTATATCATTCTGATTTTCATGGATGTATTTATTGCACTGTGCCAATTGGAATTCTGGAAAATGATGTTAGTCTTCTCAAAGATTTCTTAAATATAGACTGTTGGTTAGACTTATTTGTTAAGTGTAACTTTGTTGTGTACAAGTATAGGGCACTCACTTAGGATCAACCCCACAGCTCATTAGTAATGATCTGCATAGCCAATTTGTTAACCATTAGACCATGATAAGGTGATCCTGCTTGGTGATAAAAAAAATATATCAACAACTTCAAAACTTATAATTGGTG
Organism: Acanthosepion esculentum; assembly: GCA_964036315.1. Taxonomy (NCBI): domain Eukaryota; kingdom Metazoa; phylum Mollusca; class Cephalopoda; order Sepiida; family Sepiidae; genus Acanthosepion; species Acanthosepion esculentum. Next base: position 76,683,577 of record OZ038495.1, read on the forward strand.
GGTAACAACATGTGGTTCAAAAACTAAAAAGAATTCTCCTAGCATCTCTCTTGTAACCTTTCTTGTACTAAATGAACAAGAAAAAATTGCCTACTTCTATTTTCAGAGGAACTTTATAGCTTTTCTTCCTTCCCATAATTCTCTCTTCCTGCAATATTTTTCTATAAAAGAAATTGCTGCCTGTCACAGCTTCTTTCTCTCCCCCACCACAAAGTAAGCAACATTCCATTTTCTTTTCTTCCTTCATCCAAACTATAGGCCTCCATGATTCTAAAAGACCATTTCATACAACCTAGTCACATTCCCAGGTTGATGTTTTGTACTCTTTCTGCAGTCTTTGTGTTGGTGCCATTTCATTTCTATCTCCATGTTCAGCATTCACATCCTCATTGTCTGAACAGACCACTTGCCTTAAATCCAAAATATGCCCTTCAGTGAACACTTTCTTCAGTCTAGTCTCTATCATGTCCTCATCCAACTGGTCCTCATCACTCATTTCAAGGTAGCGGGCAAGCGCATCCCCTTGCAGAAAAAGTGGAAGGAAACTTGGTGACCAATTTCACATTCTTTATCCATGTGACTATATTGCCTTCTCCACTAAACGGTAGTATCACATCTCTACCCAGTTTCAACATTCCAGGCGCCATAGCACTGAAATAGCTTGTGGTTCAAAAAATTAAAAAAAGTTATAGGATCTCTCTCATCCTTCTCTTAAATTCCCTTCTTCCTCTCTCGCAAATGAACAAGAAAATAACTGCCTACTCCTATTTTTGGAGGAGCTTTATAGCATTTCTTCCTGCCCATAATTTTCTCTTCCTGCAATATCTTTCTATATTCTGCTTCTTTCTCTCCCTCACCATAAGGTAAGTGACATTCTGTTTTCTTTTCTTCCTTCAATCAAACTACACAACTGAAGGTAGGTTCTGTGTATTTGGCAGACAATATATATAGTCAAGCATTTCAATTGGCAATCTCTTCTGTAAGGCAAAATGAATCCTTTCTTGGGGATTTTGAGCTGGCACCAGATTTTGGAAGTTTACTAAGCTTAACCTATTATTATGGCACAAAATCATATGGGGATAGGAAGATTGTTTCACCAAGCAGATGGTCCACCACCACTCAGGAAGTAGGGATGGCCTGTTTGTTTGCATTGAAAATAAGCATTTGAGATCCTGGCTTTTACTTTAGCACGAACATTGAAACTTAATACTGGAGAGAACTGTGTGGCTATTTCTGCCACTGCAGTTGGGTCTTACAATTAATAAGGTTAGTCTGACAAAAAAATAAAAATATGGGACACCTAATAAGAGCTGAACTCTGGGAACCATTACTTAATAATTTGTCGCAAGTGTATACATAGTTTTGGCCAAAAGTTCAAGACCACCTGGCAAATATTAAAAATTCTCTATTATTGTAGGATATTCCATCAACCACTTTTAGTTAATGTAGACAAACTGCAATTATACATTATCTTCAAGTTTGAAACACAGTTTTGGCTAGTTTGAAAGCTGTTGAGTTAAATAGTTTTCAGTAAGTTTTTATATATTAAAAATGGGCAACAATTGTCACTTTCTGATGTTCAAAATAGCAGTACATAGAGAGTAGTAGTCATAGTGTAAGCTTTCAGTCTAAATACATTGTAGTAAGAGTGCAGTTCACAATATTATCATCAAATACCAAGCTGATGGCTCTTATTTTGACCAAAAGAAAAGTGGACATCCCAGAAAATCCTTAAGAGATGGTTATATTATTAAATTCATTGTTTTCCAATCTCTGACAAAAAGTGTGATCTTCTCTGCTTTTCAAGGGTACATATGTGATTCTTAGGACTGTTTCTTGCAGATTGGTCCATGAATTTCAATTAAGATCCTGCAAACCTGCCTGAAAACCAAGATTGTGGAAAGAAAAAGAAGTTCCTGACATTTGAAGTATGAACATCAGACAAAAGAACAATGGAGAAACATTGTTTTCTGATGTATCCACACTCCAGCATTATGTCAGAAGGCCTCCAGGAAAGAGATATGATGAAAAATATACCATACAAGCTATAAAATACCTTCATAGCCAGATGAGTTTGGAACAGGTAGTTTTTATTTTCCAGACCCTGAGACAAGCATGTATGGTGAAAAGTATCTGGAACTGTTGTAGGACAAACTAGAGGTTCGCATGCACTAACATGCTTGCAACATATTTATGCATGATGGTGCACTTTGCCACAAGAAATTGCAAGAATAACTAAAGTCAAGGTCACTATTTTGGAATAGCCTCAATCCCATAGAATGTTTGTTCATGAAGAATATGATTGCAGACAAACAGCCAGCTAATGCCAAAGCTTTATGTGGACACTATCAAGGATATCTAGACCACTGCAATTTCTATAGAATATTGTCAGAATCTCATAGCCAGCATGCCTTGTTATATGGATGCAATTATCAAGGCAAAAGGTGGCCATACAAAATGCTAGTTTATATTGAAGTTAATAAAAACTAAATTACTGTTAATAAATTTGATCCTTTTAAGTGGATACTGTCTTGTTTTTATGCTATTAAGATTCATTTTTGTTAAAAAAAAATGTTGGGTGGTCTTAAAATTTTGGCAACAGAGTTGATATTACGAAAGATAATTCATGCTATATAGTTGTTAGTCTATTTTCTTTTATTGTTGTCTTTTCAGATTTTGACAGATTTGATTTTACTTGAACAACTGAATTTAACAACTTTTTATCAGTTTTAATTATTAAATGCTAAAAAATAAACATTCATTCTAGCAAAAGATGTTGCTAGACTTACAAACTTTCTATCAAATGAGATTTTTCAGCACATCTTATATTTTAGATATTTTATGGCTATACTGTTGATTGCAACAAACTTGGTCTTTTTAACAGATAAATAAACATTTACATGGATGTATCAAAAAAATCTTTGCCACAAATGTGTGCATATGTTAAAAAAAGTATAATTTTTAATATGAGCTTAAACTTCTATTACTTTCTAGTAAAAACTTCTAATTGATCTTAGACTTTCTCAAGAGCTAGTGAAAAACCCACATTCCTGGTATTTTTCTTATGTTTAATTTAAACATGATGAATCTTCATCTTTCAAAGAAAGTTGATTTATAAAATAGATCATTTCAAAATCTTTCTATTCATTTCCTGAAGTCCTAAAACTGTTTTTATGTTTTGGATACAGATGTTTTTCTGTTTAAGAGAAGATTTATCTTATAAGCAGTTATCACTGGATACAGCATCAAAATAATTTGTTTTGCTTTTACCAAGTAGGAAATGTTTCATTGCAAGTGGATAATATACACTCACCAATCATTATTATTAAGTATATTCTTCTAGTACCAGGTTAGATGTCCTTTTGCCTTCAGAACTGCCACAGTTCTTGGTATGGATTTGGCAATGTTCTGGGAGCTCTTTTGAAATTTGGGTCCATGTTGATATTATGACACCTAACAATTCTTATAGATTGCTTGGCTGAACATCCAGGATTCAAATCTCTCTTTACACTGTATCTCAAAGGTGTTCTATGGGATTGAGATCCAGTAACTTTGGAGGCCAATTTAGCACAAAACACTTATTACTCTGTTACATAGACCAATCTGCCACTAGTTTTCATTTTTGACAGTATGTTGTCCTGTTGGAAGGGGTTACTAGGGGATGGGTGCACCATAGTCATGAGACACATGGTCAACCACAATACTTAAGATGGTCTTTTATTTTTATATCATTACACCACCACTACAACCTGTGCCTGAATTGTTGATAATGTGGATTCTTACTTTCTTCGTGTTATTTATGACCCTATCATCTTAATGTTGCAGTAGAAATTGAGATTCATCAGATCAGGCAATGTTTCCCAATTTTCTGTTGTCCAATTTTTATGATCCTCAGTGAATTATAGTCTCAGTTTGTTGTTCTTATCTGATATGAGTGGTATCCGGTCAGGTTTTCTGCTGCTGTAGCCTATCTGTATCAAGGTTCAATATTTTATGTATTATATAATCCTGCATTGTAAGAAGTGGTTATTTGAGCTGCTGTTTCCTTTCTATCTGCTTGAAACAGTCTGGCCATTCTTCTCCAACCCCTTTTATCAACAAAGGATTTTTTCTTTTTCTGACAAAAACAGTAGAGATGGTTGTATATGAAAATCCTAGTAGAGCATCAATTTTGGAATATTCAGACACCAATGACCATTCAAATCACCTTTCTTTTCCATATTAATGCATGAAATGAACTTCAGCAGATTATCATGACCATATTTAAATGCCTAGAGCCATTAAATTGTTGTCATTTGCTGATTAGAAATTTGAGTAAAAGAGCATTTATTCATTTATGCTTAATTAAGTGACCAGTGAGTGTATATAAGAAAATATTGCAGTTTTGCCCAGTGATGCTTTTTGTGATATTTGATAAGTTGTGTTAGCAAATTGATAGGCAGAATTTTTCTTGGCAAAATATTTGAAAATAAAAATGTCATTAGAAAAGTAATAAAAATGATTATTACAAACAATCAGTAATTCAAAATATTGAGAAAAAAAAGCTTATAATTTAATATAATGATGTGTGTGTGTGTGCGCGCGTTTGATAGAGAGGGGGGCGGAGAGAATGAACTATCTTGATACATTTTGGCAGAAGAACTGCAAATTCATTTTACCTATACTTGGAAAGCATCTATTAAAAATCATTAAGATGCAAATAAGGAATAGGAGATGGTTTTCTAATGCAGAAAATATTCTTTTTCTATCTATTCACTGCTGTCAATAAGGATGGAGAATATTTTTAAAAATATGTCCTATCAGTGAATCTGACAATATGCTGGCTAATTCCACTGCAAAGCAGTAAGATCCCCTCCTTAAATGGTAAACTGTGATGAAACCCTAATTGTTGAGTAGTACAGGTTCTGGAGATTGAGTATACATGTGAAATGTAACACATTACTTTGGCCTTTATTTGGGCTAGGTGGGCAGTAAAAGAGGCCCAGTCCAATCATTTGTATAGTTATGCCAAGATTAACTTATATGAAATATTTTATCATGATAAAATATAGTTTTAAGATATGCTATATTTATGAGTTAAAGTGCTCAATATCAGTTTCATGCTTGTGTATAATCATCAGGTTTGACAATTGCTTATAAGCGTGAATCGGACTGTCACTGCTGGATGTTGACTTCAATGTCCACTTTCATATTTATATAAGCTCTATCCCAGATAGTGAGCAATTTAACCCATAAATATACCACACCTTAAAACTATATTTTATCATATATATACAACTATGTGATCATTTCCAAACAAATAACATTAGGATAAACACCAAACCTATTCCCATATATAAACATCAGAAGACATGTTGAGGGTCAATTGGATCAAAAATCCAAACTTTGACGTGGCTATAAAATACTTGAAGTTACTTGGGTAGAGTGGTTAACAGTTTTCAGGTACTTGGAGTTTCCATTAAACATGAATATATTGTTAGACTTGCTTTGTTTTATGAAGTTAAATGGATTTTCCCTTTGACCTTTCCTAATATTGGTCTCCAAGATGGGTGGGGAGCATGGACAATGAAGTTAATTGAAGAAAAGTATGGCATATAATAAAGCAATCATGTGATTACATGCTGAAATTAATTCAGATAGTGAAAATGAAATAGGGTTACCTGGATTCCACGGTTTCTGGTGTTAAAATTGGTGAGTTACACTCCTCTGTCAAAACTCTCACCATTCATTATTGGAAAAGTTATATCCTCCAGATTAACCCTAGAGACAGTAAAAAAAAAAAAAAAAAATGAAAACTGAGAATCTTCTGGTCAACGTGTGCAAGGGCAAGTAGAAATATGTTGAGGATGGATGCATTCCACAGCATAAAAATGTTTTAAAAATACCACCCTGCCACCAACACTAAACACATGAAAGGATACACTATTTACATTATTCGGACTATTGTCCTCATCTTTGTCGCCATATTTATCACAACATTTCGGCTGTTGTATGCTCCGACCTTCTTCAGGTGGTTGGAATGTCGAACTGAACCCTTTATTTTGCTCACTGCTTATTTTGCTTATTCTAGAAATATAGACAGATACATGAAAGGATGTAGTGAGAAGCCTTTAGCTATCCTTTTGTACATTAGATGAGATAAAAATGCGCATAAAAATCTAAGGAGTTATAGAACTTAGAATAACCATGCAAAAGCAATGTATACTAATTCAAAGAAACATCAAAGAAACCTTCAAAGCCTCCAAAATAAATGAAAATGATTATTTACACTATTTACATCATTCGGATTGTTGTCCTCATCTTTGTCATATTCATAACATTTTGGCTGTTATACACTCCAGCCTTCTTCAGATGATATACATTGGAATTTCCAACCGAACCCTTTATTTAGTCCATGGAGTAGGTAGTTCTAATTTCATATGCCATTCCTTTTTTGGATATCTCAGTTTTGGTTAATTCACTTTAGTAACTCAAGTTTTTGTTCCCCAGGAACACATAACCCAGTGGATAACAACATTGGTTGAGTGATCCAAAAAGGGACTTGATCCAAAGGATTGTGAGTTCAATACCTGGCCACAGTAGAGGGAACAAAAACTTGGAGAATTGAGTTACTAAAGGGAATTAAATGAAACAGAGATATCCAAAAATGCTATGGCATGTGGAATTAGAACAATCTACCTCTGTGGACTAAGGGTTCATTTGAAATTCCAATGTGTATCACCTGAAGAAAGCCAGAGTGTACAATGGCCAAAACATTGTGAATATGGCAACAACAGTCCGAATGATGTAAATAGTTACAATACTTCATCTCAGAAATTTAGACAGAAATGAAAATGTTACACTATTGAGAAAGTGGTCCAATACCCTACAGACATGTAACCAAATGTATGGGAGGAGTAATGTGTAAGGGATGCTGTCAGAAAGACTTTAACCACCCTGCTGGAGAATACAATTGAATGCACTCTCATGGAGATCATCTGACATAGGAAATCATGGAGAAAATAAATATAATTCCAAAAGTTGGTAGAACCCCAAACCTGAAATGTGTCATACATGAGTGTTCTGTAAAACATGATCAACAGCAATTAATGCAAATCAGCACTCATTGGGAGGCTACTAAAAGTAGGGCCAGATGACTGGCCAACATTTATAATGGAAATAAAAACAACAATGAAAAAAAAATAAAACCACATCCACTGATAGTAACTGTAAGGCTGAATCCATCAAACTCTCAAACCATTCCAACAAAATATCGCCAATACTTTATCAATTAAGAAAACCCCCTCTCATAACATCCCCAATTCACCTACCAAACTCAAATCCTGCAGAGATCATAAATATCTCCAATTTGACAACACTTCCTTGTTAGTGACCCCAAAAGTGGCAAGAACCACCTAAACAAAGGTCACAAAATAAGCTGCATTATTGATCCTCCTCAAAGTGAAGAACACAGCTGGAATGAGCTACAAACTTCAAAGTCTCTCAGAAAAAAAAGCAAACAAACCGTTTCAGCATATTTGAAAAAATAAATAGAAGTTGAAGACAATCTGATGTTTCATAAACTTAATGAAATCATAACTGCCCACTGAATGACACCTATACTATATTAAAAAACAAAAATGTTTTCAATAGAACTGTCATGGACTAAAACCCAACATTAATGAACAACTGTTAATAACAGATTCATGTCCCACAATTGTTTACCTTCAAGAAACCTTTTATAGAGTATCACCCCCTTGCTCGATGAATTGTTTCAGTAAAAGACACAGGAGGTACTTAGTAGGGCAGTATATAAAAGAACTTAGCGAGACAGTAAGAGTGTGTTTAGATTATTCTGATATCATTCTCAGGCAAGTTAGTTACTGAGAGTATCCTACAGCAATTACTACAAATACATTAGACTTGCCATGAAATCATATATAATATTGGTGAAGTGGAACCTCAAAGTTCTTTACACTTCCAATAATACAGCAGTTGCATGCAAATTCAGCAATCACCTTATAACCTTTGACTTTCAAACTGTATAAAGCAAAAGCATGTAAAACAGTAAAAGAAATCAAGAAGGAATGTTGGAAAAATATATAAGTAAGCTCTATAAAACAGAAAAATAATCTGGGACAAGAAAAATCTCTGGCAGAAACCCAACATCTTTCCAAAAACAACACCAAAATAACTAATAAAAATGATATTGCAGATGGCTGTAATCCCCACACAGATTGAGAAAGTTATTGGCCCATTTCATTGAAATGATAAACAACAAACTGACTTAGTATCTGGAAATCAACAGTCTCATCAATTTTCGATGTGGCTTCTGAAACAAAAGAAGATTATTAACCATCTGATCCATTTAGAAACATTTCATAAAGGAAGCCTTCATAAAAAATCAGAACATGTGTCTTTATTTTATTTGGAAAAGGTGTATGGCACCACTTGGAAAATACAGTACAATGAGAAACTTACATGGTTTCAGACTGAGAAGCAGCTTATCAATCTTTATAAATAATTTCAGAGAGAAACTTGTGTAATATCTACTCTCTTCAGAAACAAGAAGATATTCCACATTCTGTCAGTTACCATTGCTTAGTATCAACATTAAGGACATTGTTAAATGCCTAAATCTGGAGGTTGACTTCTCTTTGTATGGCAATGATCTTTTGATAAGCTACAGATTAAAACACATCCACACAATAGAGCATCAACTTCAGCAATGCCTAAATAGGATAAACAAATGGGCAACAAAGAATGGGTTTACATTTTCAAAAAGAAAATGTGTTAATTTTTGCAAACCGGGAAAAATGCACAATAACCTCATTCTCAAATTTGAAAGAATAGAAATACTTGTAGCAAATACACATTTGTTGGGACTATTTATAAAAAAAAAAGATTGATGTTTATCCTCCAACTTAATTACTTAAAAAGTAAAGCCTTATAAATTCTATGAGCAGGAAGCTGATTGAGAATTTTTTGTGAAATTCTATAGATCACTAATCCATTCAAAATTGGAATATGGTTGCTTCCTTTATGGATCAATGCAATCCACTATAATAGTTTCAGATTTGTACTTGTGGCTTTTAAAATATCTCCAGTGGATATCCTGTACACCGGAATACCTGAAGTACCAAAACTCAAATATGAAAAATTAGCATACAAACACAAATCTTACACCTCCAATCCTGCTTATAATTGCACCTTTGATCTAAAATATAAATCTTTATTTTTCTTTTTTTTTTTTTACTAATTGTTTACTCAATACAAGGCTCAAGAATCACTCAAGGTAGAGGGTTACTGAGGTTGTTGTATGTATGTAAGAGGATGAAGTAAGTGCAGATTATCATATGTAGGATAGATAATAGGAACAGGTTAAGATTGTAGTGATCAGGGAAGCATCCTCTTGGGAGTTTGTTTCACAAAGTAGCAGTTCTCAACAAAAAAGAAAATGCAATGAAGAATTTTGGTCTTTGAATAAAACCCATCATTGAAGAATCAAAAATTTGACTTACCAATATACCTGATAACCATCCATCAAATACTTCTTGCTATTAATAAACAATCCAAATAATCCTAGTGAACCATCAAAAAACAAATAAAAACAGTCACCTTATTACTTATCAAAAAAGAAAATACTCCACAAAGTCAAAGAATATTGTCCCAATAAAGCAGTTGTAAGGAAATACCTTCCAAAAGACACATGAATTTTTATTGCCAAAACCTGTGCAATAGGTTTATGATTTAACATCATTTCAGAGAACTTGCAAAAATTATTATCTTCTCAGACTCCCATCCCTGAAAAAAAAAGAGCACAGGAAATCCTAGTAATTATCTCCTTGGTAGACTGGATTTCATGTGCAAGTCAAGAAAGATGTTGTATTCCAAGTCACATTGGAATTAAGAGAAATAACAGAGCCAGGTCAGCTCTGGATTGGTAAGCTCTTTCAGAATAAATGGCAACAACATTGCATTAACAGTATATGCAACTTTCTCTTTGAAGCAAAGACTACTCTAGCAAAATAGAAATAAAGTCTTAGGAAGACTATGTATCAGCCATACAAAAATTGCACACTCTTTCATACTCAGACAGCTGGATATGTAGCATACCAGGCACTATATACAGTGAACCACTTCCTAATAATGCATGTCAGACTGGCTCTCCTCAAGACAGCAATTTTATAGCTTTAGCATCATGTGGGACCTATTCGAAAATGTTGATGTGGATGACCTTCTATTCTTCATAAAGGAAGTGGCTTAGGCAACTTCACATGGTGTAATGGTCAGCAAGCTTGTCTTACCAGAAAAATTACGACTCCTGAGTAGTGAGTTCAATCCTCACTGCGTGCTACATACTTTTGGCCTTGTGCCATATCTAAGCTACACTGAGAAAATCACTATAAAGGAAGTGGTCTGTACTTTCAAAATATGGAGATCTAACTAGGCATTTATTGCTTGAAAATTATTAGTACTATATTAAAATGATTACCACAATATATAAAACATAAAGTAAATTACGAGAAATGTTCTGGATGTAATACATGTAGAAAATCTAATATTAAAACTATATAAGACATGTATTTAGTTGTAGATTTAAAAACTGAAATAAAAAAGTCTAAGTTCAATGCTGGCCAAAAATGATTGAAATGTTAAATCCTCTAACATAATCTTAAAAACTTTCAGAGAGTACTGATACGCTTTGTAGGTGAACATTTATTTATTTATTTGATCAAATAAATTAATAAATGTAAATTTAAAAAAATTGTTAGTGATTTCTATAATTAACACTTAATATAACTGGAGTTAAAAACTCCAGTTATATTTCCAGATATACACAATTGCTAAAAGTTTTCAGTTTGACACACTTCCCAAAATCTTTCCAAACATAATATTTTTTTAATCTTTTTTTTTTATCATTTCATCTCAAGCAAGGCAATGAAGCCAGTAAGATGCAAGTGGTTATTGAGTGTGAGAGAATATGAGAAAAAGAAAAACATTATTAAGAACAGGAATTAAGGAGACAGAAGATAACGATTGACATTGCATTTAAATTTTTGAAGATCAAAAGTTGATTGGGAAGCAAGATGTTGAAAGAGAGAGTTCCACAAGTGAGAAATGTGATAGAAGAAAGTTATGGCTACATCTAGCCATTTCAACTTTAAGATGATGAGATCTTGCTGCTAATCTAGTACTGTGCTTAAATTCATAAAGTCTAGGTTACATTAGAGGAAAGTTCATCAGAACAATTACCATCTGCAAGTATTTGTAGAAAGTCATAGGGAGCTACAAACTTTTCAGTTGCACTACCCTCATATTAACTGTAATGATTTATTTTTAGCATGTTTCATACTTCAGATATTTGTTTTTCTAACTATTCAAAATAATTGTTCAATTGGCAATATAATGTATTTTTTGTCATATATGTGTATTAGCCATCCATCCAATCATACAAGGTGATACGATTTTGAATGGCTAAGTTAAAGCATAAAATAGATTCCTTACAGAAACAAAAAATAATAAAGCATAAGTGTCATTATTTCCTGGTAGAAAGTGTGTGTAATGTCCTGCAAGACATGTGGAAACACTGGATCAGTTAACAGAAAAACATTGATCAATCTGTTCAAATTCTCTGAACTACTGAATTTCAAATGATTTCTCTCAAAACAAATTATTTTCTTTATATTTTCATCTATAAAAACAATCAGCAGCAGTTGTATCTTAGACTGAAATATTAAAATGTATTAATGGTTTATCCTCCTCTTCTTCATCATTATTATTTTTTTAATTTTTGTAACATTTTGGTTGCTTCATTCTCCACCTTCATCAAAAGCTGGAGAATGAACCAAAACATTTTTGTTTGTTGCCAAATTTTTTGTTAGTCCATTTGCTGCATGGCACAAGATTTGGAAAAAAAAATCAGTGATGTCTGCCATTGATTTTACATTTTCTTTTTATTTCATATTTTCCTAGTTTGTCAATATGGACTGTCAACAAGTCAGTCAAGTTGTTAATGAAGATGGTTCTATCAGTCAAGTGATGGGGTCCACAGAAACAGTAACCATAAGCCTAGAGGATGCAGCACAGATAATATTACAAGAACAAGTGATGGATGGCACATTACAGATTCCACCTGGTACTTACCATATTCTCACTCAAGATTCAGTGCCAGTAGCAGAGAATCGGCTTATTGTGACTGGTGAAGATGGTATGCCTGTTATCATGCAGTCTGATGACAGATTAGGGAATTTCACTGTGCAAACAGCAGAACCTACGAATATCCCAGTGGTTAATACTGTTGTCTCTGAAGGATCTTCAATGGATCTGTTACAAGTGGATCAACCTGAGGAAATGCATGTACCAAAGAATGCTCCTAATACTACAACTGAAACTCGCATGGAGTTACCAACAGACCTAGTAGAACCAGTTTCTGCAGAAACACAGATGGTCAATTGTACCACCAGCCAAACCCAGACCTCAGTGGAAGAAAATATTACTGAAACAGATACTCCTAGTGCTGCCGAGGGGGAAGCAGAAGCAACTGCAATTTCTTTACCTTCCCGTAAACCAGATTTGTCATGTCCAATTGCTGTCACCGAAAGTACTGAAGTTGTCATCAATGGCAAGAAATGTGTAATGATGATGAACCCAGAGACAGGGCAAATGTGTGCTTATCCCCTGCTACCCCCAGAAGGTAAGTGATAACTTCTTAAGCAAAATCTGTGTGTGATGAACAGTAGAAGTAGTAATTATTTTTCCCCACTCACCACTAACAATTTTAATTGTTGTAAGAACAATTGCAGTTAATATTGGAAATCCAGAATAGTTTAATAAACAGTTCCTTAAAAAAATCATGAAGGAAAAAAAGGCTGAAAAAACACTTCCAAAATCTGGTTACTGACTTTAGGTATTATTTGGGGAAATTACCATCAATAAAGGTGTGACCCTAAATCTTCCTGTTTTTTAGTCATCTGTGGGACTAATATGTTTTCTTGAGAGAAAAAAAATTGTTATAGTGTTCTAAATATTCCTGAGATAAAAATAAATCCTTGAGAAAACTTGCTTTAGAATAAGCAATATCTAAAGAATCTCTGATTGAATAAGTCTTTTGTTTTGCATTGTACATTAACCAACTCCAAATTTCCTTTTTTTTTATATATATTTTTTTCTTTTGGCTTTTCTTTATACTTAGGAAGACGAAAACGTGGCCGTCCTCGAAAACAGTTTAAGACTGAAGAACTTGGTGCAGAAACAGATGCCACTGTCCAAGAAGTGGTTGCCACACAGCCTTTGAATGTTGAAGTGACTCCTTCCAAAACAGACACCGTGACACAGGAATGGTTAAATGTACAGACTCCTACATTGGTTTCAAATGAGGCTGAGGTCATGCCAAATAATAACAAAGACCTTATAGCACAAACAGACCAAACTAATGCTGCTGAAGGCTTACTTGAATTATCTGCTGTTGGTGTGTACAAGTTTGTTTTTCTCTAAATATGTATTTAGGTATCAAGGTTTTGACATATATTTAACATTTCTTTGAGATGTATTGATAGTGTAAGTCATTTTACTTCCATTGGCACCTGCTTGCATCCGAGCATTGGGGTCATCATCCTCTCTCCTTAATCCCTTTCTTTCCTCTGGTGGCAGGGACAGAGATAGCTGTGAAGGTTCAGTCTACTCCTGAAGAGTCATGAGCAGGAGTCACAGAAAAGTGTGGGTGGTGGATGCAGCTGAGCAAGTCAGGCCCTCCTGATAGCATGTCACAGATCCTCTTCATGTTGACGGTTGGACTCGAAAGTCCTGGTTCCTCATTGAATGGTCCTATGCCAAGAAGGCCGATTTGCAGCAACAGTTTCCCAGGTCTCATGGTTGATATTGGCCTGTGTCAGGGATGTTTTCAACTGATCCTTGAAGCGTCGTTTTTGGGCCTCCATGTAGCGTCTTGCTGCTGGCATCTTCTCCAAACAGGATGATATGTGGGAGTCGAGTGGACACATGACCCACCCAACAGAGGCAATGTTGAAGGATATGAGTCACAATGTTGGGGAGAGATGTCTTGTTGGTGATGCAGTCCTCCCAACTTATATGAAAGATTCTTCAGAGCTTTGTTTGCTAGAACGGTTCCGGACATTTGATGTTCTGATAATATAAAGCCTCACAAGCATACAGAATGGTGGAGAGGACCATGGCCCAGAAGACCATGATTTTGTTTTTATGGTGAGGCTGGGACTGCTGAAGACCCAACATGAGAGCATTCTTTAGGCAGTATGAGCCACTTTGATCTTGTTGTCAAGGTCTCTCTCGCAGATGACAATTTTTTAGATGTTGCTGCCAAGGTAGGGAAATTCATCAGTGACTTCTACTGGTTGTCTATCAGTGTTGATGCTGACATCCAGTGTTGATTGACCAGGGGCTGGCTGGATCAAGATCTTTGTCTTTTTGACATTGGCCTTCAACCCCAAGACATTTTTAGGCCTTTGTTATACAGTTTTGTCAATCTCTGGAAATTAATGACAGTCTGGTACACAGTTGCATTGTCATCATCATACTGAAATTCTCACATCTCAGTGGTGGTACTCTTTGTGTGAGAACAAATTTTACTTTTCTTTTCTTTTGGCAAAAAAATTTTTTTATCTGCAATCAAAGTGAGAAAACATTAAAGAAAAACTGAGCTTGTGTTTTAGATTCTTAATGTTACCTTTTACAAAAGTAAATAACTGTAACAAATTTTATAGTAATAGAATTGTTTTATAACTGAAAATAACTAAACATAAAGCTAAATGTTATACTTATTTGTATTTTAAAAAACTAGGCACCGTTAAAACATTATATGGCTTGAAAGAGATTCTTTATCTTTTAATAAAAAGTAATCTTTTTCTTAGCTTAAATATCTTGTTCAACTACATTTACAACGTTTGTTGCATTTTTGTAATTTATTTTACTGATTTTCAGGTCCAGATGGTGTACGCAGAAGTGGCAGAGTTCGACGGAGGGCTAAAGCTCTTGAAGGTTAGATGTAATCTTTGGTGGAAATTAATTTCTTATTCTTACTGAGATATTTTTGTAAAAAAAATAAATAAATAAAATGACAAATTTTTATAAGAATAGAAACAGGATTTAAAGTCTACTTGCATAATGTTTTCCACTCTGCTTATCACCAAAATTATATAACTTGACTAGATTTTCATAAATAGGTACAATGTATTATGTACAATGGTGATATTTTTGTGTTGCAAGTTTTACAATCCATGTCTTTTATTTACCATGTATAATCATGTAAAAAATTGACTATTTTCTTAACTGTGCATATTTAAGGATAATCTTAAGAATCATAATCAGTAATCATATGGATAAAGTGTCAAATATTTATACCTGAATCAAAATTATCATAGCACTAGTTTTTGAAATCCATATTAATCCATATCATTTATTAGTTTGATTAGATTAATTTAGATGTTAAATTATTGTTTTTGAAAAAATATTTTTAATTTTTATGTGCAATCCGGGACTATTGCTGAAAAAACTGTTGATGTAAATCTTTTTAAACATTTTTAAAAACTAATTTTGCAATAAGCTTGTGCTAACAATATTTTTCTAGCCTTTAAAATATTTTAGTGTATCAAATCTTGATAAAACTAAAATAGTTATTTATTATTGAATATAGCAATTTCTTTTCTTGCCTCCAGACTATGAAATTCTTGAGATATCCAGTGAAGATGAAGGTGCTGTAGCTCCAGATGACGATGAAGTTACACCTCTGGGTTTAAAAAAAAGAAGAACTACTCCTAAAGAAAATAATACATTGTCTCCTTATTTGTTAGGGACAGGTAAGATACAAAACCGTCTTACATAAATCCAAACTGACTAAATCTTAGATGAAGTTAGGTAAGAATAAAAATTTTGGACATTGAAAAAAGATGTTGTTTGAATTGTTTCTTCACAGGTGTGAAAAGAGGACGTGGCCGACCTCGTCGATATCCACCAGCTGGTCAAAACAACCTCCCCACACAGATCCCTGCAGTTATTATACCCACTTCCAATGGACAAACTCTAATGATGGCACCAGTTCAAGTGAGTAATGTCTTTTTTTTAAATTATATACAACTGGTTGTTACCTTACTCTCATGGCCTTGTTGTTCTGTTACATGTTATTGTTGTGTTAAGTCTTCAGAAGGCAACTACTTTTGAGTACAGGTACAGACTGTGGATGAAAATACTCATCTTGAAATTGTGAAACAACAAGACAAATATAATGTTGAGAGAGATGCTTTATTTTTAAAACTTGAAACACTACTGGGATGAACAGTAAGTAAACACATGGAATTACAGATTCAGATGAATGTGGCTATGTCACTCACTGTATCTCCTTTCTTGACTGGGTCTGCCCAAATAGTGTTCCTTCTTTGTTCCAAAATAACACTGTCTTCTTGCAGTGTAGTTTTTGATCAGTCACAAACTAAATTAAAGTCTGACAATAAAAAGAAGTTTGTTATTCATAGAGGGCCTTCATTTTATTGATTTTCAAATGAGACATTTACCACACAGATATTGACTAACACCAAATTTAATTAAGAAATATTGTTAGAAATATTTAATCCAAAATAGATACGTGGATATTTATTATAAATTTATTTATATATTTATTTATAAAACAAAATATTATATAGATATTTATTTATAAAACAAAATATTATCCAAATTAAGTATCCAAATAACATCAATAAATATCTTAATTACTGAAAGGTTTCAAAATAACTTTTATAGGGTATTAAAATTAATTGAAAATTTTTAAGTAATCAATTTTGATTTTTTAAGTTGTGATACATACAAAAAGTATTTTTAGATTTAATGGTATGAGCAATTATTATTTGTAATTATATTATAATATAAAAATATAATATAATACACTATTAATTAGATATTCATTTTGAGTGGATAAATAAATCAATTAGCTTAATTTTTGAATAATGCTACAAGTGCAGGTTGGGGTACTCAGTATTAATAGTCAACCAGACTAACTAGCTAAATATTGCTGCAAATCTTTTGATATTAGTTATATTAAAAAATATAATATCATAACTATTTTCTTTTTTCTATTTTTACCAATTTTGTAGGGAATACAGAATCTTCAAGCATTTCAACAACAAATGAAGCAGTTACCTGCCTTGGTGCAAAAACCTTCAGAAAACAATGGAAGAGAAGAAGAAAATAATCAATTGTTGACAGTTTCCGTTAATTCTCATACAATAACAGGATCTGAACCAAACAGCAATCCCATCTCTACTACCAATGCAACAACAGAAACTACACAAGTTACAACAGGTAAAATAATTTATTAACATTTTGATAAAAAGAATAAATAAAAAACATAAATGCTGAACTAAATGTATAACAATCACATATTTTTATATACTTATGTCCATATATTGTGTTTTTGATAACATAAACATCAGTAATAATATATTTCAATCTTTATGAGAGCCAATTCAAAGCCTTTTAAAAAATTCTCCATCTGCAAAGTGATGACAAACTGCTATAGAAACGGAATTCAACTTTTGAACAGCAAAGAATTCACTTCCTATCATTTGAGATCATTTTTAGAAATACATCTTTTTCTTTTAAAAGTTGGAATATTTTGGTCAATTGATCAATGATACAAATGATCAAATCTTAATCTTGTTCATTTTACTTCATTTCAATTCAGCTTTTTTACAAACATATTTGCAGTTCTATAACTCAATACTTACCTCATAGCCTATATAAGAAAGTCCTGTTTATGACTCTGTTTTTGTTGCAGTATAACAAGATATCTCATTGATTTAGATTTTCAATATTGTATGTGTGATAATGGAAGTCCTTTATCTCAAAAGATTAAAAACAGTCTTTCTATTAAGATAACAATAAACTAGAAGAGAAAGAAAAAAGAATTAGAGATTTAAAAAAGACCCTAATTTATCATAATTATCATAATTTTGCTGGCAAAAATGACATGCCAAGTTCCTACAGTGTCAGATATCAGTTTTACTCTCATCCAAAGTAATATTAATAATACTTATTAATTAGTATTAATATTTGCAATATTTCATTTAACAGATAAATAATAAATTGCAATTAAAATCAACAGAAATATGCAAAAACAGCCAAAAAAACTGTTTAAAAAAATATAGAATAATGATTTCTAATGTTTGTCATTAATGGTTGAAAAGAGGTTTTATTTCATACCGAAGTAGTAAATTACAATAAAATTGTTTGTAACCATTTATTGGTAACATTTTCAGGAAATACTTATATTTATATGAATAATATATCATGTGAGTTTTAGCCTAAAATATCTATCTTTATTAAAAATATTTTGGGGGGAATGTCAGTTTTTGTTATAATGTGCCACAAGAATTTTAATTAAAACTAAATCCAAAGGATATAGGCCACAGAAATATATATTTGATCCCATATCTCTGAATTAATTATTTTACAAGTTAATATGGATTCCTTGACATCCTGTTACCTTCACCAGTCTTTCAATCATTTATTATGTTAACTTTTCCACTTTCTAAACAGTTTCATTCTATCCTAAACGCATTATTTGTTTGAATATTGTTTTCCATTCTATTATGCATCTCTTAATGATGGGCCATTAATTTTCTATCGGATTACTATCTGGAAAAGTATGAACCATTCTATTAATTTGTTATATATGAAACTGTTTTGGCAAAGTGGGCAATAATTAGCTTTGCAGAATGTCAAGGAGCATTATCATGTATAAATATACCCTTTAGCTGAAAGCTTTTTGGTTGTCACATGAAGCATTAAAAAACATCCTGTTCAATAATTCTTTGCACCATTAATTTTATAGGGTTTTATAATTTTACTGCCTACAAGACAAAAGTATTACTCTACTCCTCCTACTCAATCTCTAGCCCAACCATAGTCCATTCAGTATAGCTCTACATTCATCACTAAAAATTGCTGTTGAGAAATCAGTTTTCTTGTATTTCACCTCTTACATGTTTTTCTTTGTGATGTTTACTTAAAGGCACTAATTTGGTTGCTTTAATATTTTTAGCCTACGTTCTTAATAATCTGCATGTTTTCTCTCTGTTTATACTTAAAATGCCAGCTTCAAATATTTTCTTGCTGGTCAATTCATTTTCTTGCTTATTACACTTAATTTCTTTGAAATCTCTTTTTGTGAATTTCTTAAAACCATTTTTTCTTGTTTTTATTTTGCCAATGTTTTCAATTTCTTTTTTGATTGATCTTTGATCTCTATTCAATTATTTTACAATTTCTAGTGTTATATTTATCATATAAATATCCTGAAAATTTTGCCATTGATTAATACTAGTTTTGTTATGAAAACATTAAATTACATGATAAAATCTGAGTGTAATCTGTATTATAATTGTCATTGTAACAGAATATAGAAAGGAACCTAAGTGTCCATTTTGGCTTTTATCTGAAGAAAAAATGAATTGTAAGAATCTAGTCATATATTCATGCATGTTTTGTTTGGAGACAAAATGCAACCTAATTCATTGCTTGCTTCTGTGAAAATGTATAATGAAAATTCTTACATAAACTTTAATCATTTGTTTACCTCTTAATGGCTCCCAGGTTCATTTTTGCTCCTGAGAAAATATTTCACTGTATGTTAATTGTGCAATAATTTTTCTGCATCTATTTTCTTGCACAGAAGATAATACCCAAACCCAAGTGTCTGTGACATCCACAGAAACATCTGCAGTAGAAACACAAAAAGAACATTCCAAAGAAGCAGAAATTGTTACAGGTAACAATTTAATTAAGTTTATAAAGTTAATAATTTTTGCTATTAAGTATTATTGTAATTACTTGAATGTAATTTCCTCTTTTATTTTTAATTTGGTACTTTTGATTAGAGAATTAACAATTACATTTTATTAATTTATAGAGAGAATATTCTGAAGGATTATATTTTTAAATTTATATTGGCAATGTAAAAGTGCGACTGATTTTGTTGGAGATGATTTTTTCTGTTCTGTTGTAGAAATGAATTTCAACTCACTTTTATTTTATTTTATTTATTTACTTTTTGATGGTTTATGTATCCTGAATTGTTTCAGTATTAATTTAGAAAAAAAAAGGATATTTTGAAATGGCCCAGCCAAATAATAGTAAGTGGCCATGTCACTTTGAGTGCATATTTGTCAGAGTAAATAATATTCACTTTTTATTAGTTTTCCTAGATAAAATTGTGAATACAAAAGTTTCAGTGGCATATAAACAGAATTTTGTATTCGAACTTAACATTATTTAATGGCATCAGTTGTTTTAAGTATTCTGTGTGGAAATTATCTGCAGGCTACATTTTCCAAAGGTACTAAATTAAACATGTTTTTAGATGTAAAAAACGTGCATTAGAAGGATGGTTATTCCCTTGACACTGCTATTATTATATACATTTTTAACCCCTATCAGAAATTTTTATGTACAAGATGATAAAAATATGTGAACCAAATATAATGCAATATTTATTATTTACCTTTTATAAAGATTTATTATTTACCATTTAATAAAGAAATAAATTTGAAATAAAATCTTTCTATTCAAAAATTTATTAAAAGTTACAAAATTATCAAAATATGTAAACCAACTACAATGCAATATTTATTATTTACCATTTTATAATTATGAAAAGTTTTTTATTCATTATTTTATGAAAATATCAGTGAATATAGAACAAGTATTTCATTATAGTTGGTTCACATATTTTTATATTCTTGTAAATATAAAATTATTTTTGAAAATAAGCAATGTGATAAATAGTGTTTAACATCTTTATTGTCAATTCTCAAGAATAAAAAAATGTATAAACCTACTTTCATGTGTTTGGGTTTGATTACAATTCTAATCATCACTTTTTAAAACAAGGGAGTGTATACAGTAATAATTATGTTAAAGGAATAGCCATCCTTTTAACATTCCATTTTTAGGGGCAAGCACAAAGGTTAAACATTGCTGATATTTCATATTTCATTTCAAAGTCATCAAAACAAATTTGTAAAATTTCATATATACAGTGTAACCCGGATATAAGAGAGTTGCCGGGACCGGATAAAAAGTATCTTATATCCGGGTTTCTCTTATATCCGGGTTTGGTCTATTATATATACATTAACACAGGCTCTAATTTGGGACCAGAGAAGACCTATCTTATATCCGGGTTTCTCTTATATCCGGGTTACACTGTATTAGTATTAGGACAACAAAATACTAACAAATGTAACTGAGTTTAAGTATTTCTTCAATAATCTCTCTCTCTCTCTATTTATATATATATATATATATATATATATATATATATATATATAAAAGTTTATTATCCATAAAAAATGATGGGATTATTTAAGTATAAGTTCTGTCTAAGATCAAAGTTACACTCCACAGCCCTTTGATAAGGATGAATGTGTATGTGTGCTCTATAAAAAGTATTATTATATATACCTTTATTTATATATATATATATATATATATATATATATATATATATATATATATATATTGGGGCCGTGTGTATGTAAATACTAACAATATATGATTTGTGACACAACACATGACTTAGATGGTCAAATGTACTTGAACAAAACAGAACATGAACTTCAGACAGTTTATCTACAATTTTAATCCCAATATACAACATCTTATTCAAAAATTGGAAAATAAAATAAATTAAACAAGCAAATCTTGTTGGTTGAATTTCATAAAACTTGTTTGAGTGAATAATAATGGGATTCCATAATAAAGTTGTTCTTAAATTTTATGGCATAAACAATTCACCTAGTATGGATATACCATGTAATTGTAGAGCCTCTAATGTAATTTACCAGGCAACCATTTACCCTAAAGAGAACAAGAAAAACCAAAATTTTTATATTGGAATTTCTGCGGGTGAATGGAAGCAACGTCTCTTATTTTCATTTTGCATTAGCGCTCATTTTCCAACCCAAAATTGAAATTCCAATTTGCACTTTCCAAAAAATTTTGGGAATTAAGGTAGAAAAAACTGAACCCACAGATTGATTGGTAAGTTATAGGGTTTGCCCACATTCCTAATAGTTTTAAAAGTAGATGCAATCTATGCCTACAAGAAAAAATTAGAATTATTAAATTTAGAAATCCAAAGATACTGTTAAACCAAAGGAATGAACTATTTTCTAAATGCCATCACTGCAGTAGATTTAAATTTGCCTAGACCCTAAATGAACTTGCATGAATTGTCATCCTTTGGAAATTACCTGTGAATTCCTGCTCCTCTTTAGTCCTGACCAAACTTGAGTGAACTGTTATCCTTTAATAAGTACATGAACTGCTGTCTTTGATGGTTACATTGTATATTCTGCTTCTCCTTTTTTCATATATCCTTCCAAATTTTCTTTTCTGTTACACTTTACAAAAATATCTTATCTTTGACAATTACACTGTTATTCCGCTTCTCCTCCTTTCTTTATATATCCTTCCCATATTTCACTTCTGTTACAATTTACAATAATATTTTTTCTCTATCACTAAATTGCTATTAATTCTTGGTGACTATCAATAATATCTTTAATATTACCCTTATTGGCATTATTTTTCCATTTTTCTTACCTTAAGGTATCTTTATTGAATTATCCCTTACATATAAGTATTATATTTTCAATACAATATTATATATTAATAATAATATACCTTAATATAACTTTTGAGTTATTTTAAGTTAATTTGTTATTATGTAATAATGCATAATTATATGTTTTTATAAGGTGTATTTCATATATTGGTTTATATATTTTTTTATTATAATTTTTTTATATTTATTCTCAGTCAATTGGATGTCTAATTTTAAGTATTTATTTATTTTTTTAATATTATGGAGCTTTTTATATTTTATAAGTGGTGCATATGTTAATATATAATATTGATATGTAGTATTTAAGTGTTTTGTATTAATATATATTGTATTATGAAGTTTGATAAAGTGCCATTTGAATATTTATCTTAGTATAAATTTTAAGGGGTTTATATATTTTTGGGGTTTTATCTTTGCTTTTGTATTAAATATTTTAATTTCAGTTAAGTTTTTTTTGTAATATTTTATATTTATTTAAAAATCTTTTGTTACTATTATTTAATTAATTAATATATTTATATATTATTTATTTTTATATAGTATTATCTATTGATTCTAAAGGCATCTTTTAATTCTGTTATTCTTGAGGCCCTTAATTCATTTTTTCTAATTTTAAGTGTTCTTTTTATATTATATGTTAAATTTTTTTCCTTGTGGATGGGTATTAATTAATATTAATTGGTATTAATTAATATAAATTTAATTTGATATATGTTAATTTGGATGTATTCATCCTATGATATTTATCCCCCCGCCTTATATTAATTTTTTTAATATTTCCCTTAATATTCTTTTCTGACATATTTGCTTATTTAATACTCTTTAATTCTGAATTATCTCTCTCTCATATTCTGGGGTTTATCTCTTATGTTATATAATATTTGTTTGTTTGTTTTTTTCATTAATTTCTGAAGGTCTCTTTGGTCTACTGTCTGGTTTCTACTGGGTATATTAAATAGGTCATCTCTTTTTCCTCCTTTCCTTCTTTTTCTCTTCCTTTCCCCTCTGACCACCACTCATATAAAGACTTACTCCACTTTCTGTTTCTTTTGTCACCTTCTCTTCCTTTCTATTCTTCATCATTTTCCCCTGTTTTTCTTCCTTTCTTTCTTTCCCCTAGTTTGTTATTTTTTTTTTAAATTTATCATCCATTGACTGTTTGAAAAATCCTGTAAATTTAATTTTACAAGGTGAAAATAATCATTTACATAATGGTATCTTAATTCCAATTGCATGATATATATATATATATATATATATATATATATATATATATATACACACACACACACACTTCACTTTGTATTATGTAAATAATGGTCTTTTTCATTGAAAAAGATAAGTTTTTCTGAACATCTATCTTTCAATTCAATATCATTGCAATTTTATATTAGTTGTTTATAATTTCAAAAAGACTGAAATAGAAAATTCAAAAGATTTTAATCAAATATCAGTTAGTACATCAATTGTTCTTATAAATTTCTTTCTTCCTTTGTTTTATTTTATTTACTATTTTTGTTTGATTCTTTTTCAAGATGGAAACAAATCAAATACAACCACAGAAATCAATTCCAATTCAAACCAACCAACCATCATTCAGATTCCAGAGAATTTATTACCAATGTTTTTGCCAAAGAAAGACCCAATCAAAATTGGTAAGTTTTCATTCTCTGTTTTCAGTAAAAGCTAAAATTCTTTTAACGTTTCTTTATTGCATTTAGTTTTGAAACTTGTAACAATACGTCTGTGACCTAATAAAGAAAATAAAAAGCATTTATTTTTCAACAGAATCTCCTTCCTTGTTAATGTAACATAACCCAACACCTTTTCATTAATTATATAAATCAAATATTATAGTGGAAATTTCAAATCAGAATTCACCTATAACTGTTCCAAACTATGAACTTGTTTGTTCCCCTAAAATTTCTATTGCTATTTACTTCTGTACTTATTTGGAAAAAGAAGTGATAGATTTTTCAGGTTGCATAAAATTAAGTTTATTTTTCCCACATTTCTGTGCCATTAAAGTTTAAATGATCTTCATATATTATATATTAATCAAGATAAATTGATTTTTTTTTCTTTTTCTTTCTTCTTATAGGTCTTAAAGCTTCAGAGAGTGATTTGGAACGTCTTCGATGTAGCAAGTGTCAATTTCAGTCTTACTATCAACAACAATTCCAAAAGCATTTGTTGACCAATCACACAGAATGTGTAGAGAAATGCAAATGTTGTACTTATTTATCTTTGGATAAAATAGATTTATTAAATCATTTTAAAGTAAGTCAGATTTAATTGCAATTTCTGAAATTTTAAATGATTTCTACATGACTTGAAACAGAACAAAATAGCTTCTAATAAAAATAGCAAAATTCACATTGACTGAAACAGCTGTTGCTTAACCCCCTAACTGTGGATGTTTTCTTATTGTAATGCAGCCTAAACAGTCTGTTATAGTATAACGCCACATAAAATGTTCTCAGTTTGGAAATTAAAGCAATTCCCAGTACAATGGAATCAACAGTTTTTGAGGAATTCTTAATTACTGAATATTACACACAAAAAATCAGCTTAAGAGAGATAACTCTACGTCTCTCAACTGCTTATTACAGTCTTTTCCTATCAGTCAGTTATGTGCCATGCGTGATACACACTTAGGTGATCTTGTATCTTTCGATATGTGACTGACGAGGCAGATTTTTTCACATAGTAGCTTGCCATTTCTTTCTGCAGTAGACCAGTTGCCATCCAAGGCTATAGAACCCGGCCTGTCCTGCTATTTACCCATAGCTGGGGGAGGGAGAAGAATAGGATTCATACTTTTCCCAAAGGTATTAGCACGTAAGTGAACGTCATGGATTCAACTGGAATTTGAACTCAGCTCTCCAATTCATCAATCCAAGCTGCTATCCATTACTTCACCATGCCTTTTCCTATAGTTTTTTTTAATAAGAGAATGAAAGGGATGAACTGAAGAAACCTTAACCATTTTGCACTTTTCTCTGTTGGCCATAGTAGCGTACTGACAATGACAATGCCTTTTTTTATCATTATATTATTATTAATAATATCAATAATTAGGCTTAATGATAATTAACATTTACAAATAATTGTAATACAAATTCTATAAACAGGAAGTGATATATCATGTATCGCAACTGCCACAGGTAGCATTTCAGTAAATTGTAAAAAGAAAATTGCATCTAAATGTTGTGGGGTAATGGTAGATAAAAGAAAGTGATTTAAATATTAGAACCAATTGTAGGACAGAGAAGAAAGATATTTCTCAATTACTATTAACTGATGAAGATGGATATCATAGCAATCACAGAACATTATTACTTGAGTAATATTGATCCTTACTGAGTTCTCCCACACTTGTGATGTTGTACTAGTCTAAGTTAAGCTAAGGCATTTTGCTAGTGGATAACAACAAACTTATCTCATCTACTATAAAAAGTGCAACCATCACTGTTCTCCTTCCCCCGTATGGCCTTGCACCAAACTAAGTTAACCTTCATAATTACAAATAATTGGACACAGGTACACTTTAGATTATTTTTCTTTTATGCGGGTGATTGAAATTACAAATAACCTTTTGTGCTTGTCAAATGTAAACAACCAAAATATGCTCAAGGGCTTTTCAGGTTACATATTTCTCACACTGGTTGAATAATAAATGCTAAATTTAATTAGTGTATAGAACATTATATATTTGTTTGTTGACGATTCCTCTAAGGAATTCAAAAATCATTTAATGGACATATGGATTTTTGTCCTTTGATATCTTGTCTGGTTACTTTTAGCCTATAATTAACAAACCAAAAATTCAATCTGTTAATATTTCTAGAGAATGTTTTAATAAACTTTAAATTTAAAGATCCCTGACTTAAACAGCATAGTTTTGAACATCCATATAAAGTCACTTGGCTTTCATCATTTTCACAAGACTTACATTTTTGGTTAGATCTGAAACCTTAAAAAAAGCAAACATCAATAATGAAAGGTGATTTAATTGTTCATTTTCACAAATGAAATTTCTGGTTTCTGACATTTACTGATTTTGGCACCATTAAGCAAAGACTTGTTTATTTCTATAGAAAGATATTGTTTTGTTTCCTTACATAGGTCAAGCTCTTATCCAGGCCAAAGCAACAAAGTCTTCTGTCACTATTGGTTTTTCAGTAGTTGCTACTAACAGTGGCTGCATACTTCTTGTGTAGATTGCAGCTTCTACTACCTGACATAATCCTGTTGTATATGTCTTGATGACAGCTGACAAAGCAGAGGAGATAGTGATCCAAGGTATCAGTCTTTTGAAGCTTTCAATATACCAACCCCTTCCACAATATAGGGAAGGGGTCTGATTTCAGAGGTATTCCTTATTTCACAAATCCGGTAACTCCTTAGGGTTGTAGTGGCACTACATCTATTGCAGCCATAGTAGCAGTGGTTTGTCTTGGGCAAGACAACCTGATGGAGCCCAAGCCTATCTAGGTTTGATTTGAATTCAGTTTTCCTTCTCCTAGACTGGTTGCCAACCAAGGCTATAGAGCCCAGCCTGTCCTGCTATATATCCCTAGTTGGAGGGAAGAGATGGATTCATATCTTTCCTAAGAGTATTAACATGTAAGTGAATTCAACTGGATTTCAAACTCAGATCTCTGATTTGTCAATAAATTATTCGCGGTGCCTGCTATTTAATTCATAACTTAAAATGAATTTATCCTTTTATCAAAGGCATCAGTGCAAAATTAACAAAAGTCATCATTTGGACTTGGTACAATAATTCCACTTTCAATACTGATAACTGTTTCATTATCCATGGGTTTTGTTGCATGATGTAGTGACATTTTGATCTTTGTTTCTTTTTGTTTGTTTCATAAGAGGAACTCAATATTAGATAAATCAAAATGAGATCTTTGTCTATGTTTATCATTTATTTTGCAGGAAAATCACCCTCGCTGTCTCTGCCAAGTGTGTGGGTTTACATCTGAACATGCTTATGTCCTAAGACGTCACATGATGCGCCATAGTGCTGATGGCTGCACGTGTGAACTTTGCGGGAAAACATACAAAGTGAGTACTTATTAATATCATATATGTTCGAATATATATGTATATACTTATATGCTACTTATATATGGACATGTTGATATTGTTATTATTATGAGAGTGCTGAAAAGTTTTTTGCCCTAACCCAATGAGCCATATTATCACTGTAACTAAAAATATTGTTCTATTATAAAGTGAAAATATTCAGGGTATTTGCTTCTCTTTGAATTTGTTTCAAATCATTGACTGAGCCATTTCAATAGAAAGTGTGGAAATTTTAGCTGTTCAGTCCCAGGCTGTCATGAAATTCTTATTCCTGCAGAAGAAAACTCCAAGAAAATCTATAACTGCATTGCTTGACAAGTGCCTGTCATACTCAACTGTGTAGAAATGGTGTGCCAATTTCCAGCATGGAGATTTTGAGATCCAAGATGAAACATATACTAAGAGACTTTCAACAAGGTGAATGCTTGAAATTGTTGATTATCTTCATGATATAATTTTGACTGATCAACAAATCTCAGCCTAAATAATTGCCGAGATAATAGAAATATCAAATAAACATTGGATTTATAATTCATGAGCCTTTGGGTATGCAGAAACTATACCAAAATGTTTGTGTGCCAACCAAAAACAATATCAATTAATTAATCTGAATTAATGCAAAATACTATTCTGCCGAGGTAGTCATTCTCTTTTTTTCTTCTCGATAGTTTAAAAGATTTGCAGTTTGAGCGCATAGACGATCAACCTTACTTATCAGCTCTTATTTCATTTATTTCCTGTTTCCAAATCTTAAAATGAGTTTGAAAGGAAGGACATTTTTAATAATTTGGAGGTGATAGCAGTAATAGAATAATATTTCAATGACCAAATGTCAGAAGGTATTAAAGAAATCTGAGAAATTATGGACCAAGTGTGTTGAATTGCTGAGTGGAGATGTGGTATAGCCAGTACCTAACATGGCTCTATTTTGGTAGTGTCTAGAAATTTTCACCACTCACTTGTACTTTTTTCTTGTGATACAAATCTCCTTTCTGAATCAAAAGATATCTAAGATATCCAGATGTAAACTTTGAAAAGCTTATTGTAAATTATATCCAAAGAAAATCTACTGCTGTTGTTGTTGATGATGATGATGATGAACTTTCTATATATTCAAATTCTGCAAACAGCAAAAGAAAAGATTTCCACATGCATTTTAATGGGATTATTGAAAAGCACTGAATTTAATGGTAATCTGACTTTGAAGAATTTTGAACTTTTTGACTTAATCTTTTGCACAGAAGTGTAAGTTTTATTTTCATTCATGAAACACTCTATCACAAAGGTTCATAATATAATTTTGATTTTAAATTTTGGGGGACAGAGTAAATACATGATGATCTCTGTTTGAGAAAAATGTGTCAAAGAAAATATTTTTTTCAAAGAGCTTTTATTTTCTCTTCTTCCAGGACCAGTATATCTTAAAAATGCATGTAAAAATGGTACATCTTCCTGCAGAAGTCTTGTATGAATGTACAGTTTGTGCAAAAAAGTTTACCAGAAAAGCTCATCTCAAGAGGCATCTCCGCATCCATGATCCTGAAAAGCCATACAAATGTCCCAGCTGTGATTACAGGTATTTTGATCTTTGCTTTTATCTTATTCATTAGTCAGTAGTCTGAGAATCTAAGAAATAATGATTCTTTAATGTGGTGAGATATTTTCATGGAGAAATTTCTGCTGTTTTTCTGAACAAGATTGTGAGTCATAATATTTTTTTGCTTTTGGCTAAATGCAGATTAAAACTTTTTGAAAAAAGTGAGAACAATCATTATTTTGATAGAGTAAATGTGGAGATAGCATTTAGTTAGTCATTGTCAGTCTAACAAAGACTTTCTGAGGAAAACCACAAATATTAACTGCTTATTAATATTAAATTTATCAAAACCTAAATTTTTTCACATTTGTAAAAAGTAAATGATATTTGACTGTATGTAATCCACATAGATATCTATTTACAATTGACTTCATATCTGTGTCTACTTTCCAAATTAAAACAATACCAAATAAGAATACAGAGAAACATTTTTTTTCTTTTTGCACTGCTATTATTAGTAATAGCAGTTTGAAAAGAAAAAAAATGTTTCTTGATCCAATGACAGATATTCATGTTTCTTTATTTTTCAATATCACCATCATCATCATCTTGACTTTTGTTATCATAGCGGAGAGGTTTAAATGCAGAAGCTATATTGAATCTCCTCCACAACGGTCTATCAGCAAATCTGGTATAGTCATACTTGACCATAGTTAGCCATTGTCCAACCAGTTTTTGCATTGGTGTCCACTCCTATGTCCACCTTCAATGGTGCCTTGCATGATGGTCTTGCACAGGCTGTCATGCCTTGTAACGTGTCCAAATTATGCCATTTTTTTGTTTGACCGTGGCAAGATGAGGTTCCTGGTGGACCTCAAAACTTTCAACCTTTTTTCGCACAAACTCATTGAGTTTATGTTCCCAATAGAAGATGCCAAGAAATTTTCTCATGCATTTCTTCTCAAACACTTCAATCATTCTTTCTGTTTCTGCCAATTTTCAATATAACTTCTCCAAAATAATTTTAGTTGAATTTTAAGTGTTTGTAAAAATCACCAGCAAGTTATCCACGAGATAGCGGATTCTGTTTAAAGTTCTTAAAGATATAGATACAATATTGACCTGAATGAATAATGGCCTGTTGTTGGGGCTGTGGTGATCCCCAGATAAAAAAATAAAATTAAATATGAAAATAAAATATGAAAAAAGAATTAAAAATAAAATAAGGCATTTGCCATATCTTTCTCTCTCTTTCTCCTCTTTATATAATTCTCTCTCAACTAATGAGAAGGCAACCATCATATAAAAAGAGGAAGATGAAAAAGAAAAGACTGAACACAGTTAAGAAATGGTAGAAATTTTCTGGCCTCGATTTCTATTCATTGTCACTAGAAATCTACCAAAATAAGAGAGGCTCCATGCATAACTTCCTGTATGAAAAAGAAAGGAATGTTGGAAAATAAAAGAATTTTACCCAATCAAAAAAGAACAAAGAAACTTTTGATGTTAGTTGAAACCAAACTTTGTACCAGTAGTCTGGAGACCTTTCTTAAAGGATATAAACAGACAGCCAAGAGGCAGCAATAAAAAAGGGACCTCCAGAGAAACCAGGCAACCATGTTGCATGAAGAAACTAAGCAGTCATCTGCTTAAGACATTTTTACACCTTTCTAAGGGTCAAGAATACACTGCAGATTGACACTGCACCTATTTCCAAAGTAATCATACTCCTGACAACAGCCAAAAAAGATGATGACTAATACCAAAGTCTGACTATCAACTATCAAATACTCAGCCAAACAAACTTTTACTATCCTGAATTACAAAGGATTTGCTCCAATCGAAGTCAAATATATATTATTTATTTATACTTTTGAGTTTGTTTATTTCTGAAGTTTTGGGTAAATATTGCTAAGAACCACTATGCCAACTGCTTCCATAGCAGAAGAGTACCCAAAATGGTTGTGAGTGGCAACCTGTGATGCCTGAAGACAGAATCTTGATAACTGAGCAGTCCTGTTCATTGAGTGGACATGTGAACCCCATTTTGGGCCTTACTTGGGATAATGAAGTGAAGCTATTGTTTGCTGATAGAATGAAACAACATATAGCATCTTGCAAGTTTGGTTCTAGAGATTGTTGATTCAAGAGTCTGCTGAACAACAGCAAATCCTCAATCCCTCCCCTATTTAATTAATTTGAAGTCCTGACATCTACAGCAGATAAGGTTGACTGTTTCGCTCGAGAATTCTCATGCAACTCAACACTCGACTCATTCGGAGTACCCACACCTGATTTCCACCGTAGAACAGAGGGTCTACTGAATGATATGTGTATAACCCC
This sequence comes from Acanthosepion esculentum, assembly GCA_964036315.1. NCBI lineage: Eukaryota > Metazoa > Mollusca > Cephalopoda > Sepiida > Sepiidae > Acanthosepion > Acanthosepion esculentum. The sequence goes on from OZ038495.1 coordinate 76,715,190, forward strand.
ATCTCTGGTCTTGGACATCATTTCTAAATTTGACTCCCATAAGACAATTGGAGGTGACTGGATCCCAGCTGTCATCCTAAAGAAATGTGCTCCTCAGCTGGCTCCAGTTCTCTTCAAACTCTACAACTATTGCCTCGCTGCTTCCTGCTTTCCAATTTTTGCAGTTTGATATCTGTGACTTCTACCCATCCATCACGGAAGATCTACTGATGGCTGCTATTACTTTAACAAAGAACTTCTGCCATATTTCTGACCAAGAAGTAAATATAATATGACAGGCACAGAAACTGGTACCATACCATGATGGAACTCTATGGACTAAGAAAAGTAACCCAGATTTTTGCATATCCATGGGAGCACATGTGGAAGCATGTGAACTTGTAAGGATACTGTTATTATGGAGACTCAGATTTATCTCTGACATAAAAAACAACAGTATATACAGAGACAATGGGATAGTTCTCCTTCGTAAACTGAGACCAAGACAAGCGAACTGGATGAGAAAGGACCTAACTAAATTCTTTAAGGACCATAAACTGAATACTACCATCAATACTAACGCTAGAGTGATCAGTTTCCTAGACTTTACATTAGACCTGAGCAAAGGCCTGTATAAACCATGCACTAAGGATTCGTACAACCACAGGTACGTCGACAGAAAATTCAACTACCATAAAAGGATCCTTGACACTTTACACAAATCAGTACAATTTAGCTTATTGACTAACTCCACTAACAAGAAATATTTGATGGTAATAAAACTAGATATACTGCTAGAATATAGCATATAGTGCTAGAATGCAGTGACCATAAAGTGAAATTAGAGTATGTGGAAAGAAATAACAATAAAGATAAAGGTAAGCTAAAACAAAGCACCATACAATAGTAACATCCAAACTAATGTAGGTAGAATTTTCCTAAATTTAATTCAAACACTTTGGTCATTCTCCAACACTAAAAAAGATTTTCAACAAAATAATATTAAGGTAAGCTATAACTGTACAAAAAACATTGATAATATATATCTCAACATAACAATAATGTATTAAGCAAGCACACAAACAAAACACTAAATGATAATCCTACTAAAAGTCAATGCAACTGCTGTAAAAACGTGACCTGCCCATTAAATAGCCAGTGCATGACGAAAGGCATAAACTACAGAGCTAGGATCGATCCAGACGATGATGTTAAATATTACTTTTGTTCCACCGAGAACAGCTGGAAATTGAGTTTTTACTGTTGCCAAATGACGCTGAACAATATTAAATACAAAAACTGCACAACTTTATCAAAGTATTTTTGGCGATATAAAAAAAAAAAGCAGCTATAAGAACCCTTCCATTAGCTGGGCGATAATTGCAAAAACTAAACCATACTATGGAAAAGGAGACAGATGTAACTTGTGTTGGAGAAGCTTATATTAAAACGCTTAAATAACCCTAACTTGCTGAACACGAGAAGTGAGTTAATAGCCCTATGCATACCTTAAACTAAGTACCTGCTGAAGCACACTGACCGCAATTAAAATAGATTTCAAAATAGATTTTACAAATAAAAGTATGTAAGCATGAGGCTAGGTTCCAAATGCATTAGATATATAGTCTTAACTTATAATTATGTCAACATCGTGAGAGCTAAGTTTATTCCATATGACATTACTTTAATAATATATTCTAACGACGGTTTTTATGCAAAAACGAGAGTTATCCCCCTTGATACATAGCGTGTTTCAAATTTTCTTTTTAAATTATTTAAAATAATTTTTTTTAATTTTTCGTCTTTCGAACTTTTAATCAGTTGAACGATATAAATTATGAATAATTCTAATATAGGTAACAATAATAAAATAAACAATCTTAACACAAATTTCATGACACTTTAACAGTCAGTGAGTTTTTTGCACCTGAAGATTTGCATGTTTGCATAAAACTCTTAGTTGTGCTATCGATGTAGGATATTATGTATATTTGCTTATATATATAGTGAGTTTTAAATTACTTGATCATTCTTAATCCAAATATCATTGGAATCAACATCAAATCTATTTTTATTTATAAGTGTCAGAAATCAATGATCAATTGGTTTGGAAGACTTACAACTTCCACATCACGGTAAAATACCTGAAGTAAAACTTGTGTCGAGTAGCTAATGGTTTTCAGGTGCTTACAGATTAGTGTTTATATATGTCTGTGCCTCTGTCATGTCATGGCAAATGGGTTTCCCATCTTGATATTTTCTAATATTGTTCTCTAAGAGTGAAGGTTAATAAAAACAAATAAAGCAGACAGTGAAGATTAATAAAAGAAATATGGCTTATAATAAAACACCCATCGACTACATGTTGACATTGATTCAAGTAGTGAGAAGAAGCAGAATTCACATGAGTGCACAAGATTTCTATTAATAGAATTGGTGTGGGGGCACTCCTCTTTGTAAACTACCAACATTCATAATCAAAATGGTTATATCCTCGAGATTTAACCCAAAGACTGTCAAAAAAGAAAAAAATGAAAATTTGGAATATCTTGGTTGAAGTGAAGAAAAAAAAGAAGCAAGCAAAGATATTGTTATAGTTAGACATATTGCACAAAATAAAATAATAATATATCCCCACCAAACACTAAACTCAAGCTAGGGCATAGTGAGAAACACTGAACTGCATATTGGATGAAATTAAAATTCTGTTTAAATTCTATGCTTTTGTTTTTAACCAATGAAAACTAAACTGTTGCCCTTGTCTCCAAAAGGTTAATTTTTGGAATGGAGTGTTTTATACCCACATTAATATTCCAGCAAAAACCAGTCAGCCCTGGTTCATCCCTGAATGCACTGCTACCATAGCTCACCAGAACAGCTACTTCACCATGTATCGCAAGGAGCAATGTAGTCTGACCCTTCTTTCATAACTGCCCACAATCAGTGTAAGAAAGTTCTGGAAAATGCAAATTGCAGCTACATGCAAGCTGTCCAGGACAAGGTCAAAAAGAAATAAATTGGTTCTCATAAATTCTGGAAGATCACCAACCAAGTTATGAACAGAGGCAAAGTGGCTGTGCTTGCTATTATAAATGGCCCTGTGGTCATATCTCCCTTGATAGACAAGGCAAAGCTTTTTACCTCAAATTCAAGGTTAGATGACAAAGGCCATCCTCTACCCATGTCTCAATAATATCTTCATTTCAGCACAATAAGTCTCTAGACTTATAAAAGCTTTGACCCTAAGAAAGCCACAGGCCCAGATAAAATTTCAGTGGTTGTTCTTAACAGTATCAACCTAGAATTATCCCTGGTACTTCGGAAGTTATTCAAACACTGTTGAAGGAGAAATCCTTCCCAAGCCTGTGGAAGGAGGTAAGTGTGTGCCCAGTCTTCAAGAATGTGAGTAAGCAATCCTCCCCATCCCAGTATAGACTCATCAGTAAGCCTTTTGAGGCTTTAATCAACAAGAAGGTTGTCAAGCACCTAGATAGGAACAACCTCCTGTGTGATGAGCAGTATCAGTTTTGATTGGCCCAATCCACTGCAGACGTCTTAACTACCATTACACACAGACCTACACACACATTGATGCTCATTATCATCAGATATCTCAAAGGCCTTTGACAAGGTGTAGCACAAAGGATTACTACACAAGCTCTCCAGCTATGGAATCACTGGAGGGGTTTTCTCAATTATAAAATCCTTCCTAACAGGTAGATCTTTGAAGGTAGTTATTGCTAGTCAGTGCTCCGATGCCCTGGCAGTCAATGCAGACATACCCCAGGGGTTACTTCTCAGATCAACCCTCTTCCTCATTTACATAAATGATCTGTCTAAGGATATACTCAGATCATTTGTAAACATCTATGCTGATGGGTGCGCCTCTAAAAACATGAACAGAGATTGGCAGCTGACCTCTCTTCCAATCTAGCACTAACTTTCCAGGGGGTAAAAAACTGGCTCTGCTTACATTCAATGTCTCAAAAACCAAACACAAGTTACATTCCATTACCACCAATCAGACCCCCAAATTACTTGAGAGAATATTGGGCCTCAGACTCACACCCCACCTAAAGTGGAATTCTTACAGTAGTAAGTACCTGACTCCACATGCCATCCTCTACCTTTATAAGAGCCAGAACAAATAGAAAATAGAGTACTGCTCCATATTTGTGCAGGAGCTGTCCAGTCCTCACTTTCCAGTCTTGATTGAATTCAAAAGTGTCTGCAAGTCCTTATTGGAAAATAATTATTTTCCACTCATCAGCCCCTCTCTCTCTCTTACAGGTGGGATGTGGTGAGTCTCTCACTGCTCCCATGGAAAGTGCTCAGACAAACTACATTCCTTGGTTCTGCCAGGTATAAGCTTCACAACAAGGGCCACCATGCCACTTACATTGTAGCAAACCACCCACATTCCACTCAAACAGCTTTTTCCTGCGAACTACTGCTCTGTGGAACAGATACCCAAGAGGATGTTTCCCCAGTCACTACACTCTTCACCTGTTCAAGTCTAGTGTTAACCACTATCTTCCCGTCTTATCCATATAAATTACTCCTTAATGTAACCCTCATACAGGGCAAACCTTACTGTAAAAAAAAATACAGAATTTAAAAATTGCTTCACATATAAATACCAATAGTGCTAATATGTATATGACATCTATAAACAACCAAAGAAAACAAAACAACATGGAATTTGCCAACTGAACTATAACTCTAAAATTTCTAACGAAGTTAAATAAATAGCGAAATATACCAAATTTATAAAGATTTCCTACTTGTTCCTTGTTCAATCAATTTAATCTATATTTTCAGTTCATATGTATAAACAATAAAAAATTAAGTGAAATGTTCTTGATGGTAATTAATGTAGAAAATTTAACATTAAAACTATTTCTTCACATAAGACATATATATTTTGAACTGGAATTAAATAAAATATGTATTCAACATTGAATGCCCCCGCTTATGTTGAAATGTTAATTCCCTCACTTATGCATCAACAAGCAACCAGTAGCAGAAGCAGTAAAGATGATTCACACAATGTTTTATTTCAAATCGTTAGATCAGAGAATGCACTAGATGAAATGATGAAAACAACAAAGATGAGGATATTTGAATAATTCTTGCAATAACAATACATTCTCTCATTTTTATTTGAGATACATTTTTGTACTAATCTAAATTGTTTTTCAACGTAATTATTATATCTAAAATATTGATTGCATATTTTAATCTTATTTTAAAAGTACATTTTAGTAAATAATATAAAATACCCTCTACTTACTTCCATGCCCCACCACACACATTGCTATTTCCTGCAATCTGATTCTATGCACTTTGTTTTTCAGGGGTTGTGAGCGGTCAGATATATCAAAACATATTCTTATACATGATGAACCAAAACATATTTGTGAAGTGTGTGGCAAAGCCTTCCGTCATATAAAGAACAAAGAGTTACATGTGAAAAGGTAAATTTGTTTGTCTCTTCAAATTTTAAGGGCAGAAATGTTACAGACATTCTTTCTCTTCTTTCCTTCATTTCATCTACAGATGAGAAAAAGAACAGTATGAGAAAAGAACAGTTTTGTTTACTATAAAATATTTTTAAATGTTTCATTATTTATTTCAATAGTGTATAATAAAAATTTGTTGGTACAAACATGATGATAAGTCATTATGTGGGAAAATCACCTTCCTTATTCCAAAAAAGGGCAGCACTGTTTGTAATAAATTGCTTGCTCACTCTAATATGGTGATTATTTTTTCACCAAGAGAAATAGGAGAAATTGTTAATAGAAAAGAATTGATTCTTGACATAGTACAACTCGTATAGATATCAAAGTGTCAGAAAATACTAATGTTTCTTTTGTGGTGACTACTTTTCCCTCATAATTTGACATTTTTCTTTCTTTCTCTCTTTGCAGGCACAAAGGTCAGCGGGATTATAAATGTGGGGTTTGTGATTTCTTTGGCTACACATTCACAGATATTCGAAAACACATCGAACGCAAACATTCTGATGTAAAAACCTTAGTATGTGATAAATGTGGACAGACTTTCAGAAATGAAACTTTATTAATTGTGAGTAATTTTATATATTTCAGTTAATTTCTTTGTTTTGATCTTTTAATATTAAATAATGATATTATACATTATATAAACTGAAGTGCCAAAAAGATTAGAGAGCCTCTTAATGTATAACACCTCCTTTCACCTGAATAATGGTAACTAAGTGATGTGGAATGGAGCTTCTAAGGTGGAGTTATTGTATCACTCTATCTATTCAAGCATGTTCCAAGTAAATTGGAGAATTTTTCCTTGAAAAATGACTGAAACAGTTACATCAGATATACTATCAAATACAGTCATTGGTTGCTAGGTAACTAACATCAATGGAAATGCATAGGCTCATTAGCTCCATATGTTAATTTTATTAATACATTAAATACTAATAAAAATGACTAATGTAGAATTTGAAAAGGTAGTCTTTATGTAAACTTCTAATTGTAAGTGTTTCTTTTTAATTATTATCTCTTCTTCTGCGTGGTTTTTCATTTTCAAGTCGTACAATAACACATTTCATGGAATATTTTTAGTGCTGAGCAATGCTGACTTCTGAAACGATGGGATACCAGGCTTTATTCCAATTTTCTTAGAATAGGTCTTTAGTAATTGTCTATATTGGAAGGTTTGGCTATGGGTTCGCCGTTGTCACCGGTAATGGCGAATATATACATGGAACACTTCGAAGACATGGCCTTAGGTTCAGCTCCCTTAAGGCCAACTATGTGGCTCAGATACGTTGATGACACATTCATACTCTGGCCTCACCAGGAAGACGTCCAGGTACTACTGGAGCATGTGAACACAATACGACCATCCATACAGTTCACAATGGAGAAGGAAAGAGATAACCAACTGGCCTTCCTGGATGTTCTCATAACACGCACAGAGTGTGGGTTCAAGACATCAGTGTATCGCAAACCCACTTTCACCGGACAATACCTAAACTTCAACTCCCATCACCCATACAGTGTCAAACATGGAATCGTACGCTGTTTACAACATCAAGCACAGACAATAAGTAGCGATTCCCACACGTACCACCAAGAAATGACCAGGCTAAAAAATACCCTTCGACGTAACAACTACCCCGATAGCATACTGTCCACCAAAGGGAACAATAGAGTAAGGGAAGAAAATGACTCGCAAAAACCTCCAACGGTCTGCTTACCATACATGCGAGGTGTCTCAGAAAAAATTCAAAAAGTATGTGCCCCTTACAACATCAGGACGGTATTCAAAAGTGAATCAACACTGAGAAGACACCTAGTCCGAGTAAAGCCACCCATAGAGAAGAACCAGACCAAGAACTGCATATATTCCATCCCATGCAGCTGCGGCAAGGTTTACAAGGGCGAAACATGCCGCCCCCTTAAAGTAAGGGTGGATGAACATCGAAAAGCAGTGACTAGAGGGGAGACGGAAAAGTCGGGTATAGCCTACCATGTATGGAAGGAAAAGGGTGACCATCGCCCTCTCTGGGATGAAGTTAAAATAATAAACAGTGAGCCCCACTGGAAAGTGAGAAAACTCAAAGAAACAGCTCACATGCTAGGACATAACAACCTCCTGAGCAGACCAAGTATAGAACTGAACACGATTTGGGCACCCCTAATCGTAAGAGAGAACCTAGAATAACAACTTAGGTTTAAATATACTAAAAATTCATACACGATCGTCCCAGTGACACATGGCCGAGGCGACTAGGACGTTGGAACAGTGATTGCAAGTTCTCCCGATGTTCTGAGTTCGATCCCGAGCAAAGGCAGTGGCAGCGACAAACAAGAGCGGTGACAACGATAATAGAAGCAACAGCAGCAGCAACGATGGCGTCAAGCAGTAGTAGCAGCAGCGATGGCCTTAATGGAACGAGAACATGGTACCCCCGTAACAATAAAGGGTTGGGTTCGAAATTCCAGACCGATGGTTCCCGAGTTCGAGATGCACCTGAGGAAGGCCGGAGGATCAGACGGCCGAAACGTTGTGAGGAAAGCAACCAAGATGAGGAAGTCAGTCCGATTAACGAAATCCATAGTCAGTCCGATTAACGAAATCCATAGGTCTTTAGGTTCGGTGGTATAAACTCTAACACCCCAATGATAACTGGGGGGGAGACAGTAGTGGCCTGAACATCCCACATTCTGACAACCTCAGTCTGTAGGTTAATGTACTTTTTAAGCTTTCCAATTTCTTTAGCCTTCATATTAGGGTCACCAGGGACAACCACATCAATGACGAGGCATTTATTTTTCTTCTTTTTTTCTTTCTTTTCTTTTTTTTTTTTTCATGATAGGGATTTTTCATGATGTTGAACTCCCATAAGATCTTGACTTTGTCATTTTTTATCACCTTTTTTTGTTTGTGGCAGTACCATTTCTGTTTGACTTCATACTTCCTATATGCTTCCTCTCACCAATGCAGGAGAGACCACTTTATCATGGTAGTGCTTGTATTCTTTCTGCATAAGCATTTCACATGTGCTAACATACCACCTCCATTTTCCACCTCCATACCACACAGCCTCTATTTGTCTGAATCCACCTGTCAATAAATGTTCTTTTGGACAGGATTAGTATTCAGGGCTTGGTTTTGGGTGGCTACCAGTAAACTTTCAGTTTTGTGTTTTGATTTGCCCACCAATCCCATGAGTCTTTTGTCTTAACAGCTTTGGTGTTCCTCTCAAACTGCCCATGAAGCAGCAGCAGCCATTGTCTCTTTTGTTTTTAACTTCTCTCTCAGTATGCTCTTCCTGTATTCTTCTGTGTTCTCAATGATTTCTTTTTACAAGATTTCACCATGTACTTTTGGTACAGAGCAACATTCTCAAAAATCAGTGTTCAGGTTTGTAGCCACTTCTCCACTATACCTTATATAAGTTACAAGATTACGGGCATTCAACTTGGACTTCAGAAGAAGCCATAATCTTTTCATGTATGTCTCTGTAATCAGTTCTTACATCTGTCTCCCAAGGATGTCATCTGACATCTTTGGAAGACAAACTGATTACAGAAAAGAACTCCAGAATACCAAGGTATTTTTACCCAGTTGGTAATTCAATATTTGTACTAGCAACTTTTTTATTTCACTTCACCATCAGTGCAGAGCAATTCAACATCCCAAACTCCATGCCAATGTCCTTGCAGTAGATAGGTATCTCCACAGATTCACGATACCTAAGGTTTAAAATGAATTTTTTTAAATGAAAAATCTTTCTTGAAGCTTTTATTTTAGTTGTAATTTCAAGCTAATAGATTAAATTTAATATTTTCAAGCAGCAAAATATTTTATTGTATTTCAAAAACTAATGTTTTTTTTTTTTGCTAAAATAGCTGATTAATGCCCTTTTTTAGTTGTATTTCATCACAATGTAATTTTCTTTATTCAAAACTCTTCCAAAAATAAAATATACTTTTCTGAAACTTTGAGGAATATTAGATGACTTAACATATAATTAATCTGATTTAAAACAAATATTATTTACTTTAAGCCTAAAATATCGCAGAAATGCATTTTTTAATCTGACAGTGGCTGTGTTTTTAACTGACAGTAGCTATGTTGACATGTTTGTCAACATGATGACAGATCTAATGTTATTCTATGGAGATTTTATCTGTTAAATATAATTGAAGAAAATGGTGTGAGCACCCTTTTTATTTAATTTTTAAGTACTCAGTCAACTTAAAAATTTAGAAAAATATTTTCCATAATCTGTTTTATTGAATTTTAGAAATTTCGGCTTTAAATTTACTATAGTCATTGCTCTTATTTTCTGATAATATTCTGTGTGGTCACCTGTACTTACAAAAATTGGCACGTTTATACACTAATAAAAAAAATTCAAAATTATTTAAAAAATATCCAAGAAGTTGCTTGCAATTTTCCAGGAAAGCATTCTAGTTTGCATAAGGCTAATGACATTTTTGGCTGTACCAAACATCAGTAAGCACTTCAGTACCCAGAAATGGGGAACCATATCATAAGCCTTCTTAAAATCAATCCAGGCCATACACATGTTGGTTTACTGTCACTTGCAGTTTCAGAGTACAGCTTTATCAATGGCAAGTTGGTCTTTAGTACCTCGAGGTCTTTTTCAGCATTTTTTTTGCTAGTCTGGTAATGGACTGTTTCTCAAGAGATCATCATCATCATCATCATAGCAATTTGTGTGTATGTGATGCATGACCTATATCTTGTTTAACCATAACCAGGAAATCTTTTGAAATTATTGGATTTAAAATTTGTAATTATTTTGGATTAAATAATTATATTTTTGGATTAATAGTTATATGACAATAACATAACACTTGTGTAGTAGATATTGAAATGTTCAAATCTAAACAGGATTCACTTGTTAATTTTTAACTTGAGAGAATTTGCTATATTTTATTTTTAATGATATTATCACTATTTTTTATTTCATTTACAGGAGCATCAAAAGCAAAAGTGTGATGTGACAATGATTGAACAAGCTTTAACTATAGCAACATCATCAGGTACAAGTGAGGCTCGCATTCAGATTCCTTCTTCTCTACAAATTGATGGTCAACAGATAACAATCAGTGACCAGCAAATTCCTGTTGATGGTAGCCAAATGAATATTACAGTGGAACAACTTAATTTAACAGGTCAGTAGAATGCATCAACTGCTTTTCTCTTACAGCAATAATTGAATATTGAAATATTTTCTAATTAATAGATTTAAATTTTATTACATTTAGCAATTGTAAAACATCAATATACCATGTTATCCACATCATATTTGTGCCTAGAAATGGTTTAACAGACAAACTTACTTTTTATCTGTTTTAATTATTGACCAAAGCGCAATCTATCGATTCCTGCAGAGACTGTCAACTCCAAAATAGCAACAGCTTTATTTTCTTCTTTACTAACATTGTTAAATATTTAAAGATTCTTTCTATAATTCTGAGAAGACTTCTCTCTCCAAGGGTTGCTTCCATTCTGTTGGAATCATTCTATTTGTTGCTTTCAAATTTTGACAGATCCATTCTACAGCCCTTGTACAATCCATATGAAAAAGTAGGTCTTGTTCTTTAGGAAAGTTCCCAGATACTCCAACTGTTATCATGCATTGTAATACCTTCTCTCTTTGTGGAAAGGTCATGGCTACCTTCTGCTGTGTGGTTGGCTTAGGGCAGCTGTAGCCTTCTTAAAGTGATGGGTTACTGCAGTAACCAAAGGGTGGAAAGACAAAACCTGCAATGCACCAATGGCGCATGATCCAGTGACAAGAGTACATCAAGAAGACCCTACAAGAGGAGGCTAGTATATGAGTGGCCAGAAAATGACTGTGGGTGGATGCAAGTTCCCTGGCCACTGGGGTGGCATTGGAAGTGAATGAAGACATTGTAGAGGATGCATGCTGGCTTTGTTGTGACAGTGAGGCTCAACATATTAACTTAGCTCTATGCAATATTAAAGTGCATAAACTTGGCCCTGCAATGGAAGGCAAAAGTGTTGCATCTGGTCATTGATTCCACATGTACGTACTGCTGGATCAACAACACCTTAACCAGAAAGGCACACCTAAAAATGAAGGCAGCGTGTGAGATGCTAGTGCAGAGACAACTAGGGACCCTTCAGGCACTAATTGCAGAGCATTGCCTCAGCTTGAAGGTAAGACTGGCAAAATCCAGCCAAAATAAAGCAGACAAACTTACCAGAGTTCCGCAGAGGTGGCTAGATTTGTTGAAGAACAGACATCAATCCTATCCTCTCAGCATGTAGTGCAGCCATGGGAGAGCTAGGTCCATGCAAAATAATGGAAATACATCAGCATAGTGATCACCTTGGTGTTAAGCACACCACTTACTTTGTCAGATGAGTTGATCCTTCCCTACCTAGCACAGCTGTCAAGATGGTGATTCACAATGGCATTGAATGCCAGTCCATAGATCTGACACTGGTGTGCTAGCAGAATGGAAGACTAGGGGTTTGCAGTACGTGGTCCAGGCTGAAAATGGATATTACGCATTATGGTCGCAGTCATTACCTGACCTTGATTGACTGTGGGCCGACATGGTTCTCTGTTTGACAACCCATAGCACAAGATTCTGTGATCATCATTTGGTAGTTGGAGATGATATTTTGTGAGAGAGGTCTGCCATATGAAATCCTTAAAGACAACGATACTGTGTTGACCAGCAGATTATTCAATTGTTTCATGGAGGAGTGGGCATCTAGCTGCACTTTTGGTGTATGCATGTGCCATCCAGAAATGAGATAATAGAAAAGTGTCATAGGATTGCGGTTTGGAAGCAGTGTCCCATACAAGAAGATGTTTACTGATATGATGTGACAGCAAAGGATGACATGTCAAGCCCAACTGCGCCAGCTAATGCAGTTCATACTCTTATCAAAGGCATTGATGCTGCACCTGCATTAATACCATAGACAGAGCATGAGACATATGAAATTGGAGATGTGGTGTGGGTGAGACCACTCCAGAACTGATGTACCTCCAAATTTACAACCGGGAAGGTCACTGGAATCATCATTCCACATTCGGTGCTGGTTGATGGCATGCTGTGTCATGTTAAAGACCTCTGACCAGCATTGGACCAATGCTGTCTCAAGCGACACAGATGATTCATCCACGAGTGATGGGGATCCGGGACTGGGAGGGCTATATAACACCAGTTTTTTTTCTCAGTTGAGAGAGTGCTCTCAACATCTGGATGTGTAAAAACCAAACAAGACAAACAGATTTTTCCCATTTTTGAAATTTTATTCTTAAAGTCATACAAAAAGTTTGATTGAAACCTGTCCAAAAAGAAATATATACATACATATTGATCTTTGTAGATGCAAGTTTTTAGATGTAAATACATTTAAAAAAAAAACTAAAAATGTTAATAAATTTTATTAATACAAGGATAATGACACTTGCACTGACTTTCCAATAAAAGAACTGTCTTGTTTGCAATTAACTAATTGCTACTTGACTCTAATACTTTGGTTCATTTTTTTTTTTTTTTTTGCAATGAGGAACAAGAAACTTATAGAAAAGAAATTATTCTTGATATTGCATAACTTGTATCTATGTAGGAAAAAAAATCATTGTGAAGAAAAGTGATGCAGAATGCTTTTTCCTCATTTGAATATTAAAGTGAATAACTTGGTACTATGTATCTGATAGCTGTTTTTTTTTTTTTTCATTTTTGTTAGGAGATCCAGTAGATGGTAGCTTGTCATTAGCAGCTGAACAGTTGACAGGAGGAGAAATTGCAGTTGCTGCTCAAACAGAAGATCTAGAGGAGGAGGAAGAAGAGGAAGAAGAAGAGGAGGAGGAGGAAGAGGAAGAGCTGGAAGAAGAAGAGAATCTTACGGGTACAGAATCCACTCTGAAAACCTCCACGACAACAGTAACCACCACACCTCATGTAGTTGAAATGGTTGACACTGAATTGCCAGTTGCTAGCCAACAAAATGAAGAAGAAAATCAACTTACAATGGCTGTTCCACTGAATGAACAAGTGAAAGAAGTAACTGTTTTGGCAGAAGAGAGCATCCCAATCACTGATAGTTCAGAGACAGCCATTTCAGAAGATGGTGCCAACTTGATAATTAGTTGATAAAGATTTCTTCTTAGATTGTTTGGCAATCTTCAAAATATCACTTCCATCTCTGACAGTCTATCATGTGTTTGCACATGCCATTAAACAAGAGTTGGAAAAAAGTCAAAAGGACTTCAAACCCTTTCATTCTTTCCTAAACAAATATTGTAAATAAAATTTTTCAGACATTCTACAGATGTTGCTATACTTCAAAGAAGCCTTGAACTGCCTATTTGTATTTTTACAAAACAATATTGCACAGCGTCAAATCACAGTTAATTATAAGAACTCAACATAAGATATTTTTACAAACGATTATGACTTCCTAATTTACTTTATTGACCAGTATTATCATAATTGTGGCATTTAACAACCTAGCCTGTTCTCCAGCCATTATCAGGTGTATGTAACATGATAACTTCCAAAGGACTTTTGCAAAGAACTCTTTCAGAGAGACAGATAGATTGAACTTTGCATACTATTTTTACTATATACAGGTATGTTGTTGTGAAGATACAAGTTAAAGGAAACCAACTCTAAGCTTAATTTTTGCAGTTTACCACAGTATGTTAAAATATTTTCAGTAGAAGTATCTGATATTTTTTCTTGAATAATGAAAATACTCAAAATACTTTGTAATGTAGAAAACAATATCAAATAATTCAAGGTTAACAAATATTGTTGAAAATAATTGACAATGTTTCATCAAAATAATTTGAATATTACATTCAAATTATTTTGATGAAACATTGTCAATTATTTTCCTTTTTTGACTAGAATTTCTTTAATTTTTGATCTCTTATTTTTATTGCAACTCTTAAATTGTCATTCAATGATTGTTAAGCAATGGGAATCGGAAATAAAGGATAAGCTCTTGACGAGAATTGAATTAACATTGCTTACCTCTCAAAGTCTGCCTTCTCATGGCAACTGCTGTGTTGATTAGACAGTGACAGATAACGAACAGGTGTTATCCATATCTAGTCATATAACTATATTCTTTACTTCTCTATGCACAGATATGCAATCAGCTTTGTTTACATTATCTTGATACTAAATGCAATATTTGTATTACAGTATCTTAGATGAAGCATTGCCACTTATTATTTTTGACTAGTTTTTCTTTTGTCATAATTTTGTTGCTCTTTATTAAAACTTCCAAATTGTCATTTTATAAATATTAACATAATTATATCTAAAACTACTAATGTAAAAAATATAAACAAGATGTCTGTAGTAAAAATTGGAGCAAAAAATAGAATTTAAATGACTTTTGTTGACTAGACTTTGTAGCTTAATCAGTAAGGCACTGTTACAGAGACATTTATTCTTTCTTTTCAACACACACTTCTTAATGAATGTAGAATGACGATCTGAGATAAGTCAATAGAAGTTGGATGAAATGAACAATAGTTGAAAATGAATAATAATTTCAAAATATGGTAAACAAGAATACCATTGGTAAGTAGAACATATTAACTTGTTAGCTTTTGTTCTGTGCAATATCAATAAGTTTAAAAATACAAAACAAAACCTCAAGAATTGATTGCATTATAGCATCATCTGAAAATACCCCATTTTTTGAACTGTGAAAATGTTTATCTGACTGATTGATGGATGAAGAAGAATAAACATTGAATGCAATTTATCAACTTCATTTTTAATTTCCCACGCCATATTTAACTACCAAACTTTGCAGCTAAGTGTAAAGGTTTATATAAATCCATATTCATTATTCTAAAAAAAAAAGCAAAAAAGAATTCCTCTTTTTCATGCAATAAAAAAAAAATCATACACTTGAATTTCTTTTATTCTAAATTGTTTTCCTTTCTTACAGTTTGCACTAAAAGAAATTGTTTCAGAGAATTATATTTATTATATTGACATGTCATTGTTTCTTGTGAAAAAAAAGTTTGTTTAACTTCTAATTATTAGTTTGGAAATACAATCTTTTCATTATAGAAATAAGTTTTTTTTATATTAATGGGGAAATGTAAGATTTTGAAAATATTTGTACATGTGGGTGTTGAAAAATTCTTGTTTTGACACACTTCCTAAACATCAGAATTTAAAAAAGAAATCTTCTTTTCATTGGGCCAAGCACTTTTCAGTACCACTTCTCAAAATTGACTTAAATATATCAACGCATTTAAAAAGAAAATAGCAACTTCATAAGAATTAAATTTACAGTTAAGTAAAAAGTAATTTCTATTATCATTGTGATAATAACTGAACACAAACTTTAAACAGATATTGCTCTTAATAGGAGAGATTGCTTGTTAGCATTATTCTTTGTCCAAGGAAATGGGACAATTTTTATAAAGCAAGAGGTTATTTAGTTCTTGTTGGCTGATATTTTTAGGGGTTGTAACCATTGTATTTTCTTTTAGACTAATTTCCTCACATCTGTAGCTTTTGGATTATAACATCTCAACTGATTTAACCTTCCTCCGGTGTCTGTTATATTTTCGAATTGTGTTCTGAGAGGTTATAAAGCACCCGACCCCCAATACTTATTACATCCAGTGCCTCTAAATGTGGATTTGTCACCTTTATATGAATTTCATCAGCACTGTACTTCTACTTTTTGTGACATGTTTTTGAAACTTTGAATATGTGTCTTTTTTTAGTTCTGTTGATGTTTCTCATATGTGACTGATGTCTATGCATAATCTACAGATTAAATTGAATATGTGTGCATCTTATTCCGTCATCTTTGTCTACTATTTTGACTTTCTTCTGTAAAGATTGATGCGCTCTTTCTCTATCCATACACAACCAGCCATTCCTTACCTTAAACTTTCTTTATAGATTCCAGCTTCCAGATTTTCCTCAAGTCTTATATTCAGGGCCAGTACTCTCTGCCACAACTCTATGGACTGTTCTTGGCCAGGTTTTACTTTCATATTTGGTATCTGTGTAGAGTAAGACTACTTTTGAGGACTGTACATATCATATAGTATCTATTATATTTTCTGCCATATCTCTCATGTATGGTAGAGTAGTTGTGACCACTTTTATTTTGTTTTTCTAAACCTGTGCATTTGCTGGTAGCTATTTCCATGAAGGATATCCGTTCATTGATGTATATGTTGGTCACTGCATTCACTGTGTTCATTAGAATGTCACCGTTTCAATACATGGCTCTTAGGAAAACAGTTGCAAAAGTTCAAATGTAACAGATATGACATATATGGAAAGGGAAGCACATGTCTCCTTAAAACAAAGTGCAACATATACCCAGGGAATTGTTGAGGGTAGAGTAGATGAAATTTCAAATACAACAAAATTAGTCTGAATTAAACAAAATATATTTGAGTTAGAATTTATCCAAAAAATATCTTGAACTGTTATCTACCAAAAAGCGTTTGATGAATTATCTGTTTTATTTGCTTTTTAGCCCCAATGACTAAATTTGTAGATTTAATTCACTTTCATCATAAAGCAATTTGTCTTCAAACCATCACCATATGAAATCTTGCAATTTTCTCTGCCAAAACTTTTGAATTAATGAAATAACTTAATTGAAAAAAATTTGGTAAATGTTTAACATAATTCAACTATTTTTAATACAGCTTTTATCTTCTCTCACATTTGAATGGCTTTCTTGATATTACGCCAACATTTTTGAATATTTTCTGAGTGACTTATATTGGGTCAGAACAAGAGTTTAATAGTGTTTAAGTGAATTTCAAACAATATTTGTATATAGACATTTTGCCATCTTTCAAACAACTTTATAAATCCATCCTCTCAGAACTTGGCATCTTTCTGGTCAACTGGTCTTTACTAGGTTTCCAGAGAACTGAAGTCCTTCTCATTAAGAGAATTGTGTAAGGATCAAAATAAGTGGTAATCTGTGACTACATGGTCAGGTGAGTATAGTAAGTGTAGTAACTCGGCCAAACTGTAGTAATTTATGCTAGGCCTGCAAAGAGATGTGATAGAAGACAACACTATTTCGATTAGCCAACAGTTGAATTTAACTGGTCCAACTGGGAAAAGTACCAGTTTGAGTTTAGTATCTGATTTTGTGGAAGGAGCTCATAATAAAAAATGCCCTTCCAGTCCCACCATATACAGTATCACCTTTAGATACAGACCAGTTTTTGAAGTGGTTAACAGTGACTCATTTCATTATCTCTAACTTTTACAATCCACATTGTGGTAAACAATTCATTTTTCATCATCTGTGATTGATCTTTAAAAAAATAGGTCTTTATTTTTGTATTTGAGATGGAAATGCAACCCATTTTAATTTTTTCTATTAAGTCATGAAGAACCCAGACATTGTAAAAATTCATGTCTCCAAGTGTTTTAAATGCTTACAAACTTGTATGTGAAATTGCTGGCTGGATTTTAAGTCTTCCAGAACAAAATTTCCATTTCAAATCTGGTGAATAACTTACCAAAAGTACTCTCAGCTATGGCACCAGCTCCATAAATGGTATAAATCTTTTTTACTGTTTATACAGTGTTTTTCTTTCCAGAAATAAAAATGAAAATGCATTTCATTTAAACTTCACAATCCACACATATAGAAAGGTGCATTAAAATGTCACCTTTTAGAAAATGTATATGTCACAAAATTTAGTCATGTATGAAACAAATCATTTATTCAAATACTATTGTTCCAAGCCAGTATCTCTTCCCTCCTATTATTGGGTTAAATAGGACATTTATTTGAAAAAATCATTATCTCAAAACAAAGAATTATTCTTACAATCCAAAAAATATAAATTACCCATAAATGCTATAAAAAATAAATCAATCACCCAATCCAAGCCAATCTTGTCTTGTGGGGGTTACTCAATCAGCAGTAAGATGTCATTGTGTGAACTTGTGGAAGTGACACTAGAATAAATATGCGTGGTCCTAAGGGCTGCTCTTTGAAGTAGCCATTGCTATAGGTGGACTATTTTTTTGTTAATATTAAATAGATCTTTTCTGGACAGACTTTATATATTTTATACTTCATAGTAACTGTAATTTTCACAAGTCTTGATAGCTATTATTAAAAGTACAATCATTAATATAGAACAATTTTGCAATCATTTTTTTCATTACTATTATAAATGTTATCCTATTCCTTGTTATTCTCAATATTGATATCATCATTATGGAAGATTTGTTATTTTGATAATATTAAAATGCTTTCAACAAGAATTTATTATAAGGATCACTTCAGACTGATTATTCTTGACAAAATCAAATCTTTTTCCTTAATTTCATTCTCTTCATCTCCAAATGTTTCCATGCTTAAAACCATGGCTAAAGGCTAAGTCATAGTCCAATTTGCACCCAGAACTGGAAGTGAAGCTTACTACAAATCTCATTGTTCGACTGGGAGTGAAAATTTTTAGTTTCGGTTTTGGTTTGCAGTTGTTCCCTGCTGTAGTCAGCTCAAGAAATTTGAAGAAAAAAAATAGAGATTAAGAGCATAATTAATTTTGTTTGAAATGTTTATTTCTTGGTAAATTTTTCTTTACTGACCTGACATGTCAGCTTCAGTCACTTTCTCACCACTGTAATGTAACTTTCCTGTACTTGTTCATGATAATTGTCCTGATGAGTTTTCCTCTTTGGTACAGTTCATATTATTTTTTGACCAGTGATTGACGTGTTTTTTCATCCAGTACTGTCAGAATTTTAAGTTATCAATTTATTTTATTTGTTTTTCATTTTTGAAACATGACTGTGAATTTTTTTCTTTTCAGTTAATTTTATTTATTTTTGACCTCTCAGCTCTAAGCTAAATTTTTATTTTTTTCCTAGTTACACAAAACTACTTTACTTTTTTTTTTTATTGTCCCATTTTTGTTTTTTGTTTAATCCTCTTATTTTATTTACTGTTTTCATTTTCACTTTGATTTTGGTTTTGTTCTTCTTCATTTCAATTTAGGGTAAATGCTTATATTTTCTTTTTTTAATGTTCTTTTTATAAAATTTTATGTTTCTTTTTATTCTTTCAGCATTCTATTTCTTGTTTTTTTTTTAACCTTTTCTTGATAGACATTCTCGTTTTTATTAAAACTTGTTTATATAGCTTTCTATTTTTACTAAAACTTTCTCTTTATAGGCTTCACATCTATTTTTCGTTTTTATTTCTGTTTGACAAAGGTCAGGTTCTTTTATTTTTCATTTTTTTGTTTTTGACTAAGGTCAAACTAGTAAATTTTTACTAGTTATTTTTCTGGTTCCACCCGTTATTTGACTTGTTTACGTTTTGCATTAATTTTTACATTAGTATTTGGTTTTGTTAAATTTATTTTATTTTTTCCGTTTAAAGGAAAATTTAAATGTTTATTTTTAAATTATATTTTGGTTGGACTTCTTTTTCCTCCATTTTCCTTTCGTTAAAAAAATCAACTTTTTGTTCTTGGAAAAAAATTGCTTAAAAAAATAATCAACTATTGCTTAAAAAAAAATAACAATCAACCATGTTGACAAAAGTTGGCTGGTAAAGAAGAATTTAATTAAAAAAGATCAGCGGTTTTGGACCTTCAAACCAAAACTAGTGTTGAAGAGAAAAATATGGTGGTCCAAAATAGCCAAAATAAAAATGGAGAAAAAACAAGATGGTGGCCCAAAACGGTCAAAGTAAGCAAAAAGTATGGTGGCCCAAAACGGCCAAAGTAAGAAATTAGACCATCAGAATCTGATGGCCAATAATGGTGGCCAGGAGAAAAGTCAAGTTAAGGACAAAGTTTCGGCCAGAGAATGCCCTTCTTGCTTGAATTCCCCGCCGAAATGTATAATCAACATCGCAGAGTTTTTGGATAGAACCAGAAATTATGCACATCTTATCAAAGAAGATGGGTTTTAGGTGGATATCCAGGAATCAAGGAAAGTTGAGAAATAAATTGTGTCAGTCTTCGTGGTGGACAAGCATAGGTGCAATATCATCAAGTCATTGGAACCCCAAAGAGTGATAAAAAGCAAGTTTTTTTTTCACGTGGGACATATTGCTACTTAAGCCTGAAAACTGGAGTCAGGCGAAGGAACAAGTAGTAGTATTTGAAATCCCTCCTCATATGTTAGGGGAACAACTGGCCGCCTATCTGGACCAATATGTTCAGATACCCAGTGCTACCCCCGAAGACCTAAACAAGGGATGGAGTTTGGAAATTATGTTGGACCGTAAAGCTTTCATCTCCATCCCTAACAGTCTGGATGCTGCGGGCCTGAATATGTCGGTCATTGTAACCAGCCAAAAATTAACTTGCTAGATGTGTAAGGAGACTGGACACCTTTCTTTTTCATGCCCAGAGAAGGAGGCCACTAGAGTTCTGGCTCCCACCAACGAAAATGCCTCTCTGACGTGTCTGTTAAATCCGCCTCGCCTGTAATAGGCATGCCAGCGACTGGGATCAGTGCGGTGAAACCCCTGGTTGGGTTTTGTGAGTTCTCCATTTTGTTTCTCCCGAAATGCCTTTGCCGCCGCTTGTGCGGTTGTGGAGAAGGAAAAGGGAGAATAGCTGGTCGTTGGTAAGACCAGAGAGAAACGCTAGAAAGCAGGACCTCAGTCCCCGGAAGCCCCCAAAAAGAAAGGCACGTACAGCCCCACTCCCTCTCCCAGTGCCAATGGCGATGCTCCCGCCAAAATAGCGATAAGAGAACTACCTAAATAATATGAACCGTCGTTCGAAAAAAAGGAGAAACTGAAACAACTAAGGATGGACCTCCGAGCAAAGCACAAAGAGAAGTCTTCGCCGCTGTGGGCGACATGCCCCTCTTTATCTGCCCCATCTTCACCAACATTCAAAAATTCAATTGCTCCTCCATCATTGATGAAATCCATCTGCAACACCTCATCCTCTATGATGAAAGGTGAATGCGATGGTGTCTTTTTGCTATCAAAAAGACACCATCGCATTCACCTTTCCAAACTACTCCCGTCCCAACACCAAAATCTACACTCACTCAAAATCCTTTACCAATCCCCCCTAACTCTTAAAGACTTGATAATCCAGCAACGGACACATCATCTGAAAAGAGAAAGAAAATAAAACCTCCATATCAACTCGGGGAAGACGTCTACCGCGTTTCCCAGGAACAAGCCGAGAGATCCCTTTCGCAGAATAGAAAAGTGAAAGAATTAAGATGCCTGCTAAACACGAGACAAATAAATGGGAAGAAAATAGAAAACCCGGAAAATTTCACAAAGGCGAATAGGATACTCACGGTGGTACGATCGGTCACGGGTACGCGGCAGATAGGTGGGATGACAGAGGAGGCGAATAAAATCTTCAGATTAATACCTCCTCCTCCAGCGGTATATATGTTCGATGAACAGATGATAAAATTAAAGCAATATTGTTCTCGGAGGCTTCCGCTTTTTGTTCACATCTCCCTGTATATAGCACAACTCTTATTCCCTTGGGACATTAATAGCACCATCAAGAGTGAGATGGGCACAAGTTCAATGGGGCAGGACGTCGATGTCCTTACTCCGGCCATGTTCAATGCAGAAGAGCAACCATAATCGGACTGATAATGGCACTCTGGTTAGCTAGTTTGAATGCTCGGAGCCTCAGGATGGAATCTCGCAGAGCGAGGCTCGCTCGGGATCTCCAACGCCTCATGATGGATGTTTGTTGTGTACAGGAGACCCGGTTTTCAACTCGTAATCGTTAATACGTATTGTCTAGGCGTTTTCCTCTCTATTCAGTATTCGCGTTCTCTTGTCTTCGCAGAGCTGGCAGGCAGGCTTGGCGTGCTGGATATTATCATAGAGATTAATACTCTTCGTCTCATTGGGGTCCATGCGCCCAATGACCATGTTGAGTGGCCTGATTTGTTTCCGCGGCTCAAGCAGTTTTTGACGACATCTCATCAAGTAGTTTTAGCGGAGAATTAGTATGCCGTCCTTGACCGTGATTTAAATCGTATTGAGAAAAGATAGAGTACAAACAACCTGAATGTGAAGCCATTTTTGTACATTTCATCTTCACGATAAGTATCGTAATGAGCACCTTCAGAAGGTAATGTGGACTTGCACTAATAGGAACAGCTCGGCTTCAGTGGTGCTTTCTAGTTACCGCGACCTAGTCCTAGTTAAGAGAATCAATGTAGGGCTCTTAGGTAGTTCAAGTTTCCATTCGATAGTTTACACGGATCATAGGAACACCCTGGTTCGTGTAAACTTAGATAAGCCTAAGGTTAGGATAGCTGGCTACTGGAAATTGAACTCGTATTATTTGATGAGAGAGATTTTCAGGAACAGCTTTTACTAATGCTACAGCGGGAATTGACGTGGGATGTGGTTGAGAATAGGTGGTGGTATTATTTGAAATCCAAATTTAGGTCGTTTGCTGCTGATTATAGTCACCAACTCAATCTTACAACGCAAACGTAATGTGAAACCAAAGTTGATGGGGCAATCAAATCCCGTGATAGTTGGGAAGTAGCCTTAGCTAAGGTAGAGGTGGCATCCTTGCTTATCAAGAAGGATGAAGCTCTGATAGTTAGGGCTAGGTTAAAAAGAATATCTTCCGAGGCGACGAATATAGCTGCTGAATTGTGTTGAGAGGAAGTTCGAAATGCGTCCAATCGACATAACGCGTGCGTCACATTACCGAATAAGCGAACCGTGACTACAAACGCGGGCATATGTAAGACTTTTTGAGACTACTTTTAGGGTCTGTTTACCAGATAGCCTAGTCTGAACCCTGCTCAGTTCGACGCTTATTTGACCAACTCTCTCTACCTCGAAGTGGCTGAAGCGGCTGGGTGTGAGGGTCTTTTTTTATCCGGGAAGCGCTGAAGCTGGTTGGTTGAGACAAAACTCTGGGATTAGATGGTTTTCCTTACAAACAGTACTTGAACAGTCGCCTGTTCTTGTTGCTTTGCTGGATGAAGCAGGGATACCCCAATATTTCACCAAGAGTGTGATCAAGTTGCTACGTAAGGACAAAAACGGTGGGGATGGGATAGGTAATTTTCAGCCTTTGGTGATGTTAAGAGTTGAAAATTTTAGCCAAGATCTTAGCCAACCGTTGACAGGCTGTTCTCTCTAGTCTGATAGGTTCCGAACAGACTTGTACTGTGGAATCAGAACTATTCAGAACAACCTTCATTTGATCAGAGAGCAAGTTAACAGTGAAGCCGCGTTGATCAATTTAGATCAGTTCAAGGCATCCGATAGGGTTGGCCATCGATTTCTGGAGACAGTCAGTTTCAGGCCATACCTGGTGCTTGGCTTGCGACTGGACGCGTGGAAGGGAGTTTCTCCTCCCGGGTCTTTCCTTTGGGTGGACGAACCGATCAAGTTACTCTGCGTTTGGTTCGATCCTGATCCCCTGTTGGAAATGAAATGGTCAGAATTATGGAAGAAGGTCGAGGTCGCAGTTCATCTGTGGTCGAAGGAGGAATATTTCCTTAAAGGGGAAGGCAGAAGTATGTGCTTCACACATCTACCTAATTCTCCTTTACCGCCTCTCCGTGCATACACTCCTGTATACCATACTAATGGATTTAGTAAGGGTTCGCCTTTCTGTGGGGAGACAAGGCTGCCAAGGTATCTCAGGAAATCTGTTACCTCCGCCCTTCTGAAGGCGGTTTGGATATGCCTATCGTTGAAATTCATCAAAATAATCTTCGCATTGCGTTCCTAGGTCGAATGTATTCGCAGTCAGATGTTGAGGACGAATTCTGGAAGGAAGACGTCCGTAAGAACTTCCTATCCCTGAGAAGTGTGCATTCGTTCGAGGAGGAGACCCCTCCTCATTTACCCCGAGGCGAACTGTTCGTTCTATCGTGAATGTCAGATTGCTCTCTTCTTCTTACAGGCGACGGATGCTAGATCAGAATTTGGCAAAAGGTGTGTGAGTTTTGCGCGTCTGCGTCGAGTAAAAAGAACCTATATAGAGTGGCATTTTGATGCCGGTTAGGCATTAGGAGATTGTTCTTGCTGTGTTGGACATTAGCAACCCAGTCCAAAATTAGGGTATTTTAGAGTTGTTTTCTCTTTAGTTTCTTCTTTTAAGATTAACTTAGCTAGAAGCTGTATGCGCATAGGCCTCTTTTATTTTTGCCCCCACTTTCTTTAGTTTAATTCCCCCAGCCCCTATCCCGTTACGTGTCAGTTCTCTGGTGGATGCGGGGCACCCTTTTGCATTTCGCTTGTGCTTTTCGCATTTGTTGATGTGTTTGAATGAATGTGTATTTGTGTGACACTATTTAGCTATGGTAATTGGCTAACTAATTAACCATAGAAATTAAAACAGAAAATAGACATTCTTAAAGCGAAAAAAAAAGAGCTATAACGAAAGATAGACTGATCGACGTTAAAACAAAGATTTTAATTTGTTTACAAAAAAAAAACTGTGAAGAAGCCACGTGTGCGATCTAGCCAAGTCGAGTTATCGCCGAGGGAGATAGAAAGAAAAGCAAATATGGAATTATCGGCCAAAACACGTGCAGGCAGGAAGATTCAATGTTAATTATCTTTCCAAGATATCGTTTAATTTCTTTTCTTGGATACAGGCGAAGAGAAGCATGTGGCAATTATAAAATTTTGGCATTGTCGCGATATAGGTGAGAGGATTGTTATCATTTACTTTGCCAACAGACTCTAAGACGACGAATGGCAATGTGGCAATTATAAACTTTTGACAGATAAAAATAATTTGGTTTCTTAACAGGTCAGGGATTCCATGATAAAGCTGACTTGGAGTAGGGAACCAGATGGCAAACTTTGACAGTGATTAATGAGACGGTAAGAGTGTGGGACTCTTGGGTGACTTTTGGGTGGCCCAAGAGAAAGAGAACATGTGATAAAATTTAATTGGTAAGGAGAATGTTGTAAACAAAAATTCTAGATTATAATTTTAAGGAGGCCAGCTTAGCCATACCCGCACTACCGAGAGATCATTGGTCGTATGGTAGCATGGTGATAGGCGGAGGTGAATGGATGAGAAAGGCGGAGAAGATGCTAACGCCCACTGAAGGGATTGGTATGAGATATCAACGTGAGAAAGAGTCTAAGAGGATAGCTCCCCTCCGACCTTCCCTCACGAACGACGGAGACCCCCCCCACGAAATGGGAAGTGGTTAATTTTCCTGTCCTGACAACAAAGAGATTTCTTGTTAGAAATAGAGATTATCGAGACCCCCAGGCCGCGTCGTGCCCACACACCGGGTTTTGGTCGGTACCCATATAAACGAACGACGAAGGGTCGTTCGACGAAAGAGCTGGAGAGGTTGCAGTTGAGTTGAGCTGGTTTTGAACCAGGGTGTTTCCTCGCAGAAGCTGACCGAGAGATTCCATGACCCCCGACTTCGCCGATGCTACCGATAGCAAGTTATACTGACGAACAAAGTAAAGCCAGCACTTAAAAACTAAATTAGTTGACTTACGATACCAACTTGCTTGAAACATAGAAGTGTCACATTTCGTAGGAAACGGGCTGGGAGAAAAACACGCTCCTGTATACAAAAGAAGGATAAAGTTGAATTGTTGTTTCTTAAACATACTTGAACCTCTTGGGTTTTCCTTTCATTTATTTATTTTCAATGCCACCTTCAATTTAGACTCAGCTTACACTACGGCCCGACGCCTGATTGATCTCGTCTACCTAAGATCAAAGTCACAACGTGAGAAGGTTAGACTTGAGATCAAGGCAGTTACTCCAGTAACCAGACGTTGCAATTGAGCTGTGAACAATAGAGTTAGCATTGAACCGGTACAACTGGTGAAGCCGTTAACATCGACGACCAGAACTCGACCCTGGTGCCACATATTGGTGTCGTAACCACTGCATTCGACCCTGGACGGCTGAGTGTCACATATTGGTATCCAGACCAGGAGATTTCGCCAAGTAGCGACGACCACCGAACGACCGGGACACAGGCTGGTGGCAGCGACAGAGAGTCAACCCCAAAACGCCGGTAGAAGAAATGTTACAGCTTCGCGCCGCGACTGGGAGTTGACCACGGGCCGACGGCTTGCTGTCACAGTTTGAGTGGTTGGACGAATGATTGTTTTAATTATAAATGTATCTGTCATGGATCGTGCAGTTATCTCTGTTAGTGGCTGTACTTCGATCCAGCAAGATTAGGAGATACCTGTAGGAGCTTAGATACGGGTCTGGATATCTGCGGACTATTGTCGAAGTTAGCTCCTCCTCAGTTTCCTTAATTCAACAGGGGTCTCTCTCCCACGAGTATAAATACTGGCTGACCTTTCGCCTCTTTCTCTTTTCCGACTCAGGCCTTGGACCGCTATCTCGCGTGGAGATGAAGTAAAATCGCTCTTTTTCAACTCAGGCCTTGGGCCGCAACCTCGCGCGGAGGCGAGGTAAAACTTTCTCTTTTTCACTTAGGCCAATATGTGACATCTCACAGATACAGCGTTTCCCATATTCTGGGAACACGCTAAGGACAATACACGTACGTACGGACACTCAACACAACACACACACATAACTTCTCCATACAAACACTATGTAACTTTTCATGTCAATGTGTATTAATATATTTGTTTACCCATAATATATATTTGTTTACCCATGTATATCGGTCTTGTTTGTTTTCTTTGTCTTCTTTGGACTTAATTAATGTCCGACATTCTCATGTAGCTGGACTGGCCAGCAGGAAATCTTAACCCAGAGATATCCTATCACATCCTCACCCGCTCGGTCCGCTACACTATGGAAAGAGGACCAACAATATCCGGGTGAACAGTTTGGAAGCGAATTCGAAATTGTCGATAGCAAATTTTGTGTGTTTGTGAACTTTAGACTGTTGGCAAACAACTTATTCTGCACAGAACTGCTTATTAGTTTTGTCCATATTTGACTAAAAGTATCTGGATTTTATTAATTTTGTAGGAGCTCTAATTGCTGGATATATTGAAGAATGTAGACTGTCGAAAACAGCTTTACGGAGAGCTCAGAGATAAACGGGTTAGTGTGCATAGTGGAAGTGTCACATAGGACTGCATCATCTCCATTAGCCACTGGGCATTTTTTTAAGTGCGAATACGATTTTATTTCGTCGTCAATTGCTTGTTCTTGCACTATCTCTGATAAGTCGCAGGCATCTCCCTACACTGCTAATGCAGGTCCGGACATGCAATCTACAACTATGTTTTGCTCCTCTTTTATATGCACTACGTCGGCAAGATATTCAGCTAGGATCGACAGGTGTTGTTGCTAGTGATACGATTTCGCAGCAGTTTGGCTGTGGTAGGCTTATGTTCATTGAATAAATCTACGTGGCGATCTTCTATAAGGTGGTGAAAGTGAATCACTGCCAAATAAATTGTTAGGAGTTCTCTATTGGATGTTTTGTTTGGGCGTGAGATAATTTCCTATAGATACTAATTTATTATTTATCAGCTGGCGCAATGCAGCACCGACTGCATATTGACTGCTGTCAATGACTAATTGATAGTCTGTGGCTGAAGTTTGTGGGTCTCATAATGCCTTAATGTCTGCCAACTTTTGTATTATTTCTTAAAAGTATTCTATTTCTTTTTCTGTCAGTTTAAATGTTGCTTTGGGATATAACCCCATGCGTTCATAGTGTTAACACAATCGACGCATAATTAGAGATTAACTTGCGATAGAAACCTGTCATGCCTCCAAATCTGTGCAGGCTCTTTGAATCTTTAGGAGCTGGAAAGCCTCTAATTCTTTCATCTTCTTGCAACTAGGCAATAAACTTTCTTTACTTAAATTAAATCCTAGGAAGTCTAGGTTCGACACGTTAAATGTACATTTGGCCTGTTAAATTTATGGTTATTTTCGTGTAGTATATTAAGTACTGTATCCAAGTTTTTCTTATGCTAAAAAGTTCATTCATGTAAATGAATACACAATCTACGAAAATATTTTATTAAGGTAGCGCTGCGCTGAAATGTAGCAGCAGCAGCATTGTTTAGACCGAAAGGCATCTGTTGAAATTCGAACAAACCGAATGGGGTTTCTACTGCCGTTTTAGCTTACATCACCTGGATTTACTTTTATCTGGTGATAAACAGTAGTTAAATCTATTTTTTAGAAAACAGTATTTGCTTGCTAATTGGGAATTAAAAGAATTTTTATTAGGAATCGCATAGTAGTCAATCTTAGTAATACTTAAGGGCACGGAAATCGTCACAATCTTGATACGAACCGTCCGATTTCAGTACCATGTGAAAAGGGGATGACCACTCGCTACACGATGGACGTATTACTCCTGCATTTAGGAGTCTTTTAAATTCCGCCTGTCCGGTTTCTAATTTATGTCCTGAAAGTTGTTTAGGTCTAGGAAACACAGGAGCATGTTTCTCTCTATTCTGTTATAGACACTGCAGTATTCTTTGTTTGTAATATGAAGTGAAATTATGGAGGTTGTGTTAATTGATTAAATTATAATGATCAATGATTGTTGAGTAAATAGGCTGCGTGATGAAATTAACAATTTCCTCTCACATAAAAATTTCAGTATTCAACAAACATAGAATAAGAACAAATATGAAAAACAACAGTTTTTGCACAACAATGAATAAAATATTTATATAACCAAGGGTCCAAGAGGTACAAACAACTGGAGTAAAGAGTTAGTTTAAAAACAATTTCAAACGTCCTTTTATGTTTAGATTGAAATGTTATCAAAGTTCTGGTTTTATAGATTATAAGCTGTTGAACGGTCTGTACAATAATGAGAAAATGTGTTTGGGTATTACTGTAATTTAAGGAAAAATAAACAGTTCAAGTTTGTACTTAAAGTAGAGAAGTATTGTTCACGACTTTAATGTTTACGAAGTTGTCGCTCTTTGATTTGTTTTCACTTGTCGTTTGAAGAGAATATTCTGTAGTTGGAGTAAGTAATTCTTAACAAGCTGTGTTTATGTTAATTGCAATAATTAACGTTGAGCTTGAAGGCGTATGACAAAGATTCGTGTATCAAGTTGAATGTGGAAAACTTGATTGTTCATGATAAAATATTGCTGTGTGAGTGAGTGTTCTTTTCAGGCTGAAATCATGTTAAGGAACTTTAACGTAAAGCCTGGAACTGTGTGACGAGTTCAAAGGATTCCGATCGGCTCACTGTCGAGGATGAACGACATTTCATATTTATTGCTAACTTTGGTCACGTGGTAGGCTCACAGGGTATTGACAGATTTTGGCGGAATTATTTTTTGGTCAGGTCAAGAACTAGGTCGATGTTATTCGATTTTCATCAGCTTCTCCAAAAGCCCTGGTTTAGTCCTTTCATAAGCTGATAGTATGGTGATGGGGGGTAGAGTTCTCGTTGTTAATTGTTGCTTGTATCAGAAGGTAGATAAATAGTAGCAGTCCTTCTGTGGAAGCCTATTATTTTTGATAGTTCTGAGAATAATTCGGATTCAAATTGGCTTCCTCTGTCCGTAACGACATGAAGAGGAACCCCGAATCGGGAGATCCACAGATTGACAAAAGCCGTTGATATTGATTTTGCCGTAATTTCTGTTATTGGGCATGCTTCTATCCATCTCGTATTTCTATCAATGCATGTTAATAAATATCGATATGGTGAAAAATAAGGGTCAGTTTGGTTCTTTACTGGTGGTAAGGGACCGACAATATCCACATGCACCGTTTCAAAACGACTGGAAGGTAATTCAAATGGATTTACTTTGCTCTTTGTGTGTTTTATTATTTTTGCTTGTTGGCAGTGTTGGCATTCTGTGCACCAGGTTTTTATTGACTTGTCCATCTTCGGCCAATAGTATCTGGATTTTATTATTTTTCTTGAAGATGTTATTCCTGGATGTGATAGATTATGCAGACTGTCAAATACCGATTTTCTGAGCTTTTCAGTCACAAAAGGTCGTGGAAAAGGTAATGTCGTGTCACATAATATGGTTTCATTTTGATTTATTGTGTATGGTTTCAGTTGATCTTTGAATGCCTGAATTTCATTGTCAGTAGCTTGATGCTTCATTATTTCTTGTAAGTCACATATATCAATAGTGATCGCGTTGACAGGTCGTGATAAACAATCAGCTACTATATTTTGTGAACCTCTTATATGTGAAATGTCATTTACATATTCGCTGATAAAACAGAGGTGACGCTGTTGTCTATCTGATTTTAAGGAAGACTGGCTTTTAAAAGCACTGCAAAGTGGTTTGTGATCCGTCAGTAACATTACATTTCTGCCTTCTATTAAATGTTTAAAATGGAGTACTGCTAGATAGGCAGCTAGTAGTTCTCTGTCAAAAGTAGAATATTTTTGTTGGGTTTGGGATAATTTCTTTGAAAAGAAACCTATGGGGATGGGTTGATTATCAATCATTTGATGAAGTGCTGCACCCACCGCATAATTCGAACTGTCTGTTACAAGTTGATAGTTGTTAGCTTTCGAGCTGGGGAAAGCCAAAACAGTTACATTTGATAAAGACTTTTTCATATTTTCGAAAGATTCAATTTCTTCCTTTGTTAGGGTTAATGACTTGGAATTTTGGTTTAAACGTATTTTTTCCGTGAGAGGTAGTATGATATCGCTGAAATTTGGCACAAGTTTTCTGTAAAAATTTGCCATTCCGATGAATCGGCGTAGTGATTTGGAATCGTTTGGTTGAGGAAATTCACTTAATTCATTCAACTTTTTAGCACTGGGTTTGAGACCACTAGCAGAAATATGAAATCCTAAAAAGTCTAATTCATTAGCACTAAATATGCATTTGGAGAGACAAATTTTAAAATCGTACTCACTCAGTTTTTGTAGTACTAGGTCGATATGCTTGGAATGAGTTTCTTCATCTTCTGAGAATATAAGGATATCGTCGATATATACAAAGGTATAATCAGTATCACGAAAGATATTGTCCATCATTCTCTGAAAAGTACATGATGCGTTCCGTAGTCCGAAAGGCATATAGTTATATTCAAATAACCCAAAAGGGGTAGAGATGGCTGTCTTGCAAACATCCTCCGGATGTACAGGTATCTGATGATAAGCAGACGACAGGTCTATCTTTGAAAAGAACTTCTTATTATGAAGCTTCGAAGACAAGGAATTTATATTTGGGACTTGATATCGATCGGCTTTTGTTATGGTATTTAAATGTCTGTAATCGCCAACAGGTCTATATGTGCCGTCTGACTTCGGTACCATATGTAAGGCTGAACTCCATTCAGAGTTTGAAGGGGAAATTATTCCTGCCTTTAGGAGTTTTTTGAATTCCTCTTTTGCAATTTCACATCTCTGAGCTGATAATTGTCTGGCTCTGGAGAAAGTAGGAGGGTTGCTACCAGTTTCTATTCTATGGAATATCTTTGGTTTTGTTGCATTCGTGTCGCGATGAGGAGAAATTAAGTTTGGGTATTTCTCCAGAATTGCTCGTACCATTTTGTTAGCATCTTTATTCGGTACTAAATCTATATTCATGATAATAGACGATGGATGTGCATCGGATTGTCTATTAGTCATTTTATCAATCAGCTTATTGTTTGTGCAGTCCACCGTTAGCCCGAAATGGTTTAGGAAATCGTATCCTAGGAGTGGCTGAGCAGTTTCGGCTATTATAAATGTCCAGGTAAATTCTCGTCTGAGGTTCCGTAGTGTTAGATTCAGTACTACCGTTGGCAGACACTAAAGAGATATTGGTTGGGTATGTTACAGCTCCGCTTAAATATCTCTTCGGAAGTATAGATACGGCAGCTCCTGTATCCACAATAAAATTTAAACTTTGAGCTCCTAACCGTGCGGCTACAATGAGAAGCGGCGAGGAAATGGAAGCTAACACCTCTCGCCTAGTTAGTTTTCCGAAATCTCACGAGGAACTGGTGAATTTGGGCGAGAGTTGGGTTGCATTTGAACATTCCGTTTATTTGGCCATCTGCACCACGGCTTACAAAATTTTGCACGTTCCGCAAAGTATAAATGCGCTCGGCAAATTAGAGGTTTTTGGTCCTTGTTAAAAGGGCGAACACTGGTAGGGAATTTATTTTCACTGTGGGAACAGCCATGTATCCTTTTAGTTTCATTTTTATTTTGCTGTTCATCCCTTTGCTTCCCCGAAATCTGTCGAATATGTGCGGTGTCTTGTTTGTTAAAATATAATAGTAAGTCATCCGCCATTCTTCCAAGGCGATCTGTGTCTAAATCGACTTGTGCCGCTACCACTGGTTTAATGGAGTGAGGTAGGGCTTGAATAAATTTGTGACGTACGATATCGTCCCCTACGCCAATTCGGCTTGCTAATGACATAAGTTAATTCAGGTATACTGAGGGACGACCTGTTACAGTCGATGACGACATTAATTTGTCCAGCATCTCTGGTTTTGTTTTCTCGTAAGCGCCCGTCACTGCTTCTCTTAGTGCGTCGTAATCTTTTGATTGCAGTATAGTTGGCTGTATATTTCCTACTATGTCCACAGGGAGAGCTGCCAAAGTGTTAAAAATTTTTTGACTGGTCTGTCTTATATTTGCAATATTAAATTGCGCCTCCATTATCGCAAACCAAGCTATTACGTTTGATTCAATGAAGTTTGGTGGTTTTATCGCAACAGCTTGGATTGGTTGGTTTTGATTAATTGTAGTTTCTTCAGCGTCATCTGCCATGTTTTTGGTTTGTGTTGAATAAAAATTCTAATTTTGTGACAGTTCAATTTTTTTTTTTTTGTGCGTGCGTGTATATATATGTGTTAAAATCACGTCGGCGTCACCACTTATGGTGATGGGGGGGTAGAGTTCTCGTTGTTAATTGTTGCTTGTATCAGAAGGTAGATAAATAGTAGCAGTCCTTCGGGACAGCCGCTAGTTTGGCCTAAAGGTTCAACAAGCAATCAAATTGGGGTCACCATAACATAAACAAAATAACATACGAAAGAGAAGGGTATATCAAAAACACTTTGTATTTAAATGCAACATCAATGAATAGTACAATGTTTCTTGATTTACACGCACAAAGTCCGTTACAAAATGTTCATTCATAGAAGAGAAATCCGATTATTAAAAGAATATAAGTGTCTTTTGTTAATACTTAAGTTCATGACGTGCTGGTCACAGGAGATGAAAGGTGAGGTCAATGGGTTGGTAGGAGTCCTTTGATATCTCCGTTGGTGAAGGAAGGCTGAAGGCATCGGGTTTGATGGGTGAGAAAAGCGTAGCGACATTCACTGACGGTACTTCAAAGCTTTCTCTCTTAGAAGTGAATTTATCGCTCTATTTATGTGTGCCCATCGGATCAGAGTCAGTCTGCTGAAACAAACTGTTGGGTATGGCGCGGAGCCGTTTAATTGGTGGAAATTGCTTATTATTCTTTTTATTTCTTTTTAATTTTCCCCCGGAAATTCTGCGTGGAGCCGGGTGCGCAAAGACCAGTATTGGTCATTTGCTGTCTAAACCTCTGAGGGTTAATATCCGGTCCTTCGCTTGCTCCGTGCCACCACAATAGAACAGATCTTCTAACTGCACGATAGATGCAGGTGAATTAGTAGCTCCGTCAGATGGCAATGCGCTTATTACAGTGTAAAATTTTGTATCCTCAGCTGTAACTCTTCTGAGGTGAAACTGTGCTTCTATGATAGTGAACACACCCGCCATGCTCGTTTCCACATATTGGGGAGGTTTAATAATGCTAATCTGCTGCATTTGCGTTTCTAGTGATTTGTTTTTATGACATAAAAATAGATAGATAGGTAGATAGATAGAGAAGAGAAGACAACGACTCGACATTTGTTATCTGTTTGTTTAGATAAGGTCTTCTGATGACTTATTTTGTTGACTTCTCAGTCTGACGAAACATTTTTATGCCGAAATTGAGTTTCTTCTTTGATTCTTTTCCTGTGAATTTTTAGTGTGCCCAAAGTTCCGATGATTTCAATTTGTGCGTTAACTTCGGGAGGTCACCAGTGTGGCATATGTGTTCACTGCAGAACGTTGCATGTGTGGATCGGTAGTAGGATAATTATGTTATCGGAAACTTTGGGAATAAAATGAACTACCTCAAGGGTTTAAAATAAATAATATATTTATTTATTTATTTCGTGATGAATGAGTCCTTTGATATTCAGCGTAACAAAAAATTTGTTAACAAAGCGGATATTGATAGCAGTCTGAAGAAATGTCAGTTTCGGTAGTTGGAAGTCAGACCATGATAGGGGTAGTAGTAATATCAGAAATTAGATCAGATGTCAATCTGCTGCGTTTTCTCTCGGCCCTGAACGGAGCAGAAATATAAGCAGTACCTCTTAACTGTTTTTTCACGCTCCACTCATGGCTGTGTTCTTTTGTTCTGTCTCTCCTGGTGTCATTCTGGTTTCCTCTGCGCTGGCCTAGACGTGTCAGGTTTTTATACTTTTAAATAGGCTCGTGAATTTGGCGCGGGCATGGTTTTGGCTAACTCAAAAGTCTCTTTGTGTCAAATTATTTTATTTTCTGGCGTTCCTTTCTTTTTCCTATTTTTTTATAATGGAAGTTATGCGTGGACCCTCTCTGATTTTCGGTATTTTTCAGTCACAAATAAGTAAGCTCTGCTCTTGCAAACTTCCGGTGAGTTCAGTCTTTTCTTATTTTTGCGCTTTTTATTTAAAGGTTGCTTTCTTGTAGGTTGAGAGAAGTATCGAAATAGAAGTTTAGAGAGAGAGAGAGAGAGAGAGAGAGAGAGAGAGAGAGAGAGAGAGAGAGAGAGAGAGAGAGAGAGAAGGGGTTTTAAAGGTAAGTGCAAATGCCGTATTTTATTTTGAATTCTTTTTGTTTTTTGTTTATATATTTTATTTATATATATATTTTTTATCAGGATGCACTGTACCATGATTATGAGTAATATTTCATGTGAGTGTTATGAAAGCGTGTTTTGCATTACTAAGTGTATGCTGGCAGAACGGAGAAGAAACAACAAAAAATTGAAGAAATAAACAATTGTATTAATATAAAATACAATAAATGAAAAATTAGGGTAGATGTTTCACGTGTGAAAAAAATGGGATAAGTGGTGTTGTAAATGCACCTGGTGAGGCATATGGAAGGATAGGGAGGATGAGTTCTGATTTACTGGGTTGACGGTGTTTGGCGAACTGGTCAAATCTGATATCTTTGGAGATGGGAGGTTACTTCTCGACGAAGTGTCAAGATGCCGCCCAACTGTCGAATGTCCCTTTAATGGGCTTTTATGTCTTTTTTAGTCACAAATCAGCTCCACTTTCATTTTGTTTCTTTAGGCGGAATGTTTGCTATTGGGTGGAAATTCTGGATTTTATTGCTTATTTTTGGATGGGGGTGAATAAACGGAAGATATGTGTGGAGCCTTTTGCAGCTGAAGGATTATTTGTTCAGTTTTGGGCGTTCGGGGTGTGTTCACATCTGGTCAGTGGTGGAAATTACTATAGCTCTGATTTTAGGACAAGAAGCAATTTGTAAGACTGTTTATGCAAAAGATATTTATATTAGGTGACTGCAAAAGCTTCCTGTATTTCTTTATTAAGAGAACAAAAAAATGGTTTTCTACCGTGTATCTCAGTCTACAGTTTTCAAAAAAAGAGATTACTAGAAGCTTTTGCACACTTCTTATACATCCAATTTTTAACTTAAAAAAAAAGTTCCCGTAAATGTATTTTGTAGCGTAAAAGTTTGTTTAGTTTATGAAGTAAAAATGAAAAATATATATTTTTTATTTTGACATTAGCTTTATTAAACAGCATATTTACTGTTTTGTTCCATTGTCTGCCATCTTTCAGTCAACTTCATAATTCCAACCTTCTCGGGTTTTTTCTTTTTCTTTCTTTTTTGCAGTATTCCATATGATTAAAAAAACTATTTTGAGTAGGAAAATTCTGTAATGACTAAAATTTGAATGTGCAGCATTTAGTGAATACATCTGATGAGTGATAACTTCCCAGCCAAGCTTTAACAGTGTTTGCCTAGTCACCAAACAAACATATAGACTAGCATTATCTTGATGGAATATTATGTTTTTTCTTTTAAACAATTCCAAACCCTTTTCATCAATTGTTTTAATTGTCAGCTTTACTTATTTGAATCAACTCTTCAGTTCTATAGAAGGAGCTGACATTGGAGGACTTCCTTCCAGTCCCATCATATACTCAGTATCATTTTCTTTGGATCAAAACCAGATTTTTTTATGTTTAATGATAGTGCATTTAGCTTGCCCTAAAATCTTTTGCACTTCAAGTCCAATTTGTTGTAAAGAATCCCTTTTTCACTGTCCATTACAATTTATTAAAAAAACATTTCGTTATTATTATTACATTTAATTAGCAAATCATATATACAAATTGTCATGTAAACAAATCCCTACTGTTACAAGACTTTGTCTCAAAATATGCTTACACGTTGCTAAGCTTGATAAATCAAGACTGTTTTGCTGGAAGAATAGCAATTCAAGGGGAATACCTCTTGTTTCTCAGTTACATATATTTATACAACACCGACTACACATTAAAATGACTAACATAAC
Source organism: Acanthosepion esculentum (assembly GCA_964036315.1). Taxonomy (NCBI): domain Eukaryota; kingdom Metazoa; phylum Mollusca; class Cephalopoda; order Sepiida; family Sepiidae; genus Acanthosepion; species Acanthosepion esculentum. The sequence continues at coordinate 76,752,213 of OZ038495.1, forward strand.
CAATCTGGTGCACATAACTTTCAGTGTTTAATTTGTATATTTTGAGTATATTGGCTATCCATATGTCATATAATGTTGATTATTATCAAATAAAGTCATCATGTCTTGATATAACACACACACCCTTGATATAATTACTTTTAATCTCAACTGATCTTCCTGACCAGAGAACATGTTTGAGTAAAAAATATACAGTTTAAAACTTTACAAACCATGTTTGACATGTTCTGTTGTTCACAGTACCTTCTTCATAAACTGCAAAATGTTGTTTTTTTGCATCTGAGTTCCATTTTTATCTTTCTTAATATAAAAAGGCATAAAATTCTGAATTGTTGCTTATTTTCTTTCAGTTTCACTTTTGAAATCAATGAACAAAAATACACCAATTTTAACCAAATTTAAGAAACATGAACACTGACAGCAATCAAAAGAAAACTTTTTAAGTGAAATTAAAGCTAATTGCTACTAATGTTATCTAAGAATAGAATACACTTTTTAGATTAAATTAATGTTAAAAGAAATAACACAGTTTTTGTATTTGACATTTTCAGATGAAAATGAATTTTCTTTTTTTAGATTTGAATAAAATCAAAAAAATCTCATTTTGAATATTTTGATTAAACATGGCTAAAGAGAAAAAATATTTGAATGTGAGAAAAAGGCACTGTGGATGGAAACAAGCCTCACAGCTAGGAATGGAAAAATAAAGGTTTATTGAAAAGACAAACTGTTCCAAACTTTCTAGTAGACTTTACAAAGCTAATATTTATTTAAATAATTTAATATATAAAATAAATAAGTAACTGCTGGTGTGTGTTCAGGCTTTTTCCACATTTTAAAAAGCTGATTTATTTTGCTATTTACATAAAGAAATGTTACATTTTTAATTCACCAAACTGTATAACATTTAAATAAAATTTGTATCAATCTTACTTTTGAAAATCCTTCCTGACATAAATGATTGTACCAAATATTTGCTAACACAATGTCAGTGCAATCAATTTCATTTATCCAAATTGATTGTCAATATTGTCATAAGAAATGCAAATTTGTTTTCATCCTGGAACAGTTAAAACAAAGAACAGTATAAAAGGTAGAAATATATCCATGGGAGACAAACGATTTTATTGTTATTCACAAGTCAGTTATCCAGGAGTTTTCTGAAATTGGTAAGTGAAACAATTTTTCCTTTTCACAGATGAAAACTTTTTGTTGCTTTGACTTTGACAATGAGTGGAATATTTCACAAATAATAAAACAAAAATCTAAACCTTTCAATGTTTCTTTTTCCAGACGGACATCATTTTTTTTCTTTTTTTGCTATTCAATGTTTCAACCATTTGCAGAGATAATTTCAGGGACATGGAATGTCAGAACATTAAATCAATGTGGCCAGTTAGAAAATACAAAGCAGGAAATGACTAGATTAGAGGTTAATATTGTAGGTGTATGCAAAACTAGGTGGATAAATAATAGAGATTTTGTCAGGGGCAGACACAGGATGATATTTATGCAGACAGAGGGGAAAAAGAGGAAAGTGAGAGTAAGACATGCTAGAATAAGACATGGAAGAAATTATAAAATTCTTATATGTAGTTAAATTGAAATCCATTGTAATTGTATTGCACAAAGTACAGAAGAAAAAATTGAAAACGCCAAAACACAAACTGCAAAAAATTACAATTGTCATGGGAGACCTGAATGCCAAAATAGGAAAGGAGTGAGGTGGTTAAATAGTTGGTAAATTTGGGCAAAATGAACATGGAGTAAAATGGATCCAATGGTGCATGGCAAGCATCCAGATAGTAACCAACACCTGGTTTCAAAAACATGGAATCTGACTATGAAAAAGTCCAGGAGGAGAAACAAAGAACCAAATTAACTATATAATGATCAATAAGAGTTTCAGGAAAACCTGTAAAACCTAACCAGCTGCTGACTGCAGGAGCAACTACCTTCCAGTGGTATGTAATAACAAATACAACAGAGAAGAGATGTAAACTAACAGCATTAAAGCTAGATACAATGAATGAAACAAGGATGGAAATTTAAAATGGGCCACATTAAAAGAAGCTTTACTAACATCAAACAAGATGAAATTCTTGACATGATGAAAAAGAGAAAGTAAACAATACCAAAGTATGGTACAAAATATAGGATATTACACAAAGTAATTTGAAACAAATGCAGGCAAGCAAAAGAATAAGAAAAGTATGTAGAAGTAGAAAGAATGAACATTACAGATAAGGCAGACATGTATAAAAGAATAAGAGAAATAATAGGACAAAAGACATGTTCATCATCAGGATGCATAAAATCAAGAGAGGGAGGGAATGGTGGTAATAGGATGTGTTTTCTCAACAGAAATATTCAACCTTTACAGTGAAACAATGCTGAGAGAATTAGAAGTTTTACTAGTATTCATTGTTGGTGGCCACAATCTTAACAATGTAAGATATGCAGATGACACAGTGTTGATAGCAGACATAGAAAGGAAACTACAAGAACCCCCTACAGAAGGTAGTAAAGGAAAGAAAGAAGAAAGGACTAACCATTGATTGTAATATGACAGAATGTATCGTTTCAGCAAAATGAACAGCCCAAGATGCAAACTACAAATTGAAGAAACCAAAATTAATCAAGTACAAAAATTTAAATATCTAAGAATGTTTTAACAGTGGATGGAAAATATGACACCAAAATCATTGGAATAGTGAAAGATGCCTTCCAAAAACTGAGCAAACTACTAAGAAACAAGAAAATTTCATCAGAAACAAAGAAAGGAATATTGAACTGTTACATAATATCTGTTTTCCTGTATGGCAGTGAATACTGGACAATCTCCTCACAGATGAAGAAGAGACTTCAGGTAACAAAAATGTGGTTCTCCAGAAGGATGCTGAGAATACCATGAACAGAGCTTGTGAGCAATGATGAAGTTCTGGAGAAAAGCAGTTCGCCCCAAGCAAGATGATAATGCCACTAAGATGCAAGGGGATACTGGAAGTGAAAGAGAAGGAGAAGGAACCAGAAACACAATCCTAAATAGGAAACAAGAGATAACCCTCTAATCATGTTCAAAAACCGGAAATGAGTGTACTGGAGCGAATAAGAAAAAGAAAGTTGAAATTTCTCTGGCCCATGATGAGGAAAGAGTACTTGAAGAATTTGACACTCACTGGACATATTGAAAGCAAGAGGGACAGAAGAAAGCAGCAAATAACCGACCTTATGAGCTTGTGTAAATGGTTGGCAGAACAGGGATTAGGAGAGATACAAACAAACTTTACTACATGCTATAAAGGACAGGGAATTGTGGAGAGTAATGATTTCCCACAACCTGAAGGGACACAGCACATAGAAGAAGGAGAACTGCATTTTTTTTCTTCTCATACTGTCCTCATTTATGATATCATCCAGAGGTGTAAATTCCCTATTGGTAAGTTTCTTTCATTGGCTGAAGGACATGAATTCAATGAGTGGACAGGACAATTCAAGCATACACTGGCTCAGTGGAAGAACATCAGCATTGGAAGATTAAATAAACAATTATGGGTTTAAAAGATCCTGAGAAAGGACACGGGATGTGACAAATAGGAAAGGAATAAAATGAATCCATTGGATCAAATAAACAGGTCTATTCAAAATTGCCTTTGGATTACTGAATGTGATAGATGATAAATATGTGAGGAAGGTCAAAGAGTATGGCTGCTGAAATGATGTAATAAAAACAACAAAAATTAAAATATCTATCTGAAAGAATCATTTAATAATAACAATATTTCAGTTCAAAAAATCAGATAAATTGGATATGTTATTTTCAGATAGAAAATACACATTAAAGGACCTCCAAAAACATTTACAATACTGCAATTTATTTTAATATTTAATTATTATAATAATTAATAAATATAATATTATATATATAAATGTCTAAAATATATTTGCTTCACATATATATATATATATATATATATATATATATATATACAAAGGGAATGAGAACAAAAATAATATAAATTCTAATGTTCATTCACAGCATTAATTTTTGTCCACATGAAAAATCTATAATAAATATATATATATATATATATATATATATATATATATATATATATATATATATATATGAATTGGGATCAAATACAGATCAAATATAGATCAGAATCCAACAGAATGATACGTTTCCTATTTGTTCCTTATCGTATATATATATATATATATATATATATATATATATATATATATATATATATATATATATATATGGACAAACTTCTTGGGTTGCTCAAAAACTTAATACTTAGATACTTACTGGAATTTTTATCATTAATATTTTTTTTCTTCGTTTTAGGCGCCCAGGATGTATTTTATTTTGTTGTGTGGACTCCTTTTCCTGAGCAGCTCTGTTCACAGTAGTAAGTGCTTTCTCATTACTTTTACTGATTGTGAGAATTTTCTAGTGTAAAATAAAATATCTTCAACTTGTAAACTCTACATTTATTTGCATTGTTATCCATTCTAACATTTTTCTTAAAATCTCTGCTTAAAACCTATAAAGGTAT
>OZ038495.1:76761777-76891777 GCA_964036315.1 Acanthosepion esculentum
ATCTTTCTTTAAAATTTTTTTCTGTGTAAATCTTTTCATCTGTATTAATGTTATTTATGATAATTTTGTATATCATGTTAAACATTTATTGTTAAGTGAGCAATTTTCTTTGTTTCTAAAGTGTTTGTTTACATTTAATGGTGTTATTTTGCTGCATGTTATTGCTATTGTTGTTGTAATTGTTATTGGTTTTGTTGAGTTTTCTTTTATTGTGCTTAGTTATTATTTCCTGCATGTTATCCATGCAGCTGTAACTAATTTGGATTTTGTATTTTTGCTGATAATTTTTGATAATTTGTTGTTTGTCAATTATTTTGAAGAATATTTTCCCTATTTTTGTTTTTATTGTATTGTTGTAAGTGAGGGGAGTTGAACCAAATTATATTTCTTTTTCTGTTGTTTTTGTGTGAATTGTTTTTGTATTTTAGTTTTTTTGAATATCCACTGTTTGTTTGGGCTGAATAATGTTTTTTTATTTTCATTGAATATTTTTAGGCTATTAGAATTTGTTGAAATTCTTTTATTTATAGATAATGCTATTCTGGGGAGGGGGTTAGAATTTTTGTTAATGTATATTGGGTTGTTTGATTTTCTGTAGGGTTTGTAGGTTCTGTTGTTTAGGCTGAATGTTATATCTAAGAAATTTACTATTTTATGATTTGATTTTGTATCTATTGTAAATAGATGTATTGAAGGTTTTTCTTATTTCTTGTTTTATTTTTTCTGTAGTTATACCGTTGCAGTTTTTAGAATTAATAGATCATCATCTCTGTATAGACATATATCTTTTTTGTTAATTATATAAGTTATTTTTTTTGTTATGTATATGCCTATGAGTTTCAAAAAGTACCATCATAGCTACCCATTATTACATCAATGTTATTATTATTATTATTATTATTATTATTATTATTATTATTTTGCTCCTGTTTGCCCATATTTTTTTTATTGTAGTATAATATTGAATTTTGGCAGTGTTTAATTATATTTATGTCCTCATTGGGGATATTGATATATTGTTTTGCTAAGTTTAATGCGTTGTTTAGTGTATGTTCATTAATAGATTGGTAGAAATCTTTTGTGTCTAATTGTGTAAAGGAGCTGTTTTCTTTATTACTAATGTTATTAAGCCAGTTGATTATTGCTGTTTTATTTTTCCATTGGTTTATGTTTACTGTGCTTCTTAGTTTTGGGCACATTTTTTCTAATATTTGTTTGCTCATTTTTCCAATATTGCTTTTAGTGGGGTTTAGTAATCTGCATGTCGGTTTGGTTGTGAAGTTGTCCTTATGTCTTTTAATTTAATGAATGATTCTACTTTTGATAAATGTTTTATTCTATTGTCTACTTTAGTGGTTATATTTTAGCTCCTTCGTTTATATTACTTTCTGCTTTGTTTTTAGTGGTTTTGTAAAATTTAGTGACTTCTTTGTCAATTAGTTTATTGTAATAGTTGGTTTCCATTTTATACATTATTCTTGAATTGAATTGAGAGAAAGTCTTTGGAAGAAAAATCTCTGTTAAAAAATAATTATAACAAAACATTAAAATTAACATTTTTGAGAGAAAATCTGTAACATATGTCAGAAGAAAGACTAGAAAAAACAGGTTAATTAATTATTTCTTTAAAGTAAGTAAAATTAAATGTTACTTATATGACTTGGGATAAAAAGTCAGCATACTTTTACACAAAATAAATTAACTGATTATTAGTGTATTTGCTTTCATAAACAAAAATTTCATAAAGAATATTAAATTAGCTTTTAAGTGAAAAATGTTAAATTAACTTCCAATTAGGATGGCAAAGATTCCTAAATTACATTTGTACTGAATTTTATATGAAAAGGTTGGTTTTTGCAATAAACATAAAATAATATCGCAGATCTGAAAGAAATAAAATAAATAATAATTGACCCTAATTACTATGCGTATGACTCAGCTAATTATGAAATATTAATTAAATAATTAATAATTCATTTCATTTAGTGCAATAAAAATATCTTATTTTTTTTCAGTTGAACGCAGTCCAGACCCAGGTATGTTTGTAAATAAATTTTTATTAAAACAGTACCTTGATTTTAGGTCGGACACTTTTCAAGTCATTATTCATTGGTTACATTTCTTATTTCTTTAAAATATATATATATATATATATATATATATATATATATATATATATACATTCAATTATTTAAAGATGGTTTTCAAATTTTGTTTCACTTTTCCTCAATTTGTCCTCCAGTTATGATTAATTTTGTCTGACTTCATATTTTGCACAACCATTCAGAAACACCAACACATGTTTTTTAATCTGTAATTTACTTCTGTTCCTGTTAACATTCTATTTGCTAAGATTCTAAAAGTAGAAAAAGTCTTATCCTACTTTAATTAAATTTAATTAAAAAAAAATGATAATACATTTTGTATTTTTTTTTTTGTTACAAAATAAAAATTTAGAAATTAGTAAAAGAATTTCCAAGATTAATGGAGTTATAATTTTTAATTTCTACAATTTGATAGCACCAAATTTTACATTGTAATTTGTGTTAATATAAAATGTATGTTCTGTACATATCTAAACAAAAATAATACTCACAAAAGTAAATTTTCTGTTGAATTTTAAAAAATTTTTCTAAACCATCCATCATCCGAAAGAAAACTTTTTCATCAATTAATAATATCATTCAATAAACGGAATCAGATGATTGTATATTATTTTGCACTCAAAGGAAATGAAGTTTTGAAATTGTTAAATGAAGAGATTTTCTTATTAACAATTTTCATTCCAATTATATTTAGAATTAGAAAAATAAACATTATTCTTAAAGAAAATGAAAAAAAGAAACATCATTTTCAAGAAAATTCATCTTTTGTTTTGGCTTATCTGAATTCTTTGAGCACATCAAAGATACTATGAAAAATCTACAGTGTGGCTTACTCTGTGGCACGAAGATGGAAATAAATAGCAAGATAGTCAAATGCCAAATGACACCAAATGGTTTCTGATTTGGAGGATTCATGCATTCTTCTTGTTAATAAATTAATCCTTTGAAAATAAATATTTAATATTTTTCAACCAATGGGTTGCATTCCCACCAACAATTAAAAACATGATTCATAATCCCTTTGAAGGGTATATAAGCAAAATTTCTGAGATACATACTGCAACAATTCAAAATGCGCTTGGCTTAAAAGAAATTCCCTTACTTATTGACCTGTCTTCTCACTTTATCCCTTGCCTCTTTCTTCTCCCACATACACATAAAGAAATCACATTTCTTTTCATCTTAACAAATAACTACAAACAAGGACTGTAAGAACTTTAACACTTATTACACATTAAGAAAAATTTATTTGTAAAAAACACGAAAATAAAAAATATTTTATATCTTTATCTTTAAATACCTTTCTCACCTTTTTCTTTGCTGTGGGTTGATTCAGATCTGTAACGACCCCACTTGGCTTCACCAAAAAACATGTTAGAGGGTGCTCTTGAAGTTTATGTCACTCTTTCTCTTTTTTACTCTTGCTTCCAGATGTAGTCAAACATAGATAAAGAACACTGCTGAAGAGGCACATTCACTTCTTTGGTCCTCTGTTGATTGTTGAACTCTCTCACACATGCACAAACACACACATGTCTATCACACATGTTTATTTCACATTGACACACACAACAAGCACATTCTTATCGCTAGTTTTCCTTTCATTTCAATTTTGTACGCATGCAAATACTTTTGTTAATACACACATTAACTGTTGTATGTCTTAAACTCATTGTTTTGCACAATTTATTTTTACCTAGACTCACATGAGTCTACCAATATTGTTTGTGGGACAAATGTTCCATGAACACATAAATATTTACTATACAATGTCAACACACTCATAGCAAATATGTTGAATCCCATTACAAAGTGGTGACTTATTTTTAGCCTAACATCAATAGAAAGAAGACAAATGTAAAAAATGAAACAAACTAAATCACTATTTCCAAACAAGAATATTTTTTAATGATCTAAACAATTTGAAAATATTTTTATTTTTACTTTGATTAGCAGATTTTAAAGTTCTAATCTTTGTAATATTAGGGCTGAAAATGGCACAACTCTATTTAAAAAAAAGTATCAGAACTGATTATAGTCCTGACCTCCCACTGTCTGAATTTAAACCGTTCACATGCTATTATTACCCAGAAAGATAAAACAATAACATTCAGTGAATTTAAAGTAGCATTATGTAGCTTTGAAGAAGCTGAAAAGATGATTGATGAAAATAACAGTGAAAATCAAAATCCTATAATGATGAGTGTAAAAGTGCAATCGTTGCAATGGCTGTTAAAATGCAAAAGCTAAAACCCTATAAAGTTGCATCCCCACTTGTTGTATTAAACACCAAGCCATGAAAACACAAACTGGCAAAGAAAAAAAAACAAAATGTTTCAGTAAATAATTATCCCTCAAACAGATGTAAATCCAATTCACCCAGCAACAATAATCATTTGTCACGTATATAGTAAACATGAACATAAATATACAGAGGGTAAAAACAAAAAGAAGGTCATTTTATAAAAAATGTTGATTATTTTTCAGAAAATGAAAATTAAATTATTCTATTTTTTTCAGTTGGATTTTCAATATAAATAATCTACTTAACTCAAGTCATTACTGACAAATCTAAATTTATTACTTTTGTTTTGACAATTAATCAAGAAAATCACCTTTCCTTATAGAAATGGCAGTAGAGCAAATAATATTGCCTTAAAAAGAGATAATGCTCAAGTTACTTTAACAGACAGACAAGGAAATATATAAAATTGTATTTTAAAGGATGTCTTTTATCATACTGGCCATCATTTAAAGAAAAGCTTTATGTCCCTACATTTAAGCAAGCAGAATATATTTTCTGTAAAGACCGATGCTGAAAAATGCAGCTTCTGTAAAATTTGATTGTAATTATTGGGAACTTGTATACACTATGACTAATAAGTGGTATAAAATTTGTTAAAAGGGATGGTTACTTTTCTAAATAGCGCAGTATCACCCAAAACTGCTATGCATGGCTTTAAATGTAATTGTAAGACATTTTAAAACTGCAAAACTTAGATGGCATGAAAATTACCAAAAAATCAAATATAAATTTAAAAATGTGGAATATGTCCCCAGGTAAAATGGTACAGCATAAAAATAAATTACCCGACAAGTGAGCTAATAAAATATATTAGATCTTGTTCACTGTAATCTATTTGGTCCAAGTAAACTGAATCCAGAACAAAAACCTAGTCACTTATCCCAAAAGTGAACAAAGTTCCAGTCTCATAAAAAATTTACTGATAATTTTCAAATTTTTATAATGCCGCTGTAGAATTTGTTTCTAAATTTGGGAAAGGGGGTATTTTTGGCAGTCATTTGTGAGTTTGAAATCAACAGATTTTATAATTTAACTTTGACAAGTTAAGTCAGTCTCACTGATTAATAGAATAAATTTAAATTGAACATTACAATGGAAACAAATGTAAGTTTGGATAAAAAATTGTTTTCCAGAATTTACAATACAAAAACCAGCACACGTGTGTAATAGACAATTTCAAATATCTTAACAAAGAATGATTAGAAATCAAATAGAGGATAATAAAAGTTAAATGATGTCTTGTTGGTTGCTTAAATCTAAGCAGCAGTATAACATCAGCAAATAAGGAGAAAGTGAAATAAATATAAGGTTAAGAAAAAGAAAAGCTAGAAATTTGGTTATCAGATAACCAGTTTAATAAGGGTAGGTAGAAAGTATGCATTCTCATATTTGTAGATCTTTTATATACTTCTAAACTGGTTTACATAAACAAAGGTGAGATATTTCTTGACAAAACAATTTTTTTTAAATAATTTTAAATTAACTAAATAAAAAATAATAAACTGTAATATCAACAAAATTAGGATAAATAGAATTTTAAATATAATGTTAATAATGAACAAAGATGTTACTACAAGGTCCAAAACAACTGAATCAGAGAGACAATTTTGAAATTTTTTACCTAAAATCTTTAAAATAACTGCATATTTGTTTATATTTTTGTTTTTATCTTTACAGAAAACATAACTGAAATACCTGAAGCTGGTAAACAATTTTCAATATTTTTTTGAAAAACAATTTAAAATATTTAAGTATTTAAAAGTATTTTAAAAAATAATTTTCAATATCTCATACCCAATGTTTGTAATTTACAGCCATGAATTATTTTATTTGCTAGATAATTTGTTATAAGGAATATGTTATTTCAAAATACCAAATTAGATTGGTCAAGTGAATTCTCTATGTAATTTTTCATTACTTTTCACAAGTTTCTCAACAATATGGCATAGAGATTTGAACTTGATTGCAACTTACTATATTGTACAGTGATATTTCTATTGATCAAACATAATAACATTTAAGCATTTGAAAATGGCTGAGTAGATTTCTCATCAGAAATTTCTTCGTTTTCTGATGACTGATTAAGATATCAAGATATTTTCTCTGATGTGGTATCACATAAAAATATCTCATTCTGAATTGTGTCAGTCTTGGAATCACAAGATTTTTAGTCTCTTTATGAAATATATACTTTCTATTTGCAAAATATTTCTGAAGTTGATGTGCTGGTTTTTGTTCTTGACACATTCATTTTTGTTTCAAAAGTCATGAGCGGACATACAAATCTAAATTTAATTGAAATATACCTTTTAAAGTTTAAACTTGTATGTTAAAGTATTTTTTTTAATTTTAAGTGACTCTGTTCTTCTGGTTTTCTCACACTTTATAATATGAGTTAGAAAAGGTGTTACTTGAATATAATGATCTTGTAATACACTTGTTAGACCTTTTAAATTTGAAAGATTTCTTGAAATATTTGGTTCAGTATCTTCATCGCTATTTGTTTTATCACCCTGTTGTGTTATTTGGCTTTCTTCATGTGAATGTTGTTTCATCTGTTAACAATAAGTAGTTTGAAGAATACATTGGCCAAAATGTTGTGATAAAAACATAAAAAATGAGAATACAAGTCAAGGAATTGCTTGAACAATGAAAATATTTAATCTCAGACAACCAGGCAACATTTCAAGAATTGAAAAATATTTACATATATATATAGTCTGCAAGTCATCACTGATTGTCATTTTTAAAACTTTTTTCCATTAAGACATATAATATTTTAAGGAGAATCTTAAATGTCTTAACCATTAAACTCAAGTTACACTTTTATTTCTTTCAGAGATAAAATCTCATAACAAGAGAGATGCAGATATGGATGATGGTAATTAATTTATTTTCATTTATAGAGAAAGGATTTTATCGTCAAATTAAACAAATGCAAAATAAAAAAACAAAGAATAGAAAATAGTTTTGCCATTCTCAGAAAAGAATTAACTTACCTGTCTTCTGTAGTCTTCCAAAGAATGAAAATTTATTTTTGTATAAAAATTCAGAAAAGTCTAGAATAAATGAAAATCCAACAGGTGGTTAATATGGCAGATGAGTGAATACTTTCAAACCAAGCTATAACAATTTTTGCCTGCTTAATCTGCACTCAAGTTTTATCCAGATACATTTTACTGATTGATGCCTTCAGTCAATTTACAAACCACTTTTGACACATTTGATCTTTCACACAACCTTCTCCATAAACTACACTAAAATTGTTTTTTCATTTGGCTTTCAATTTATTTTTAATAAAATGAAAACATGATAAGAAATTGAAAATGTTACTCATGTTTTCCATCATCAATTTTAGATTCACTGAACATGAATGCATTAAGTTTGGCAAATTTTTAATTGCATGCTGATATGACAATTGTCACAGTAAAATCAAAAGCAATATAGTTTTGAATAAAGTTTGTTAAAGCTAAACACGCACAATGCCATCTAATAAGAAAAATAGAAAAACATTTTAGATAACCCAGTACTCTTTTCGCTATCAACTTAAAGAAGTGAAGCATATTTACTAAAGTGAACTATGATTTGTAACTAATATTAAAATTTGTTAATTTAGAAAGTATTCATCATCATGTAAAAAAATGCCATGTCTCTTCAGGACTTGGGTGGTCATGGCTCTCCACAGATTCCTTTCTTCATTATCAGTTAATTGTCATGCATTCATGAAGATTTGCTTGGGTTTAGTTTGTTTTACAGCATATCAACCTTAATGGGTTACTTATTGCCAACAAAATTTTTATTGCTGCTAATTTTTTTTCCAAAAATCTATTGCTGATAATATTTTTTCTTCAAAAATGTATTGCTGGTAATAATTTTTTGACAAAAATGTATTGCTGGTATTACAACCTATTTTTACACTTTCACAGTGTTTTGACCCCAGTTTAGGTGGGACGACAGGTGCTACCACCCTGGGTCAGGGTGGACCTGAGAATACCAGCAATAAAGAGTTGGTTCCATGCTCCTCAAAACCTTGTTGTTGAATGTAGTTTATCATCTTACCCAGTATGTGAATGTAGTTTATCGTCATACCCAGGACGGCATTCATGAAGAGATTTCCCATTGTTTCCTCTACAGTTTGGAATTCAGTCTTTTTCTTTTCTGATCTGAGTTGCCACCCAATCTACCCTTCTATTTAACCCATAGCTGGGGTAAGAAGAAACATACCTTTCCCAAGAGCATTAGCATGAAATAGACTAATCCAGAAACAGACTAATCTGGAAACAGACTAATTCAGAAACAGACTAATTCAGGAACAGATTAATTCAGAAAAGGCTAATCCAGAAACAGACAATTCTGGAAACAGATTAATCCAGAAACAGACTAATACAGAATTTGAATTCAGTTCTCCAATTCTATTTTCCATGCTGATATCCATTTTGTCATTTGCATTTTCTCACACACAGAAAATAAATTTCTTAGCAATAGAGTTAATAAAAAGTAACAACCTTCAAACCCTTTATTTGATTAGGTGATTCTAACATTGTGACAAACATTACAGAAAATGGTAATTATTTGAGGACTTTTTTATTAATCACTTAATAGCTTATGCCAAGTATACAATGTCTTAACAGATTATCCTGATTATTGTCATTTTTTATATTTTAATATTTTCAGGGCATCATGAGATAAATTTTAATTTTAGAGTGAACTAAAACATATTTGAGCAGTTTGTAACACTTTAAAACAAGAATGAATATATCCTGAACGTTTTACTCCTGGAGATGCAAGTCAGTGAAATATCCAGGGTTAGAATTTTATTTATGAACAAGTATTTATAGCTGTTAAAAAAAAAGAAAAAATCTTTTTTCCTGCTTGCAAGAATATCCATTTCATCTACATATATACAGAATATAAAATCATTTTAAGTTCAGCAATTTAATTGATTTCCTTAATTTATTGATGTTAAGTAATAGATTATACCTATTCAGAAATTGTTGGTATTACCATCATAGATTGAAATGTGTTCATAATTGAATTTCAAATAAAAATCTTGTTTATTAATTTTGTGAAAGACTTTAAAGTCTTTTATTTCATTGTATTTCAGTTGAATCTACCAGTGAGCCAAACTCAGAAGCAAATGGTAAGAATTTGCCCAATTTTTTCCATTAGCACCTGACTGTGTAACATCATTCATCATGAAATGACCAACATAAAAAATTTCACCTTTACAAACCACTTTTGACACATTTGATCCTTCACTGTACTTTCTCTATAGACTACACTGAAGTTGTTTTTTTTCTCATTTGAGCTTCATTTTTACATTTATTAAAACAAAAAAAAATATGAAGCTGAAAATGTGGCCCTGTCTTTTTCCATTTCAATATTTGAATCACTCAACAAACACTTTTGGCAATGTTTTGATGACATGCTTATATGACAGCTTCTACATTACAATTGAAAGTAATAATTTTGTATAAAATTTGTTAAAACTAAGCACTCATAATGTCACCTAATTGCAGAATCAGAACAAACATTAAACTTTCATTTTTTTGGGGGGGGGGTGATGGTTAAAGAACAATGATCCGTGAATAATGATTTGCAATTAATATTAAAGTTTGTTAATTTAAAAAGTATTTACTTTTTATCTTTGTATTCTAAAAACATGATTTTAGAATACAAAGATTAAAAGATTCAAAAAATGAATTTTGCAATTTAAAAGTTTTGTGAAAAGTAAAATAATGAAAAATAAAGGAAAAAGTATTTTGAATTGTTTCTTAATAGACTATTTTGATATGAATTGATTAAATGATTATTGGTATTAATTAATACACTACTGATATGAATTGATTTAATGATGTTTGATATTATTGAATAGTTATTATTTATCATTTGATTCCATTATCTTCTGCCATTATTCAAACAAATATTTACATTTTGTATATTATCATCTGCCATTATTCAATGAAATATTTACCATTTTGTTCAGTTTTCTTTTGCCATTATTCAAGCAGATATTTACCATTAGTTTCCATTATCTGCTGCCATTATTCAAACAAATATTTACCAACTTGTTCCATAATCTTCAGCCATTATTTATAATTTGGTTCTATTTTCCTCTGTCATTATTCAAATAAATATTTACCATTTAGTTCCATTATCATCTACCATCATACAATCAAATATTTAACATTTGTCTCCAATACATTCTGCCATTATTCAAACAAATATTTACCATTTGGTTCCATTATTTCTACCATTATTTAAACAAATAATTAATATTTAGTTCAGTTACCTTCAGCCATTTTCAAACAAATATTTACCATTTGGTTCCATATCTCTCTGTAATTATCCAAACAAATATTTACCATTTGGTTCCTTTATTTTCTGCCATTATTCACACCATATTTACCATTTTGTTCCCTTTATCTTCTGCTATTATTCACCACTTTATTACATTACTTTCTTCCATTATTCAAATTAATATTTACTATTTTTTCTTATTTTTTTTATATTCTGCCATTACTCAAATAAATATTTAACATTTTGCTCCATTATGGCTTTCCAGTGCTCCTTTAGTGTTTCTCTTAGCTGGTCTTAACTGTTCCACAAAAATATGTGAATGCAATATACACAATTTTTGGTCATGTTCTCAAAATGGTTGAACTGCTCTTGGATACATTCCTGATATTTTATGAACCATAGATCTTCTTAATCTTTTCCAGAATGCCTTTGATATAAGGTAGACATACCTTGGCAATTTTCTTACAACTGTCTTCAACTGAAGGTGATGCAACATAGTATGTTTATCATGTGTTTATTTATGGTAAAATAGTTCTCAGAATTCCCTCAAAGTATTTCCTACCTAAAGAATTATCTTCTTTTTTAATTAGGGTGACATTTATAAAATCAAAAATTATGGCCAGTTTTGTTTCTGTGTATTACAAGCAACTTTAAAGAGTTGTCCCAACATAGGTCTCTCTTATGTTTGTAGATGCAGGCTTTTAGATTCCTAGATGTCTCCCTGATTTAAATATTTCTACACTTCAAACACTTTATTTTGTAAATCCCGGCATCTGAAGTGATGTTCAATCTATTTTCTTTCCTAACTATATCTCTCTCCCATTGCTTTGGAGGTAATGGTAAAGACCTTAGTGTTGGGGATAACTAATTTTCAAATTTTATAGATAGAATGTTGGAGGGTAAGATTATGAATTTTGTACTTTTGATATTAGAAGTACTGATGGTGGTGTCTGCTTTTTTGGACATGTGAACTTTGTGTACTAATTTTCTAGCATTGAGGATGAAGCATTGAGTGAGAGAAGCATTCATGAATACCTAGATCACTCTGCCTGATTCTGATCCATATTTGATCTGTATTTGATTCCATTTCATTGTTATTTATGAAAATAATATTAAAACAGGAAAAACTGTATGGGAAAATGCATTGTTTTAAATAAAACTGTAGAATGGATGTGTTGCAGACTGGCGAATGTATTTTAAAGTGATCAAAAGGATTTTTAGTGTTGGTGTTCTAAAACATTCGTCTACAACAATTAAAGAAAAATATTAGAAACAAATCATGCAAGAAGATTGAAAGCAAAGACAAACATTAAATGTACAACAATAACATTGGTTTATATACAATTCACGGATACAATTGAGTTGAACTTTGATGGATAAATGAGAATAGATGTATTTGGCTGTGTAGAATATTACTGTGAGTGTTTCAATGTGTTTGCAATTGTTACTTAGATTATTGTGTATTATTGAAGTATTATTGTTCAGAATTGGAGTTGTGTACCTTTAGTTGTGTGAGAATTTGATTCTTTGTTTACTAATACTTATTAAGTAGTGAGTAAAATGTCACTTTTTAAAGTATTGTAAGTGATGTTTAGATAGCGTTCCTGAGAGAGATAGAGCGTGCTTGTGGTTTGTTGAGTCAGCGGGAAAGGTGTGATTGGTCAGAGTTTTGAATTGCGTGGATCAATTTGGCACCTCTCTAGGAATGAAAGTCTGACTGTTTGAAGCGATCAAGAATTTCCTATTTATAAAAGGTAGGCTCCAGAGGCTTGCACGCGAAAAGGCATTTTCACGTGAATTTGCTACAGCTCTAAGACTTTTAACCAATAAGAAACTTTGTTTGCTGAAACTAGAGTTTTGATTGGTTGATAGATATTTTTGGTGTGAAGTGGATTATGCTGGAGGGGTGAAAGGTTAGTATCGATTATGCCATCAGATGTACATATGTATCAGAGGCAATGCACAAGTTACCACAAAAGACACATTAGTATCTTATGGCAATAAACATGTTAAATTAAATTATTAAAATTACTTTATTTTTAGGGGGCACCTTCTATAAATTATTATATGACCCCAAACTGAAGTAACTTTACAATACCATTTGTTATTTACTTGATAGTTGTTTTCTGAAATAATTTTTTCTTTAATAAAGGAGACACCCATCTGGAAATAGAGTAAAAGCTTTTTATTTTGCTTAGCTTAGTCTGACATAAGGCCAAAGAAGTATGACATCAAATTGAGAATTCACTTTGTTAGTAAGTTGAAACCAATATAAAATGTATTGCTCTATAGTAGTCACTTAGGAGTTTGTCAGTGACTAATCATCATACTTTCTAAGTATGAAGTCCATCAAGGTGCATGTAAAAATATATTATATGTAAAGATCAATTAATATGTTTAGTCATTTTAAAGGATTTAATCTGATACACTGAATTCATTTTACTTAGTTCCTTTTTCAGATGAGCAACTGTTTATCTTCAACTGGGATAGTTTTTCCTCAAACTTTACGGATGATGGTAAAATAAGTTTTTACATATTTTTTATAATATTTTAAGGGATTAATGGCATTTAAAAATGAATGAAATACTTGTTTTACTTTTTACTTTAGACTGTTACTTCATTTATTCTCTAAATTACTTTGGCTGAAATAAGGAAATATTTTTATTTTTAATGCTAATTATTTTCAAATCTTCTTATTGTTATTGTCATTATTGGTAAGCACAATGAAATTACTATTCACACAAATGATTCTAGCACCAATGTCCCAGAAAAAGACTGAAACCTCAAAAGTACGACTATCTATTTCAGTCTTTAGGGTTTTGATTTCATGCCATGGCAAAGATACTCTTCTTTTTGGTAATTTTATAGACTGATAAAAAATACTTACCAAGAACAGAAATGTACAGAAAATATTGATAGTTTTGACAAATATTTATTCCAAAGTATATTGTTAAAATTTTCTATATTTATAGTGGAAGAGTGTTCAATAATGGAGATGGAGCATAAATAGATAAAGACAGTGGGTGGGGGGATACATGAGTCTAATCTGCATGATGACTATCACACTGCCTCTGTCTATCTCTCTCTTTTATAATCAAAAACTGTTTTTTGCCTTCTGGATTTTATTTCAAGGGACAAATTTTGGCCAGTATAGTCAGTTAATTCTTCATTTTGTTCCATTTCCCAAATTCTTCAAGCATTATTAATAATGATATATAATAAAGTCATAGATATGTAGAAAAAATAATCTTTGGGGTAAATGTCTGTAAGAAACCAAAATATTTTATTTTTCATACATAATAATAGTTGTCATTTTCTCAGTAAACATGAATTCACAGTTTGTAAATCATTTTAATGAAATAGCAAACAATTACAATAAGAGGGCTGTTATTTTCAAAATATATTTGTTTGTTGTCTAAATATTACACTTTTCCATTACTTGTTCATTTAAGTTGATTTTAAATTTATGTCCAATCAAAACATTTTCCATGTTTTTATATCTTATTTACTTTTATGAATTTTATCTTTTTCCCTATTTTTAGCTGACCAATTCTTCAGTTGCATACTGCAAACTAATCCAATTCTGTAGGTCCTGTACACTTTCCCATGGAATATATAACAACTGCTGCTGTGGTTCCAGTAGGTTTTTACAGGGTGGAGTTGCTACCTTCATGCTCTATGTCTTCTCCTAGACTGGTTAATAATCAAAGCTAGAAAGCCCTGCCTGCCTTGCAGTGCTTCAATTTCAATTTGGGCTGCAACTCTGAACATAGAATATTTTTAGTCTGGTGATTATGAACACAAAGCAGGGCAGAAATATAATTTTAGTTTTCATTTACTTTTATCAAATAGATTTTACTGAAATGTACATTAATGATCAATAAATTTCAGAATTTCTGATGTTGATCAAAAGAAATGAAAATCGCAACTTTGTGTGTATCCCAGCATCCAAAATAGCAATATCAGATAAAGAAAGCAACAGGTTTCTTCCACCTGCTGTATTGAAAATCTGTAGAAAGTGGGGATTGATAAGGGGATGTTTGAAATTTTTGGTTGAAACTTTGCCTGAATTATTTGACCCAGTCATATGCAATAGTCACTAGAGGTGTTGGCAACATTTAAAATAAAGAAACTGGAGATGCACTTGATAATAAGTGTAAACAGGTAAAAATATATGGCCAAGAATAAGCTCAACTGGAAAAGAGCAGTTGGAAGGATAAGATTGATAAGTGACTGTATTTATGGCTAATCAGTCCCAAACCACCAGGTAAGTGCAGTGGGGATAGTTTTAGGGGAATCTCATCAGGAAAGAATGATTTCAGGACTTTAACTGATTGGTACTACTGTTTCTCTTAGCTATAAAGGTAAACTTGATATTCCTTCTGGACAAAATATGCAAAAGAGGTTTATTTTTGTTTTTCACATGAAAGTTCATGTGATTGTATCAGAATGTAGCTAAAATTATTGACTGCCATTCCCAGCCAACTGACCATTTTTTTCTTCAAATTCTCTAAAATTTTACTCTATTTTTTTAGTGATTGCATTACTGAAAAAGGAAAATCGAACAAGCAAGTATTTTTAAAAATATATTTTTTCTTTTTCTTCATCATTATTAATATATCAATATTATACATATGCTTGCAAGGTGATGATGGAAACTAGATATATATTTGGTGTCATCCAAACATTTTATAAAAATGGGACTTAACCTAACTTCTAGTAATTATTTGGAGTTTACACACTGGCTCTCAAAGAGAATAACTCACAAAGGATAGTGGCAAAAATCTGTAATATATTTGGTTCATGGAACTCAAATATATATACAAAAAAAACATATGCATATATGTATACATATACAAATGTACACATATACATATGTATGCCTATATATATACAAGTGTGTAGTCCAGGGCCTAAAATCATTATCTGAATTTTTTGTGATTAATATTCACCACTGAATTAAGTTCATTGGCTAAAAAGATGATTATATTGAGAAATAAATATTTGTTGTTTAAAATAGGTGCTTTATATATATATATATATATATATATATATATATATATATATATATATATATATATATATATAATACTAAACTTTACTAAGTTGAAAACAGACTAAATAGGTATGAACTGTAGCAATTTCTCAAGTGGAAATGTAGGTCTAGTTTGCTTTGAAATTTAATATTTTAAATTGTGACTTTTACCTGGGCTTGAAAATTGTTTCTGTATATCTTAAACAGGAAACAAGGGATAAAACTCTATTCTTGTTTGAAAGATGGGGATAGAACATGAATTGCCTATTGCCTGGTTGACACTCCTTCCTTGTATTTTGAACAGTAATAGAGATTTATCACTTACTTCTTGTTTAGAACTGGGTTTTTGGTTCCTTCTTCTAAAGTCATCTCATTCTATTTAACTTCCAGTACTCTATTACATCTTAGTGGCATTATCCACTTGCTTGGAGTTAAATGATTAAAAAAAAAAAAAAAAAATATATATATATATATATATATATATATTATATAAATATAATATATTGCTGGTGTTAATCAAACAGGTCGTGATGTAATACAACGGCGGAGCTATTAAGCATATATTAATAAATATACATATTATTCCTTGATGATAGCATGATACGGAGTTTCATGTACCATGCAATCATCTGGCCATTACATAATTTAAATTTTAAAAATTATATCTGTTTATCACAATGTTGGCATAGATAAATATTATACTGAGATTACATTTTTTAATTTAAAAATTATATTTGGCATTTAAAATAAATGTGATTTATTTTAAATAAATATGTGTAAGGAAAAAAAACTAAAGAATTTTTATTTTAGAGCAATGAATATTAATTTTTTTATTATTAAATGGAGATTACATGTACCTTTTTTATTTTTCATATATATATATATATATATATATATATATATATATACATAAACAAAAATAAACCATAATTTACTTAAAAAATAAACCATAATTTATATTAAAAAATTAATCTGGATGGTAAAAATGATGATGGCAAAAACAAAATACATATATATACAAATCCCATTTATTTTAAATGCCAAATATACAATAATTTTTAGAATTAAAAAACCTGTAATCCCAGTATAATGTATATCTATGCCAATATTACGATAACCAGATATAATTTTTTAAAATTTAAATTACATAATGGCCAGACTATACTCAGCACCAACTAACACCAGCAACAATTAACATTGAGATGATGGTGTAAAACAAGCCCACTAAATATAGACCGATTAAGAAAGGAACTGAAAAAATCTTTTAAAGATCATGAATTAAATATTACCACTACCATCAATGCTAAATTGATCAACTTTCTCGATGTGACCTTGGTTTTGAATAATGGTTATTACAAACCTTATCCCAAAGAGCTATATAACCATATATATGTCAGTAAAGAATGTAACCACCACTATAAAATTCTAGGTAATCTACACAAATCAGTCTAAGTTAGATTATCTACCAACTCCAGCAATAATGAAATATTTGATAATAAAATTAAATAAATAAGACTTTAGAACTAAACAATCATAAATTAAATTTAAAGTACTTAGAAAAAACAAAGAAGGTAAAAATAAACAGATACAGTGTAAGCATAAAATTATATGATTTAAGCCACCATTTAATCATAATGTTTAAACAAATATTGGAAGAATTTTCCTAAATTTAATACATAAGCATGTCAACCATTCACCAATACTAAAAGAGATTTTTAACAAAAATAATGTTGAAATCAGCTCCAACTGCATTAATAACATAGATAAAGCCATATCCCTGCATAATAACATTATATTAAACAAATATATTTCCAACAAAGACAATGTAAATATTCCTAAAAACAAATGCAACTGCCAAAAAAATATGATCTGTCCCTTAAACGGTCACTGTACAACTGATAATATTACATACCAAGTAGGCATACATTCTGGTAACAATGTTAAATTTTATTTTGGTTCCACTGAAAATCCTTGGAAATTTTGTATTTACCATCATTGAATGACCTTAGGTAATATAAAATACAAAAACAGCACTGCTCTCTCTAAATATTTCTGGCAATTAAAGAATGATGGTATCTCACCATCAATCAACTGGGATATCATAACTACAGCTAAAACTTTTAATGGGAAAGCAAATAAATGTAACTTATGTCTTGTTGAAAAATTGGTTATCTTAAAACACTTAAATAACCCTAGCTTATTAAACAAGAGAAATGAATTGATGGTTACATGCAGGCCTAAAAATAAATATCTGCTCAAATATGTTGATCCAGATTAATTTTTAATATAAATTATGGTTTACTTTTTAGGTAAATTATGGTTAGTTTTCATTTTGTTTTATATATATATATATATATATATATATATATATATATATATAATATAAAGGAACAAGTAATCTTCCTTTAATAATAAAATATTAATATCCACCACTTTAAAATATAATTTTTTTTTATTTTTCCTTTCACACTCACACACACACACACACACATATATATATATATATGTATGCATATATTCATATACAGATCTCATTTATTTTAAATGCCAAATATAATTTTAAAAATTAAAAACTGCAATCCCAGTATAATATATATCTACACCAACATTATGATAACCAGATATAATTTAAAAAATTTAAATTATGCAATGGCCAGTCTATCATGGCCAGTCTATTCATCGTGTATGAATCCCTGAGTCATGCTATCAGTGAGGAATAATATATATATATATATATATATATATATATATATATATATGGGCACATGGCTGAGTGGTTAAAATGTTCACTTTCTGACCATGAGACCTGAGTTAGAATCTCACCAGGGTCAATTTGTCAGGAAGGCAACTTCCTCATGTTATAAGACTGGATCAAGGTTGATCCCAGTGTGTGGCAACTTTGGAGAGTGCCTGAAAATCATACCACGGGTTGTGAGTGAAATTCGGTACACAGAACTCTTGTGGGCCAACGATAGCTGTGCTAGCAGAAAGCCACAAGTCATCGTGGTGGAGGGTTTGAGCATGATCACGCTAGATAACACACACTCTCCCAGAAACTATAGCTAAGGTCTGCTCAGCATAGTTGCAGTATAAACTACAGGTGGGCTTTGTGGGTGTTGAGCAAAACACAAATGAGCCTGAGAGAGCATCTGCAATAGGGATTGGCTAGCCGCTCTAGTAGGTATCCTCAAATATGAGTGTCAAGCTATTATAATATATATATATGCAATTTTTTATATATATTATTTATCTATTATATATGTGCGGTACTTATTGGAAAGTGCTCAATATCATTGATAGAGCTAACATATTTAGTTGGATTGTTGTGAGTTATTATCATTCCACCACCATTACTATGATCACTTCTACCACTTTACAATAACTATATGCTGCTACAATTGTTATTATCATCACCCACTCCCCCCACCATTACTACCACATCACAATTACCATTGCCGCATTAATCCACAATTACTATGTCACCACAATTACCATTACCGTATCAGTCCACAATTATACTTACTTCTCCCTCCCCCACCAAAACTAATAGCACTGCAAATTAGAGTTTCTACCATTTACATATGCACAATTGCCAAAAACAAGCAAATAACCAGCTTTAAAATAATAACAAAACAGCCTTAAAAAATTAAAAATAATAGCAATTTTTACCTACCATAGTCTTACACACACCCCATCATACATATATATGTGTGTGAGAAAACATCATTCAATGCACAAAATAGAAGAACAGTCTGTGTTTTGACAATGCAACAGACAAAAATATTCGCTACACAATCCAACATTGAATACAACGACCAAATGTGTGTGTATATACACAATGACACATGGATGCACATATATGCCCAGTCCCACACATATGTTTATGTTTGTGTGAGCTCCAGTGAGTGAGCGTGCGTGTGTGTATGCCTGCGTATGTCATTGAGTGTACATGCGTGTATGTATGTTTGCATAAGTATTAGTGGCATTCCAACAACAATGTTTCCTCTCACTTCCAAAAAACACCAATATACACAACCATATATAAATCCAAAATTTAAAAATTAATCAGTTTATCGCAAATAACGTGAAACCCAGGGTCACAAACTTACATCAATTCAACTAATATATATATATATATATATATATATATATATATATATATATATATATATATATATATATATTCTAATTGTGCAGAATTAAACTTGAATAGGTCAAAAATCTAAATGTTTAGGTCAAAAAATCTAAATGTTTAGGTCAAGAAATCTAAATGTTTAGGTTTGTGGTGAAACATCTTATGTGTTGTTAGGTTTCTACTAGAGTTAATGAATATTAAGCAACTCACCATGAGTACTTTTCATTATCTTTGCTACTGAACTATAATCCTATCTACATTTAAACATAAATCTCTTTGAATAATTCATTCTCTTTTGAGTGGCAATAATTATATTTTCAACACACCTTGTTCTAACAATTTTAAAACCTGCCTAATCTGTTTCAAGATATGGAAGGCTGAAGTTAATTTCCCAGTGTTTGATTGTTTTTTGGCTTATTTTTACAAATATTTTTTATTTCTGTTTATAGCTTGCAAAACACAAATCTTTATTGCCAACCTGAATACATTTTCTACAAAAGCAGAGGATAATTGTAAGTGTATATATTATTATTTTGCTTGTTTGCATATCTGACTGTCATGCTTTTCTATCTAGGATCAAAGTATAGTATCTCCTCAAACTCCTGGCTCTTCTGAGTTGGAATCAGTTCCAGCAAAAAAACTTGAATAGAAATGAAAACAGCTAAAAATGACAGCCAACATTTACCCAAACAAGACAATTAAATTATCTACTAATCACAGTACCTTGTCTGTCATCTTTAATGAAACATAAACATATATATATATATATATATATATATATATATATATATATATATATATATATATATATTATAAAGACCAAAGTGGAAATAAAGAAAGAGACACTGTCATTTAAGAACTATTTTTACATCTTTCTCATTTTCATTAAGTAATCAATTTGTTAAAAATTCTTTGCATTAAATAATCAAATATTATTTTAGTATAAAATTAAATGATTACAAAAATGTTTAAACAAATTTATTATTTACCAATTCTGATCAATGCATTTAAAATTGTTTCATTATTTTTCAGTAAAACTTTTACAGGAAAACTTAAGACAAAAAGGTATGGAAAATTTTGAATGAAGAATACAATTTTGAATTGTGTAAATGTTACAGAAATTTTTGCAGCTTCTCATAATTTCTTACAGTTTTTTGCTTTAACTGATATGTTCTTTTAACTTTTCCTGGGTGATGAGTCACTCCTTATGTTTCAGCAAGAATAACATTACCTAAGTAGTTGACATAACAAATGTACTAAAAAGCTGAAGAATATATTAACATTATATGTTATATCAAAACAACACAGATTAAGAAACTAATGAACATGTGCAGAACAATAAAAATAGTTGTTTGGGAGATGATTTTTATACTCTTGTTATAACATTTTGGTTTTCTCATGGAACTTAGTGGTATTTGTTTATGGTTATTGCAGTCATTACAGTAAAGAAGAAAAAAAAGAAACATAATTTTAATAATAATCTATTTTATTATTCTACTTCTTTGCATATAGAAGTTATATTTTGTAGAATGTATTTTTCTATCTAGAATCTGCTTTGTCCCTAGTTGGATACAGTTTTCTTTCTGGCTAAGAAAGCAACATAATAAAATTAAACAGGATGACATTAGGACAAGCAAGAGATGCAGGAGAGACAAAACAGGGTGTAAGAATGCTAGAGAAAAATCAAAATCAAACCAGGAAAAAGGAAAAATAAATATATAATCTTAAATAAAAAGGTGGGGGGGGGTGTAAAAGTTAAATAGACAGGTTTGCTGATTGGATATCAAGAGGCAATGAGTGAAAGATTGAAGAAAAACAATTAGGGATGAGAATCTGTAAAAGTTAAGATACATTTAAATTTCTTTATAGAAATATAGAGCAAAAGAAAGATGAAAAAGAAGAGATACAGTAATGAATATATGTGCATTTCTTATTTCTTTTTTTCCTATGAAACTAATTCCATGTGAGTATAAGATATAAATAAAAATATAGAGGAGCAACAAAAATTGCAAAGGATAAGGGAGGGAATGAAGAGATTAGAGGCAAATAGTGAGCAAATAGCAGAGGCATAAAATAATACTGAATAATCTTAATACCCATGGAATTTGCAGCTAATAATAATTAGTGTTATTATATGTAATAATGTTTTAATAATAGCAGTTTGTATTTTGCGTTGACAACAAACACTAATTTAACTTCAGTCTCATATATAGATCAGGATAAAAGGTGTCAGGTATAGGATGTCATGAGCCAATTTAAATATGGTTCATGATACAGGTCGGGTAATTTTCAAGTAGAAATTAGTAAACTCTCGTGTGATTGTTTGTTTTTGAAAAAAATCACATCTGGTGAGACATTTGTTGGAGATATTTGGTATTCCAATTTTTATATTAATTTATCGGGTTACAGAAAAGTTATTTCTGTATTGAGTCCTGATTTTCTATAATGACAGAACACAGAACATTTACATGCAAGATTTTGTAAAAACAAAGCAAAAACTATAATACTTTGCGGATTAAAGAGCAAACATGAACTTAAATAATAAATAATTCCAATAAATATTGTATGAAAGTCAAGAAATAACTTATATTACATTTTGGAATTTCAGACAATATTTCATATTTAACTTAAAAACTAACAGTTGGGTACATACTGCTAATAGTAACATTAAGAGGTGTGGATGACCAAATTGCAAACAGCATTGAGAATGAAATTGGCAAAACAAGTTTACATTCCAGCTGGAACTGTGTTAATTTTGAACTAATGCCCTTGTAAAAGGAATGAATCCACACCTCTAGTTATGAATAAATAGTCTGGTAGTTAGAGCTCTTTAGCCCTGTAAAGCTCTCCAACTTGGGCATTGGGTTAGAAACGTCACTGTAGAAAGATTCACTTGCTCATGAAAGTGAGGAAACAAAATTTGGTGCAGTCATGGCTCAATTCTCCAAAGAGTGTAGGCAGCAATAATGATGTGAAAAAAGTGAATCCATCTCTTCTACCCTCTGGCTATAAATTAAATAGTAGGGCAGACATGACACTTCAGCCTGTGTTGGCAATCAACCTAGCAGAAGGACAACCTTAAATTCAAAACTGATCAGGCATGAGACTAGCAACTCCATCCCATAAAAACCTACTCACTACAGAAACCACAATGGCAATACCTAGTATGTTGAGAGCTGTGGACCCATACTCAAACACTGGAGTCTACAGGACTTCAATGAGTATTTGAATATTTAAAATAATTTTCATTTATACTTTAAATATAAAACAAAAGCCATATAATAATATAAAGGGAAAATGATAAAAAACATTATTATATAAGAATAATAGCAAATATCATAGCTGATTAGGATAAAATGTCAAAACACATTAGATTTGGCTGAGGATTGTAGTTTGTTAGCCCTCATGGGATAATTTGAATTGAAGAAATACAGCCATTGCAATTATGAATGAAATAATATTTCAGTTTGAACAGATGCAACTGAAAACTTCTTTTTCAGGTGATGAGAATCAAATTTTCATCTATAACTGGGGTTTTACTAAAGATGACAACGGTAAGCATTTATAAATATTCATTTTTTAAATAAACTTTAGTATTAACTATTGTTTATTTCTGCATTGAGACTTTGCTTCTTTGTTTGTACACAATTTCCTTAAAGTCCTATTTTGCTGTTTAACAGTTTAACTTTTGTAAGACAGAAATATCCTACAAAAATGAATTGAAAATGTTCAGTCAAAAGAATGTAACAGCTCAACATATTTGCTTTTCGAATACAAAAGATAAATCAGTTTTGAAGTTCACTAAACACAACAGTTTTTTATTTTTAGATTAAGCTTCTTTCACTATTATTATTTTATTATTAGTTTTACTAGTTTTATTACGAATGCGTTTTTATCACAGCACTCTAGTAAAAATACACACACACACCTGAGAGAGAGAGAGAGAGAGAGAGAGAGAGAGAGAGAGAGAGAGAGAGAGAGAGAGAGAGAGAGAGAGTTGGCATAGGAAATATAAACAGATTGACATTCATATTTCTATCTATATGTACATAAAAACTATGATGCACATTGCAGTATCCTTAATTTATTTATAAAACTAAATCAATAAGCAGAATCAATTATTTTATCTCCATGACATGTATTCCACATTTATTAATAAAAAAAAGATAAATCTGGCTAAAATAAGAATAAACAAGACAATGCAATAAATACATACATAAGACAGTATAAAAATATCTGCAGACAGTGCTTAGAAACGTATCAGCTATTTCTATTGTTAGAAAATGTTCTTTTTTATCTTAATTCCAAGTACATTTAATGTTGTGAAGTCTACTTTCTATCACCTAGTGCAAAAGTATAAATGGTTAAGAGAAAGAAGAAGATGCAGCAAATAGAAAGATTCAGGGAAAGTTTTGGTGACAGAATACTATTATTATAGTATGTGTGAAAGATGGACAAAGACTTTTGCAACAAAACACATCTAATTTAAATAAAATGAAATCAGTACTTAAAAGTGATGAATTCATATTTGAGTCCATAAAAATTGTAAGATTTTGTAATGAAGAGAAAGTGTCCTTTTATTACAAAAGTCATGAGTCAAACTAATGAAGAACTCAAGACTTGAATCTTGCATATTTAAACACTGAATTTTATTCAACTCCCTGCATCATTAGTTACTCAAGAGTTAGTCAAGTATGGATGTGAAGCAGCTCTCTCACCCCTGGTCTGATATGTGAATCTTACACCCTCCAGCTGTAGTGTATGAGAGACAGTATCTGATCCTCTATGGAATGGTTGTTTAGATAGCTGCATGTATCCCAAATTTTTCTCATGCCTGCAAACCAGATATAGGTGTGAGATGATATGCTTTCCCATTCAGTGACTGGGAGTGATTCCAGGTCAACCTGCTGCTATACCTGGCTTCATTGAGGATCTACTACAAGACTGGATTCAGTGTCTATTCTGGCATCATACTATAATTTTACAAGTATCAAAATGGACTGCTTGCATATAGTATGAAATACTTAACCAAAATATAGAAGCCTTAGAGTCCTGATTCAAATGTCTTTATTCCGACAAGTTGAAAATAACGTTTCTCACATTTGATGTATTTGTAATTTTGTTTGTCTATTAACACCCATAAAGGTTGATAATACATGGGTAGTAAGAAAGAATTGTCAGTTTCATGATCCTTTTATCATTTCCAGAATACAAAGAAAACAGAATAGGTAAGTAAAATGTTTTAATTGCTTTTGTCTTTGTATCATTTTCAAATAGTAAATACTACTACTGTACAGAATGTGATGGCAATTGTTAGAAAGTTTTCAAACAAGGTACTAAGATTCAATAAAGTGGAGATAAAAAAAAAATTCACAACTAAAATAGAAGCCAATGAACCATTTAATTATTCTGTTCCCTTACACCTGGCAGAAGAATAGATTTGCCAAAATGTTGTGTTCACAATATCAGTAATATGAAGAAAGAGTTCAATGGTCTGAACAAAGTTTGTAATGTAAATCATTCTCCTCAAAGTTTGAGA
Source organism: Acanthosepion esculentum (assembly GCA_964036315.1). Classification (NCBI taxonomy): domain Eukaryota; kingdom Metazoa; phylum Mollusca; class Cephalopoda; order Sepiida; family Sepiidae; genus Acanthosepion; species Acanthosepion esculentum. Next base: position 76,787,197 of record OZ038495.1, read on the forward strand.
CAATATACTATTTACAAAATATAATACCAATGCCTCAGCTCAAAATTGTGATGTTGTATCTGTGGGAAAGGGGTTGTGGGGGGAAATAAGTCTTCCCCCCTACAAGGCTACACAAACATTTTTTGGTTGGATATGATTTGTAAAGTTAAAGCATGGCAGAAGGAGTTGTCAGGTATTTTTTGAGTATTAGGAGGAGCTCACCTTTTTTCAAGCATCTTTAATAATGCATTATATAAATTCTACTTGAGGTCAGGGGTGAGCCTGTCCCCAAAAACATCAAAGCATGGATTCTCATTGAGAGTGCAACTATTCATCATGACTGAAGTAAATTCAACACTTGCTTAATTATAATAAAAATGTCAGAAGCCAACCTCTTATCATCTATATTTTTGGAGATGCACTTATTACAAATTATGATATCATATGCATATTTACTAACAATCTGAGAATATTCCTTGGCAGGTCGTAATATATATAACAGAAAAAGGTAAAACCAAAGAATTTGTCTTGGGGACACTCTGTCCTTATCAAGTATAATGATGTTAGCAATTCAGCTATGCCAAAGAGAAACTCTAAAGTGCTTCCTTGATATGAAAAAGTGAAAATTCACAACTAAACATCATTTTTTTCTTTCTTATTTTCCATATACAAATTCATTATTCCTCTAATGTTTTGGGATGATTATTAAATAAAAATTATGGATTGTCAATTTCTAGGCCTGACATTTTATAAAATCATTTTTAGAGAAAAGGGGGGGTCTTATATGCCAGCAAATATGGTACATCAACATCAGGAAAAAAACAGACAAACTTGGGGAAACAAAGAAATTCAAAACTGCAAATACTTCACCCTTTACAACTTCAAATTTGCCAAAAGATGTGAATAAAGCATGGAATAAAGGAACTTTCAGAAAGAATGAAAATACTGAAAGAGTGAAAAAGACAAACAGGAGAAAATACAAAAGTAATGAAAAACAAAGAACAAAAAACACAGCAAAAATGAAATATAGAATTATGAAAAATAGAAGAAAGAGAGAGAATTTTTTATTTTCTAATTTTGAATATTGGGTTGTAACAAAAGTTTGTAGCATTTTACAATAGGCAGCATTTAAAAATATGATTTTGTTTCCCATATGATTGAAATTTATGGCATTTATAACATATTCTGAAAGGTGATGTTTCTGTGAGTTTTTCTATCTGATTTGTGTGTGGATTATCAATTTTAAATGTTTTACATTAAAACTGAAAATGGAAGAAAATGAGATTCATTTCTGCCATTCAATTCTCTATTTTTGGAAGGGAAAAATGTTGTACAAACAGCAAAAAAGATATGTGCTCTTTATAGAGATGGTGCCATATCTGAGATTACTGTTTGAAAATAGTTCACTAGGTTCAGAAGTGAAAACTTTGATCTGGAAGATCATGAACATTTTAGTCACCCTGTCTGTAGTCATTGATAATGACCAAATGAAGACACTGATTAAAATGAATACAGGTTACACAAGCAGAGATACTCCACATATTTCAGATGAGTTTTGTAAGGCATTTGAAAATACTTACATGACTCACTACAATGTTTAGATACCCCATGAAAAAATTAATGGACAGCATTTCCACCTGAAACTCTTTGTTCAACTGCAACAAAAATGATCTTTTTTGAATAAAAACACTTGCAGGTAATTAAAAATAGATTGTTTACAACAATGTGGTTTGAAAATTGTCATGGGGAAAAATGAGTTACCGTTAACCACTCCAAAAGCAGCTTTGCATCTGAATAAAGTGATGATGTGTGTTTGGAGGGGTTGTTGTATTAAGAGCTCATTTCACAAAATCAGACATTGAATTCAGACAATTAGACTGATTAAAATCAATAATCAATAAAAAGTATCTCTAATTGGCCAGTCAGTAGGGTATCATCTTCCCTCAGGACAATGCCAGATCTCATGCCCTTTTACAGACCTGGCATCAATTAGTACAGCTTGGCTAACACACCTGCCATACTCATAAAATGGCACATAAGTGTTTGAATAAATCTATGTAGAAATATCTAAATATCGATTTTTAAAATTCACTTTAAAATGATCTGAACTTTAGTTCCAATCCAAGACATTCTATAATTCTTTGTTACATGGAGGCAAGGTGGAGTAATGGATAGCAGCTCGGATTGAGGAATCAGAGAGCCGAGTTCAAATTCCAGTCAGATCTATTATATTCACTTATGTGCTAATAGCATTGGAAAAAGTATGAATCCTCCTCTTCTCCTCCCCAGCTACAGGTAAATAGCAGGATAGACGAGATTCTATAGGCTTGGATAGCAACTGGTTTACTGCAGAAAGAAATGGCAACCTACTGTGGAAAGAAATCTGCCTCGTCAGTCATGTATCGAAAGATACATGATCACCTAAGTGTTTATCACACATGGCACATAACTGACTGAAAAATACAATGAAAGTAAATGTATTTGAATCTATTAAAGAGTCAATTGAATATTTTTCAGTGAATTTATTTATGCTAATTCTTTAAAGAATTTCTTGTTTTTACTTGCAGCCATTATGCCATTCAAGAAGAGGATTTGATTGCCCAACCAATCAACCAATCAACCAATGGGACAACAAAATGAAAATCTTGCATTAACAAAATTTTCTTGAATATTTTATTTCAACTACTGTAAGATAAGATTAAATATCACTTGTTATTTGTATTTCAAAAATTATGTTAAAGAAAGAAAACTTTTCTTGTTTGAAACTAGCATTATTAATTTGTAAATTGTCTGATACAAATAAAATAAAATAAAATCAACAAATTTTGTTTTTATTGCATTTAACTAAATTTGGATACTTTATTTATTGCATTTTTATTACAGATATTTAAATAGCTTAGTCAAGTCCAAATAGAGAGAAATTGGATTTAAATTTGTGCAATTTAGAAAACTCTTCCAATGCGAAAACAAGCTAATCTATCTTGAAAATAAAAATTTGAAATCATGTTTTGTTTTGTTATATTTCACTCGCTTTCGTTTATTAGATATTGAATTTTGTTACTTGGCATCTTCCATAGATTACCTGACTTTTCGACTAACGTAATGAATATTTATGAGTGTTCTTAAATTTAAAAATTTTGAAAAACCAATAAAAATTTTCTCTTATATATAAATATTTGTGACAAAATAAAATCCTAAACATTTATTAAACATTTATTATTAACCACGTGATAGAAATGAATCATGGAAATAAAGGTTTTAAGCCCAGAATTTTCGGGCACGCTTGTGTCCTTCATCAACAGTGTGAGAAAAAACACAGCACATTTCTGGTTATATTGACAAAATCCTCAAACCTCTATTCCTCCTTATCCCTAGTTATATTAAAGACACTACCCATTTCCTAAGAATTCTGAGTAATAAAGATAGTTTACCTGACAATGCACTCCTAGTGACCTTGGATGTTTCATCCTTATATTTTAACATCCCACATGAGGTGGGTATACTAGCCTGCAAAAGTTTTTAAACATCAGAGACTTCCCCGAATACCAGATACGAGATATTTCAAACCTTATATATTTTATACTAACACATAACAATTTCCAGTTCAAGCACCATTTTCTTCAAGTTAGAGGCACAGCAATGGGAACGAAAATGGCCCCCAGCTATGCTAACATTTTCATGGATTCCCTTGAACAAGGTATGTTTAGTAGATACCACCTGGCACCCCTACACTAACACAGGTACATTTTCTTCATATGGACACATGGAGAGAACAATTTCCTAGATCTTAAAAAGCACCACCACACCATCAAATTCACTATGGAATATTCCATCACATCCATTCCATTTCTGGACATACTGGTACGCCTCAATAACAACCACATCTCCACTACACTATACACTAAGCCCACTGATGGTCACTGCTACCTCACTTTCAATAGCTGCCACCCCACCAACCTAAACAAATTTATAATCTTCAGCCAATGCTTACACATTACGCATCTGTTCTCACAAGGAAGATTACAACTTACACATAGGACAACTTTACAATCACTTTCTTAATAGGAATTACCCACCCAAAATAATCAAAGAATCCATCTCCAAAGCTTCCAAATTTAACAGAAACACTCTCCTCAACTATGTAACCAAAAATAAGAATTCCAGAATCCCCATGGTCTTTTATTTTAATTATAACATCCACAAACTTTCCCATACATTAACTAAAGATTTCCAACACTTAAAATTAGACAATACTATGTGCAATTTATTTAGTGATAACCTCCTACATGGGAGGCGACAACCCTGCAACCACTTCAGAATTTTAACATCATCAAAAATCTACTAGACATCACCTCACCAAGGGAATGTTATCTGCAACAAACCCCGGTGCCTGGTCTGAAAACACATCAACATTCACAACATCTACACCCCCGGTACTCATGTAGTATTCAGACCACCTGCTCTAAGCCGTGACAATCTCATATATTTACTTTTCTGTCATAAATGCGAGAAGTGGAACTATGCGGGAGAAACTGGAACAGATTTCCGTTTACAGTTCAATAACCACAAGATAAGCGTCAGGGACAACAACAACAATTTCCGGTCTCTGTACACTTCAACAACCTGCTCATAACATCGACGATATCGGATGCGTGCTTCTGATGTTTGGTTTTGTTAGCCAGGAGGACAGATGAAGATCAGAGTTGAAGTATATCTTAAAAATAAATCCCCACATAAAAGGACTAAACAGAGATTTGGGTTTACTCAGAGAGTATAATTTCCACAAGGAAACCCGTTATCATCAACACCACTCCTCGACCCTCCATCCACATTTTAACTCCAAATTTCAACAGCCACCACCTACATACTAAATTCTTAACAGCCATCTCCTCCCTGCTATATTATTAAGTACGGCTACTTATGTTTTCCCCCAATTACGCACTATCCAGTAAAGGAAGTAGTGCCATGTACGCTGAGGGTTACTTCCCAATCACCCTCTCCTATACCATCTTGAGTTCCACAACTATAGTTCCTTTTCATACAAGCTTATGTAAGGAAAGTTAGTGTAGATACATATTATTCTTGTATTACGTATTCATATCTTTACCTGTGTGGAGATTCATAAGTTTGTGCAGTAGCTTGGATATATTTACACACTGCTATGTGCACTTATGTACACAGCACATCTATATATTCGTATACACTTTTTACCTCTTTTTTCTTTATTATTATTATTATCATTTTTTCTGCACCCCCATTTTTTTAACAATAGATTTGCAAAATTTCTATCCAAATATTTTATCCTTCTATTTGCTCCTTCCTTTTTTTCCTTTTCATTTTCTCTTTATTACTTTTCTCCTGTGTTCCCACATACTTTTTATCTCATCTCACAGCCCTTTGATTGGCAAGCTATCCTAATCAGAGCCCGTCGTTCTAAAATAGTTGGACGAATAATTTACAGCTACACTGACCACACACAAGACATCTCCACCACCCCGCAACCTATGACTCTCTTCCTCTATGTTTACAATCTCCCCCCCCCCCCTGAAACGCTTTTACACCGATCCAAAGTTTAAATTTGAGTTTATTTTCAAGTTTCACAAAGGAATCAAACAGAGATCGGGTTTTTGCTAATAATATGATCTTCAACAGAATTTACACCTACTACAAAAAAAGCATCTTTCGCTGAGTAATCCCCATTTCTCTGTTTATTTCTCACTGCATTGATAAAGGACACAGGCATGTCCAAAAATTCCGAACTTAAAACCACTCTTTCCGGGCTTCCTTTCTGTCATATGGTTAATAATTAATATTTAGTAAATGTATTTTATACTGTTTATATTGGTACTGTTATGAAATAAAATAAGACATATCTCGGCTGAATTGCAGGCAAATAAACTAACATACTCAAGAGCGAGAGTCGGATGTGAACGGGACAAGGCCTCGTCACAAAATGACCATTATCGTCGTTTACGTATAGGCCCGACGCACGAGTTCCGGTCGAAAAATAAAATAATAATCCAAAGTGCTTCTATTTTTCGACCAATAAAAATGCTTCCCTCCTAATTATACTCGCGTCGTTTTTCGAGCCCGTTAAGCCATTAAAAAAAAACGCCATAAAAAGGGTCACACGGAGAAGTACAATGCAGTCAACGAGAGACCGGGGAAGAGATCTGTCACAGTCAGTCTGGGCAGTCAGCAACAGTCAGCAGCAGTCAGCAGGAGGAACGCCACGCCAACCAGTGGGAACTACTATGAGAGATCAACCCGGATCGGCAGCCGGCTTATGAACTATACCACAAGGTAGCTGTCCCAAAACCACACGTTCCTATTGAAATAAATCACGTAAATCTATTTCTGCTGTTGTCGTATTTCTGTCTTGCAACAATACGCTTGTCTATAACAGTACCCTTTCGTTTGCTCTTGTTTTATTAACCAACTATTTTACATATAAAATCAGTGCTCGATACACAGTAGAGCATAATATTATATTTTTTGTTAAATATGTATCCATCACGACACAGAAATTACTATCGGTTCTCGACATCACTTGAAAATTGGACCAAACTTCAAATTTTAAGTTTAATTTAAGATTAAATTTCGGTTTTGAAACAGTAATTTCTGTGTCGCGGTGGATACATATTTAAAAAAAAATAATTATAACATATATTTATATATATGTATTTAAATCTTTGTATGTTTATGTTTTTAGTCACTTTAAAATGGACCTTTACTTATCACTTGTTTAATTAATCAAAATTTTTATGTTTTTTAATTTCTTTAATATTAATATTTTTATTACTACTATTATTTTAATAATCATCATCATTTTTTTGAAATTATAATGAATATGATCGATAACTTTCCACTGCATGAATTGAATAGACATATTTTTTGAATATGTTCCTTATTGAATATATTTTTCTCTCTCTTACTTGTCATGTCCGTGGGGAAAACCCGTCGGCTTTCTCTATTACTCACCCCACCCCATGTCTCTATATATCTCTTTCCATCTATCCCTTCCCCTATAAAAAAAAAACTTATTTTGAAATCTCTATCTTCCCCTCTTATTTCTGATACTCTTTTCTTTTCTCTACCCCTTTTTCTTTTTTCTGTGTTCACTCTCTTTTACTTGGCATGTCCGGATAAAAGGAAGAATATTCCAGATCAACCCGCTGGCTGACTGCTTAACCTTTCCTTCCCTTTCTTTTCGCTCTTCTCTCCTCCCCATGTCTATCTTCCCTCTAAAAAAAACCTTAAAATCTCTTATTTATATTTTTGGAAACTCCTGTTTTTTTCACTATCTTCTAACCCTTTTCTTTTTCCTTTTTTCTTTTTTCTTTCCTTTTTCTTTTTTTCCTTTTTTTCTGTTTTCTTTTTTTGCTTGTGTCTGAATAAATTTAAAATCCATTTATTGGTCTGATGAGATGGGTGTTTGATCCCGTGAAAAAAAATATTACCAATGGATCTCTAAGGACTCTGCTTTCATTTTATATATATATATATATATATATATATATATATATATATATATATATATGTAAGGTTACTGTACCGAGAAATACAAAATTGACATATTCTTACTCGTTTCGAACTTTTAAAAGACTTCATCAGACTAAAAAGTAATGTTCTTATTGATGGAGTTGTATATATGTAGAGAGAGGAGAATATAAATGAAAAACATGAATTGTTATGCAATGAGAAGAAATGGCAAAGATATAGGCAAACTAAATTTTAATTTAATAAATTTCTGGCATCTGACTTATCTTGATGCAAAAACTCGAATAATTTCACTATTTAGTTTCTCAACACTTTTGTTTTTATTGCTGTTGTTTTAATTATACCACACTGCAGCAAGAACAAAAGTGTTGTAAATAAGCAAGTCAGGAGAACCAGAAGTGCCCCTGTTGCCATTGTGTGCGGCACTCCTAGTAGTGGGTTCTGCTATAATGGTTGACCACAAATATAGACAAGGAGAACAATGCATGCAGGGGGGAATTCAGTAGACATGTGGTCTCGCAAGTTACTAGATTTGGCAAAGAGAAAGTTTTTTTTTCTCAGACTATGTTTTTTTTTCTCATGTGGACGTCTGGAGCAATTCTGTGTACACTCGGGAAATATTTCTTCATATATGGACCGCTTGGAATATTTTTTTTTATATAGCGATTCTCATTCCCCTTGTAAGACGACTTTACCATTGGGGAAAATCATATGGCGTATTAGAGGATTTATGCTCGCCACAGAAACCAACTGACATTTCGTATGAAGGAATAAAACATCTACTGTTGGAACATTTTAGACCTAAACACCTCGTGATAGCAAAAAGTTACGGGTTTTACGAGACAAGACAGGAAGACAGTGAGTCTATTTCAAATGACTTTGTTCGGTTGAAACACTTGGCATTTACATGTGAATTCGGTACGTTTTTAGAAAGAACCATTCGAGACAAATTCGCATGTGGCCCGAGGAAGGAAAATATACTTATTGTCCGATGACATTTGCAAAACATTACAAGGGGACTATGCGTAATGGAATTATCGTCCACAGTTGTTCTCGAGATACAGAATAAAGATATGGACGACGTGAACAAAATATCTGAGATTTTTTTGGGTTGCAGTGATAAAAGGCATAGGAAGCAAGAAGAAACAAGTTGCGTACGAATTTAAGTGGAATCCTTATACCGAGGTGGCGAGCCAAGGTAGATCTACAACACAGGATAAGCATTATTCCCCAACTAAATGTCTTAGTGGCACCTGTGTTGGGACCTGAATTCCTGGGGCGAGATTGGCTGAAGAAATTGCCAATTGATCCATTAGCAACATTTAACCAAATTAAGTGGACTGATTTGAAGCAAGAATTTTCAGAACTTTTTCAATCATATTTAGGCACCTTGAGGGCCACGACGGCAAAACTATACATGAAACCAGGGCACACCTCTCGGTTTATGAAAGCTCGACTGGTACTACTGTTTCACAGGCAGATAAGTACCCCATTCCAAACATAGACGACTTATATTCTAAAGTCTCTGTTGGGCGTTATTTTTCAAGGTTAGACTTGAGCAATGTATATTTACAAATTCCTTTGGATGAAGAGTCGCAGAAGCTAACCATTATAAATACATATAAGGGTTTTTTGTATTTTGCTATTGCATCTTCACCAAGAATATTTCAGCGCACGATTGACTAATTAATACAAGGGAAAACAAGAACAGTCGGTCATATTATGGACGACATTCTAATCTATGGAACTTCTATAAAAGAACATAATCGTAATATGCGGTTGGTTTTTGAGATGCTTTGTTGGAAGAGCTGCGTGTAGATCATCCAATTATTTCACGAATAAAGTCTTTTGTTCAGTGTCACGTCTGGTCGCCTATTATAGATTCAGATATTGAATTGTATATGAGGAGTTGTTACGTGCCAAAATAGCAAAAATATACCTCAGGCATTACATCCATGTGTGTTTTCAGAACTGTCATGATTCAGGTTACATATGGATTATGCTGACTCGATAATGTGGACGTGGATTTTAGTAATTGTAGATGCTCATAGTAAATAGATGCACATGTAACATCGCCGTATTCATCAGCTACAAAACTAGCGTTACAATGCTAGTTTGCCACACATGGAATTCCTCATAGGCAAATTCTATCATATATTCTATGTTGTTTAGTTTATTTTCAGGATCACGTAATATTTTTTTGTGAGTATATATTAATAAAGATATATTAATATACCAGAAATAGATTTTAGACATTCTAAGAACAGACAAGCTAAAACTCTGCTAAGAATTTCTTGAATCAGGCTCTTTCAAAACATTTTACCTAAACAATCAACTAATTTCTCATATATTGATGATTTTTATATTATGGATTGATTTGTGAATAATACATAGGGTGTGCTGAACAACAACAACAAAAAAATAACATGACCAACAAGTATTTTCATAATTTATTCATTCATCTCTTACAAGAAATTGCAAATTTTCAAATCAGGTCATCAAATTGTTTACATGTTTTTTATTTTGGTTAAAATCTTCATTTGTCATATGACAATAACATATTCAAGAATCATTCATAATTGTAAGCATTTAAATAAACAATTATTGAACTTGTCTTTTCTGGAGAAATGTTTCTTCTTCACCTAAAAATAGAAAATAATTCATTAAAAAATAAAAATGAAAAGTTGTAAATGCTAAACACGTAAATACGTAATGAACACAACGACAAAAAAAATTAGATACAAAAAATACAAATACCAAATATTAGAAGATGGCTAAAATACAGTTTCCTTCTTTCTTTCTCCAACTCACACACGGTAAATAACTGCTGTGACATTAAAACGAAAGTAGACAAGCAAAAACTGTCAAGATATATATGATCCAAAACAAAACAAAACAGGAACCTGAAAAATGAATTACGACAAAATCATGTGGATTTTTATATTATGGATGGATTTAATTAGGTATGTCCAATTTTGACCTTTTTAGCGTTTTTTTTTAGTTGTTTTTTTATCAGTTGAAAGACACATTAATTTCGAAATTCTTGTAAAAATTAACTACTTGTTGGATTTTAATGAAAACTTCAGAACTTATTCAGAAATGAATGAACTTATTTTAGAAATGTTTGTCTCTTTGAAAGTCATGGTATAAATATTTTTTTTTTATATCTGTTACCCCCCTCGAACTTAATTTTATGAAAACACAAAAAAAAATTTACTTGCAACCTCAATTTTTTTTTTTAATTAAATGCACAAAACTCTGAAAAATCTAAATCATCGATTTTTTTGTTAAAAAAATGTCCGAAATTGTCCAAACTTTTACCTCAATTGTAAAAATACAAAACCCAATAAAACTAAGACAATATTTAATTAAGAAAGTTTTTAATGGCTTTTCTGAATAATATATACGAAGGTAATTATTATCTGAAAGAAAAAAATTTTTTTGATGAACAATAAATTTTTACATTAATTTTCTTTTTTTTTTCAATTTTAAATACACAATATGACAAAAGGTTGTTATATATTTATACATTAAGTTCTTTCTGCAACCTTATGGAAATGATATATTATGTTCTCTACTTTTTAAAGATCATAAATTTGAAAGCTTATTAAAATCTGACAACCATAATTATTTTAAAAATAATTTTTAATATTCCAAAATTGTATTTAAAATCGTCTACAACGAAAGTACGGATGCACATTGTTGAAATAATGTCACATGAGTAGTTTCCTTTGATAGAAGGAAGTTTTTTTTTTTTTTCAGAAATGGCTTTGTAACAAGAAAACAACACTTGTCAAGTTTTCTGAATATCGTCGTATTATTTTCAATTTTTTTCTTTTTCTATTCAAATATAATCGAATAGTGGGATAAAAGAAAATATCGACTATTTACAATTACAAAAAAAAAAAACGCCCTTGGAAGTCCACCCAAATTTTCAAGTTTGAAATCGAATGCATAAATTCATTGTACATTACTTTGGAATTATTATCCACACGACAAATTATCAATTAAAACGATTTCTGGAGTTTAAATTTTCTGGAGTTAGCTCGCTACTACTCAAACTAAAAAATACTTGTCGAGTCAAAACAAAACCAACATAGCTGCTATTAGCATGTTAATTTTATTAATAAATAAAATAAAACTCATATTACTGCCATATAATTATTAATAAATAGAAAAAAATCTGCCTTAATAAAAAAGAAATAAAATCTCATTTCATTAAGTTAACCCGTTTCAATTAATGGTATTTCATGTAATTTTTATATTCTCAGAAAAATATTTCATGACTGAAATAATAAACCTCAAGAAAAAATGTATTTTTTTTACTGTTTTATTTTTACTTGTAAAATTTGATTTTCTTTCATAATTTAAATGTTATTTTCAGTGCAGAATTCTTCCTCAAACGTAAGGTAAAAAAAAAAAAAAAAAATTTGAAAGTGAATTTTAAAAAAAAAAATCTACTAACCAGATTCACTTAAAATTAGAACGAATTATATCACTTTGGCGGTACCGTACAATAAATTTCAGTACCGTAAGTTGTGAATATATTGACGTACATCAATCAACGCCTGTCAAAATAGACTACACTGTTGGGAAATATCTCTCTTAAAAAATTTTCTGCTAAAAATGTAAGTAATGTTTCTTTCAAATTACATTAAGTATACTTTAATCATTCTAAATTTCCTAAGATAACAAAAGAAAAAGGTGTAATTGATTTTTCATGATTTTTTAACTAACAAACTGATCTTTCCGACAGAAATGTCGATAAGTTCGATTTTACGAAATTTTTTGACTCGAAAAAAAAACAAGATTTTTAATAAAATTTTTAACATTTATAGGAAGGATTAAAAAATCTGAAAAAATATTCAGAAAATACTTTGGTCTTTCCTCTTTAATAAGAACATAAATATTTAAACGTTAAAAATTGTTTTATCAATTTGGGGACCTTTTGTCGTCAAGGTATACCACTTTTTAGCGAAATATTGGACATACCTAGATTTAATATAAAAATAAAAAGACATTTGTCTATCTTGAATGAAGATATGCGCATGCGCGCGCGCGCACACACACACACACACACACACACACACATTGTTTTGAACAGCTTCCTTATTTCTTTCATTACCACCAATTATCATTACTAATAAATTAGATAAAAAATTAAGAATTCAACGTTTTACTTTCCTTATTTGCATAATAGCATTAACAAAAAGCACCGTTGACAAAAATCGTAGTAATGTACATGTATAGGAAATAAAAAACCCTATTTCCAACACAATTACTTACCCACATATTAAAACTCGTCCAAAGATTATTTTCTACCCAATAACAGACAATATTACAAACATGCCAAAAAGACTCCACAATACAATACACATTCGTTTAAATAAAAGTGTCTATTGGTTAGAAATTAATATCATTATGTGAAATATTTAACCATTCAGAGAAAAATAAAATCCTATTTTTCTCGAGCCTACTTTCGGGAAAAAATTATTATAAAAACCGAAAAATTTCGACTTTCACCAGCAGATATGCGACTATCTACAAGCCATTCAAAAATATGAGAAACGTGGTTACATAGACCCCCACCCTTCCAACGCGTACTGAAAGAAACGTGTGTCGGCGACTTCAAGCAAATCATTTCCAACAACAATAGCTCGGACGGCCAGTGAATCTTCGCTGACGATGAAGGTCTTTTGCTCTTTTCTAAACGTTAGAATTTTCTGTGTACCAATTACCCAAAGACTTTAACTCAACTAAAGACTATTTTTCTTCTTTGAATTCATCTACATATGTTTGTAAATACAAATGCTTTAACAGGCATACCTATGTTTTCTTTATCTTGTTATTGTTTGGATTTGGATTTTTAATATAAAAAAAAACATAGTTGACCGAACCTCTTACATATGCACGCTGTAAAAAGAAAAGTCAGTTCAGTGATGCTGCCTTTGCACAGTTTTGACTCACCGTCATTTGAAAGGAACGAGGACGTCGTTTAATCTTTTCTTAAGTTAAACTAAGAGAATTTGTATTTTATTTTCTTTAACGTTCATTTTTAGATATTTACGTAGCAAACATTTGTACCAGAAAAAATGTTTTTGGAAACGTTTAGTTGCTTTTATGGCAAATCTTTATGTCAGAAGAAATATAGTAAATATTGCCTTTATTTCCTTTGGAAGCGTGCTTTCCTAAGCGAATTGTCTTACCTGCTTACAGATTAATCACAGTCTTGTTTAAAATACCACAGTTGTATTTCAATATTCTCGTTATATCTGAAATTACTTGTTTTTCCTTTTTTATTCACCTAGTATGCCGATTGATGTATTAAAACATCTAATGGTGTACTTTGTATTTAAGGACACTTCAACTCCATTAGAATAAGAAAATGATCATTACATATTTTCATTTTCTATTTTCAATTCTTCTGGAATGGGGATTACATTGTAGTTGTTGAACAGTCGGCAAATCGTTTTTTACCACCGCAAAGTTTGCAAGAAACAAACAGCTGATTTTAACTGTAAAGGACATGTTGGTTTTTTTATTTTATCTAAAAAATAGTCATATACCCAGTCTCGCTCTAAATTATACCATGGCTTGATTGCAGGGTGTGACTGATTCTACTTATAGGGCAAATTCACTGATGTAAGGAAGAAGATAGGTATATGAAATGCTATAAATCAATTTTAGTTGGTTGCTTTTATTCCCTCACTACTAAAGCTGTCAATTCAAATTTGCACAAATAAATATCTTATTATTCACTTATCGGGCGGATAAAGATTAACTCAATTACTTCTTTCTACACTACTGGATTAATATCACCTGTGGCGCGCTTCCTAAGGAGAATGTTGTTTTTAAGCTTTGTACTACATTCTTTTCCATCTAGCAAAATGGTTTCTCTTTCCTTCTCTCCTTCTAGTCAGTGGGTTCTTCTCTGTTAAATTGCAAACCATTCTTTAGCAAATACAAATATTACGTTTCTTCTTGGATTGATCGTTTTCAGGTTTCTGCATTTCATAAGCTTTCAAAATCAGATATTGCTATGTCTTGATTCTTGCATTTGTTATTGGATAAAGTTGGTTGTAATTATACAAGATACCCTATAGTCTCTATTGTTTTGCATAGGTTTTGTGAAAAATGAAATAAAACCGATAAATAAAACAATAACAATGAATAAAAAAAAAGAAATGCATTTTCCCATTATGCTAAGAGTAAGGAACCGGAAATATGATTACCCCATTGGTTTTGTCAAACGCCGTTAGGTGGCGCAGCTGAAGTCTATAAAAAGGCAAATATTTCCTGCTTCATTCTCTTTGTCCTCCTTGCGTCAAGATGTAGCACGATGGGGTAATTACGTTCCCTTTGAGTAATGTTAATTTCCCCGGTCCACTGACGACTTAACTCTCTTCCCACTTTCCAACGCATGGCGCTCGCACATGTCTTCCAAAAACTTCCACCTATAAAGTAAGTTCAAGATTTTCTTTAGTTGTTCCAACTCAGCGCTAGTATGACTTGAGTTTGACCATTAATACGATGCTTATACTTTCCCCTACTTCTGGACAAAAAAGAAACGAACATTCCGTATGTTTAAATTTCCCAGTGATAAAGTACAAGCCTTCCTTTGATTGTTCCAACTGTGCACAAGGCTGACTTGAACTCGGCCATTAATACGAGGATTATACTTACTTACCCCAACTTCTGAACCAAGAAAAAGAAAACGGACGCACCATAACTATGTTTAAACATTCCAACGACGGTTCCAACTCTACACAAGACTGACTTGAGCTCGACTCCCAATACAATGCCTATACTTATTTACCCTAATTCCTGGACTAAAAGGAAAATGGACATATCCAAGAGATATTGAGAAATTTGTTTCACTATAGTCACCATAAAAAGAATAAACGGTCCGTGGTAGTAACCCAAGCTTTTGTATGCTTCTTAATTGTTTAGATACGAACACGCACCGCACATAAAATATACGCAAACACGCAACCTTTTAAATTTTATAGTCTCAATGTACCGGGGTACAAACACTATGTCGTCTTTTAAATAAGAACATTGAAGCAGTCAAACATCATGATTCTCACTGTTCCCCAAAATCATATGACAGAGATATTCACGTATTTCACTGTGATTCATTCTTAGTGATCTATTTTGTAGGCTTTGTAAGCCAAATTTACCCCAGAAACAATGTCAAAGAATTTTAACTTAATTTCATTATTTTCAGTCATTAATTCTTTAGCTAAATATGCTGTCTAACTAGTATCTGTCAACTCCTTGAGTCTAGTGGTGAGGAAGCCTGACTGTCCAAATATTACTTGTTTTTAATATTATTTCTGAGTTCAAACGGTAGCATCAGAATTGGACAAAAATTTATTAATTTGATTTTTACACACTACCATTTCTCTAAAAAAAGTATTAAATAAAACCTCTCCCCTAAAATGGCAGTCTATCTCAGGTACTCTAGATGGTTCACGTCGTCAAACCTCATTGGGAATAAGTCACTCTTCACTGTATTACAATAGAACTACAATGACGGAAATTATCTTCATTTACAGTTAATGGATCAAAGAAAATAAAAAATAGCCTTAGGTCTAAAGGATGCAGTGTAAGTAAATGCGCCATTTGGGGAAAATAGGACATTCAATATTAGAAAATACCTTAAATAAAAAAATAATAAAATAATTCGATTGAAAAACAAATCGCAAATAAAGAAGGAAATATATCAGCAGATTGTCTACGTTTAGACGTTTTGTCTACGCAGAATGATCTAAAATTGGCATAAATCCTGTTTTCAATATTAAAACATTTAGGCTTGTATATGAACAATTATATTTTAATTTAATCAAACCACATGTTTTTGGTCCTCGTATTTTAATCAAAGAATAAATAATCGTGTATTAGTTCAGTTCGTGTATAGGTCTACTCAGCAGTTCTTGATTTTGGAAAAGAAGTTATTCATTTATTATATTCATCATGTAGGTCAAGACTTGATTTTGGATAAAGAAATTAATTTATAATAAGCCTCTTGTATAGATGTTTGATCATTTGATCAGATTTGGGGAAATGGGCTGGACTTAGAACTTTTCAAAACCTTCTTGCATTATTTCAAATTGAAATGTAGTAAGTTTCTGCCAAAATGATTTTAAATTTATATTTAAGTTTTTATTCAAGTCAATTAGGACGTAATATTTTAGTGAAACTGTGAAAGTTGTTTTTAAAGTTGCGATAATTGTTCTAAGACCATCTCATCTGGCACAGATTTCAACCTAATAAGTTCATGTACAATGGTTTACCTAAATTTTTGTGTCTTATGACATTTCTTAAAAAATGTGTCACAAGACACTAGAAAATATTGCATTTTAATGTATTTTTCAGAATTAAAAATATAGTTACCATATACTTTGATTAGATCCCTGAGTTCCGTTTCAATGTCTGAAATATAAAAATAATTTTTGTTCAGGGAAATAGAATTGTCTTAAACAAGGAAATATGTAATTATTTTTCTTACGTCACTAATTATTAGTTTCTTGAAATATTTTAAATAAATTCTTAGCAAGCCTTTTCTGGTTAACTTATCAAAATGATTTAATTTAAATCATTTGTTTTAAAATTTTCATTGAAAGCAGCACCTCCCTATAGCACCAAGGAAAAGTGTCTTGTGTTGACCTACTGCAGTGTACAGAGGCAGTAGAGAACTGGGCAAATTTCATCTTTACTTACATGTATGTGTGTGACATGCAAAAGTCTGTGATCAAGTACGGCACGAAGATCTATTTGAACTGCGAGGAGAACTTGACTTATTTGGAAAAGAGTAATCAAGAACTTGATTACTACAAACTACATGCATAAGGATAGAAAATGAACTGAGTAAGTACACAAAAATAGAAACTGCCCCCAGAGGGAGGCAAATAGAAACTACCCCCAGAATGAGACAAATGCATAACAATTTTGTTCTGTTTCGGTTTTCTGTGTCAACAGTATAGTATAAGTTGTCGTTCGTTATTACTGAAACAAGGAGAAACTCCAGCGTGTCAATGGGGCATTGCATCAGAAATATGCAATTGGATGATCAGAAAAAGTGTCTTCCTCAAGCATGGTAATGCAGTAAAACACATCCAAGAAAAAGTAGTCATCAGTCTAGGAAGTGTTACTTCTCTCTTCAGACACACCAGATTCGGTTTATCACACTCAGTTTATCATTTGTTTCAATTGTTAAAACATTTTCTTAGTGTCAAGACATTGAGAAATAAGGTAGACATCAGTTCGATTTCTCAGCTGTCTTTTCATAAAAACACGAGTATTTTATAGATAGTAAATTTATGTTCTTACGGTAATTGTAAATGATTTAATGATTAAAAAATGTATCTTAAAAATTACATTTGCATCTAAATTTATATTCTTGAAAAGGCGAAATTACTTTTTGAACAAATAATAGGCAATAGATGTGAATAAGGCAAGTACCTTCATAAATATTCCATTTGCTCTTGGACACTGCAAGACACGAAAATAACATTTTCAAATTGTGAAATGAAATTATGTTTTCTTAAAATTTATTTCACTGAAAAATATTTATTCAGCACTAAAAGACAAACAATTGTCTTCGGTAATTTTTCTTATTTTTAGCCTCGAATAAAAGCTTTAAATTCATTTTGATTTTATATGAAAATATTTTAATTTTTGTTTTAGCTTGTAGTGGATCTAAGGATGCGCGAATATATAAGATTCTGTTGCAAAAAATATGTAATATCCCCAAACATAAATTATAAGAGATGGCCAAATGGTAACGATATTCAATCACGACAAAAAATAAATGTCTGAAACAACAGATTAAATTTTATATACACAGTTTACAATTTCTTTGTAATGATGTATGCAAACGTATAGAGAAAAAATTCTTTGCTGTTGTGGAAATGTTCAATGTCTAAAAAGTTGTCTGACTTTCATTGAAAGGTTGAATTTAACTTAGACAAAATATTTTTCTATGAAAGATATTAAGTGAAAAAATATGTTGTATGAATTTTTCTAATCTCTCATAAAGAAAGTTTGTTTCTTTGGCGGCAATTTTGACATGTGAGTCTCAAAATGCGACGAAAATTCATTTGCTGTTTCTATTTATAGTTTTTTTAACAACAAAATCGGCTCCAGCTTGTTGGGAATTTTTCTGAGAAATGCGTGGGCGAATGTTGTATTTTTTATTTTTTAGCCAATAGGATTTCTTGAAACATTTAAATTAGGGAAGAATTTGAGAAAGATTTTTTTATGTCAGTTGAGCCTAGTTTTGCACAAATTTTAACTGTTCTGTTATGGAAATTTCTTGAAGCTTATTTTTATTTAACAACCAATGAAATTCAAGAAAATGTTTGAAAATTGAAATGAGGGTTACTAAAAGCTTGAAGAAAGATCAATTAATAACTAATACAGTTCAAATCTATTTGTTCTTGTGATTTTGTGTGATGTCGGCTTGTACAGCATGACTACTTAGAATACTCTTCAATATAAACTGATTCAGACATGAAAATATATGGGAAAACTTTGAGGTAACCAATTTACTTATTTTTATGTTGTAGATATTTATATTGATTCTTATATTTGATTTACTTATTTGAATAGAAAAGCAAATAAAAGTCGTTCTACATCCGATGATTGTTTCAAACAACATTTTGCATCTTTTCTGATTTCTTCAGAACGATGTGGAATCCTGTCATCAACATAACTATTTTAAACCGATCGTCATATCCTGATAAGTAAATATTAAATAAAAATGTTGAATTATTTAATTAATTACCTTTCTGTTGCACCTGATTCACAACGGTGATATCTACAGATATAAAAGGGGTTCATTTTTCAGTATTAAGCAATTACTTATAAAACAAGCAATTTTCCATGATTAATATTCATCATTTGTATTATAATATAAAAAAATCTGATCCTTTTATAATCAATGTCAATAAATAAATACGCAAAATTAGTGATACCTGGTGTGGGTGGCTGTCATGAGACTTGGTGAAAAGTTCAGGTAAAAAAAAAATAGTAATAATCTTAAGTGACAAGCGGTCAAATTCTGAGTAGACTAAAGAATCGGAAAGGATTCTGATGGGAACCAGGATGTCTCAAGTGGTGAAGGGAATTCGGTTGGAGGAATTCTGAGCTTATCGGTTTGGAAGAAATTAGTGGATATTTCAAATGAACAAAGTTCAGTCTCAGCCAAAGTTTGGGAACTGACGAACCAGTTATTCCAAATGCTGAAAAGTACGAAGCCCCGAGAGAAAACTTTGGAAAATAGCGGCGTGGAAAACGGCTCTAGAGGTTACTTTAGAAAGACTACACATGGCAACGAAGTTGAATTAACACTCTGGTTGTGGGCACCTTGAAGAGAAATGAGTCATTACAAAGAAAGCTCAATGATTAACCAAGTCATACAGTCATGTAGGATTAGCCCACTTGTCTGCCAAAGAACTTCTGCTAACGGCCGCTAGATGGTATTGCAAAAAGAAAAGTGTTATATAAGTAAAAGGCGCAGAAATTGCATTCTCACTTATTTTCCTTTTACCTAGAAGGTGCCTTAGTGATAAAAAATGTCTTATTCACTTCTAGAGGACATTTAGTCCCCAGCGAACATTGAATATGTTGGGATTGAGTGAAGATGTTAAAAGATATCAGAAGGTTTGAATGATCAGAAGGCTTAAAATTGTGCGTATTCAATGATCTTCCATCCACAACAATTAAAAAAAGACAAAAATAATGATTCGAAACATAACAATTGAATTTATTAAGTATTTGATGTACATGCATATAAACTGAAAGGTTGACAGTGTTGTGTCTCTTCG
Source organism: Acanthosepion esculentum (assembly GCA_964036315.1). Classification (NCBI taxonomy): domain Eukaryota; kingdom Metazoa; phylum Mollusca; class Cephalopoda; order Sepiida; family Sepiidae; genus Acanthosepion; species Acanthosepion esculentum. The sequence continues at coordinate 76,807,506 of OZ038495.1, forward strand.
ATTAGGAAATATTTTTACTTGAGCTCATAAGATTAGATTAATTATTAAACTGTAGTTTAGAGGAATGAGTATGTTGCATGTTAGAGATTGTCTATTGGACAAGTTGGTAAGAGTTCAGAGATTGTACTTGCGTGAAATGTTGTAAAGTTCTTTTACGTCTGACTGCATTAGTCAAGACGGGAGTTCTTTAAGGGTCACATTTTGGCAGCAGAGGTGAGACGCACGAGTGAGTAAAAAGAGAAGAGAGAGAGAGAGAGAGAGTGATGAAAGAGAGCGAAGAATTACTCGTGTTTGGTTTTTACAATCTGTTGTACCACGTGACAGGCTCAGACTTAGTTGGCACAAAAACAGATCTGTCGCGTGTAGGTGATTTGATTGGTCGAAACTGACCAATCAGCGAGCTAGATGAATGCTCGTTGTATATTTGTAAGTATGATGGTGGTGAAAATTACAACAGGAAGAGTACATTTCCCAGCGGGGGTTAACTGGCTGTAGTGAAAGATTCCACAAATACAACACAGAAAATGCACAACATACATTGTCCTAAGCTCACTTGACTACACATATCCATATGTAATAATTATGGCGTTATAAAATCTACTACTGACTCAGTTATAATTTATGCACATGTCAAAGAGTGAAAAATGAGTCACGTTACAGTCTGTCTAGATGCGTGAAATTAAATTTAAATCCCCTTGCCAGTTAGTGCAGATTTAAAATGATTCTTGCTGTCCATGGCCTAACCACATCACTGATACAATGTACAGTACAACCAAGTCAGCTTTTAAATATTCTCCGGCAAGTTTTTAAAGTTCACGCACGATTAACTCATTTTTAAGTTCCTTTAGTTACAAAAACAAAATTTTCAATTACGTGTAAACCGATTTTGTATTCCTTCTTGTTTCTCTTGTTGCTTTTACGTTTGCTTACACATTCGTAAAGTAAGAAAATGTGCGGGTTGATTTAGGCCGTCAATATCGCTACAATCGGACTTTTAATTCTTAGTCTACTACTTTGCTAAAACTTCAACCACGTAAAACAAAATAATTTTAAAAGGCATTGCATTGTTAAAAGAAAATTACATTAAAAGAAAAACGAACCGTAATGTGCCATTTCATGACTCCTCACTTAGAATTGAAATAAATATTAAAAAACTGATAAATTATGAATTAGAAAGTACAATGTGTTTTTTGTTTTTCTTTTTAAATAAAACAGAGGGTGTATAAACAAAAACAGGTAAATGTTTATTTTAACACCCGAGCGCTAATATTCCTTCAAATTTTTCCAAAATAGTCTTATTTCCGTGCAAATGTATATGCTGAACACAAATCAACAATTAGATATTGAAGAAACCTACATTTTTGGATGTTAACGACAAAAAAAAAAATCGGACTCTTTCCTCGTCTTTCGTCAGCCATTACCGGCTTATTGATACGTAATTCACTGCTGAATTTTGTCGGTGGAGGTATACAATTAGAGCCTATTTACTTCCTTTACAAGAAAGTCCTTGCAGAAATTAGTACGCATTTCCGTAAAACGATTAATTTTTTGTACTTAATTTAAGAAGAAAGTTAACTTTCAAATTAGGGTTAGGTGTTTATTTTTTTTTGTTATTCTTTCATTTTTTTTTAAAGAAGAAAGTAAACTTTCAAATTAGGGTTAGGTTTTTTTTTGTTCTTCTTTTATTTTTTTTAAAGAAGACAGTTGACTTTCAAATTAGGGTTAGGTTGGGGTTTTTTTGTTGTATTCTTTTATTTGTCGATGTTTACATATATTTGAAAGTTAACTTTCTTCTTAAATTAAGTACAAAAGAAAAAAAATCGCTTTACGGAACGGAAACGCGTACTATTTTCTGAAAGAAAATAGTTCAGCAGTGAATGACGCTCGGGTGTTAAAATAAACATTTACCCAAAGCAAGTTATCTTTCTTTTATCGTAAAAAGTTTTTAAAGTTTTCCCGATTTAGAAAAAGAAGTAAATGCCTTGTTTTTTTGTTTTTTTTTGTATATTCCCAGTTTTATTCTTTTTTTAAATTAATAAATAAACTGAAACACAATTGATAATATTAACTCCTCGCTAATAAATTATGAAATAAAAGTTAAAGTACAATAATAAAAAAAAACTGGGTATAGGTAAAAAAAACGAAGGCATTACTTCTTTTTTTCTAAATCGGGGAATCTTTAAAAACTTTTTTTTACGATATTAAAAGAAAGATAACTTGTTTTTTTTGTTTATGTTCAATAATTCGCCGAAAAAACGGCATAAAAGCCACAAACTTTCTATTTTATCGTGAAAAAGTTTTATCGTGAAATAATTAATAAGAGGAAAGACCAAAGTATTTATTTGATTATTTAAAAAAAATCTTTTATTTTCTAGCACGTTTGAAATTTTGGTTGAAAATCTTGTTTTTTTTAGGTCAAAGGTCGCGTATGTAGCATTAGTTTTTTTCGCGCTTTTTTCAGTTGAAAAACATTAATTTGGAAATTCTTGCAAAAATCAAATCATTGTCGGATTTTATTGAAAATTTCAGAACTTATTAAAAAATGAATGAAATTATTTTAGAAATTTTTGTTTTTTAGAAATTCATGGTACAATTTATTTTTACATCTGTTACCCCTACTTACTTAATTTTATGAAAACTTGAAAATACCAAACTGTAAATTTCTGTATTTGTTTTATTAAATGGAGAAGACTTTGAAGAATATAAATCATCGATTTTTTTGTAAATCGATTAACTGTTCTACCCAAACTTTAGCACTGAATTGTAAAATACAAAACCCAATAAAACTAAGACATTATTTAATTAAAAGAGCTTTTAATGGCTTTTCTGAATAATATATATTAAACACATTTTTATCTGAAACCAAAATATTTTTTCGATGAAAAATGAATTTTTACAAGAATTGTTTACTTTTTTTTTAAATTTTGAAAATGTGATAAAGTTGTTAAAATATTTTGAAATCAAATTTGAAGTAGTGTATATCAGAAAATGCTCTTATTAAATTTTAATAGGTACTGGCATAAGTGTTGATGCCAGTTTGCAAATCATACTTTTGAAAATTAAATGCTGCTTGACAGACCGGGCTCCTGTTAACCATCCAACAGTTTCGTTATTGGAAAAGGAGTGACAGATTAACCTGGTAGAACTCCATTGTAATTTATACCCTGTGGAGACAGTTGCAACAAAGACGAGGTAGGTCCTGAGGAATGCTAGGAAAATATGAATGTGAGTGAGTGCCTAGCATGGCAAATTCTTGCAGCATTCAATTCCTTTAGATATAGTGATAAATTGGACCTTATTTCGAAAATGAAGACCTTTATTGAACAACAAGGTCGTTCATGGTCCGATATCACTAGATTCCAAGGGAATCGGTTGCATGTAATTTTCCATCTAGGTGCAACTTACTTTCCCATTTTCGATCAATGTAAGCAATTTGTCTTGGGACTTTCCTCAACAAATAAAACTGTTGGAAATCTGCAGGAAATAATAACAGAAGCCGCTATCGTAGAGATGCAAGTGCTGGGAATCATAGGGAAGATGCTATCAGGACCTTGGATGAGTACCTTCTATACTAATGTCAATAACCAAAAAGACCCCATTGACACTATGAACATCGTCAAGGGGGTCATTGAAAATGTGAAGGTACTCACCAAGAACCCTATGTCCATTTTCGCCTCCACAAAGGATTTCTTTGGAAATACCCTGCCAAAGAAAGTTATAGCGTCCCTACTGATTGCCCCATCAAATGAACTCTTATTTCGCAAGATGATAACTGCCCGCTTAAAAGTGACTGTGTAGGTTTTAAGCAGGCAGTACGAAAAAACATTCCAAACAATAGAGGCTTCTCCCAGATCAATTTTAACATCAGTGAGACAGCATACCATCCTTGCTGAAATCATCATCGGTGAATTTTGTGAAAGACAGGAACTTGCGCCTAATGCTTATGTATCAAGCATAAGCGATGTTATCAAGGCCAAGCGGAATCAAGTAAGGAAATTCATTGATGAGCTGGATGCTGAGCAGTTTCGAAAATATTTACCAAATACACTGATGTACTGCAGACACAAGACAGGTATGAAGAAAAAGTAGCAACAGGAAGTCAACAAAGAAATAGTTAAACGGTTAAAGATTAAGGAAGACCACCAGCAAAAAAAGAAAAGGGCGGTCACATAGAAAAGATTAAAAGAAATGGCAATCGATTCTTTGGAATCTAACTATCCTGAGTATGGACAAGTGTAGCGGACCGTGGTGTGAAGATGTGAAGAGATATCAGAAAAGGTTAAAATTCCCTTCTAGCCGGTCCAACTACATGAGAATGTTGGGGTTTAATTAAGTTCAAAGAAGACAAAGAAAACAAACAAGACCGATATACATGGGTAAACAAATATATATTAATAACGAGTTACACAAAGACATGAACAGTTACATAGAGTTTGTATGGAGAAATTATGTGCGTGTGTTGTAAGTGTTCGTACGTACGTGTATTGTTCTTATCGCGTTCCCAGAATTTGGGAAACGCTGTATCTGTGAGAGGTCACATATTGGTGTAAGTGGAAAAAGAACGATTTTACCTCGTCTCCGTGCGAGGTAGCGGCCCAAGGCCTGAGTGAAACAGAGAGAGAGAGAGAGAAGGGTCAGCCAGTATTTATAGCCAGGAGAGAGAGACACCTGTTGAAGGATTAAGGAAACTGAGGAGGAGCTAACTCCGATACAAGTCCTGCAAGAAATACTAACTGAAAGCATATTTTGACGCATAATTAGACATATTTGGACAATTGATGGTATCAACTGTGAGTACATCAGTTACATAAAAAAAATATGAAAATCAATTTTATATGATTTCATATGTCAATGATGTAACTGATTACTATCGTTTGACCAAATATGAAGTTGGCGCTGACTATGTTTTGCAGGACTTGCATTTCGAAAATTAGCTCAGCAATGGTGACAAATGAAGAGGCAATGAAAGATAAAAACGGCCATTTTTAGGGCCACAAAATATTTCTGAAAGTCTTTTCACCATTATAGATAACAGCGATTTCTAATATTGTTTAGGGTATTGGATTAAAATATTAAAAGATTGAACAATTATGTAATTAATAAAAAAAAGTTTAAACAATTATGTAATTAATTAAAAATTTTAAGCATTTATCTAATTAATAAAAAAACTTGAACAATTATTTGACTAATAAAAAAGTTTTAAGAATTATCTAATTAATTAAAATAATTTAAAAAATTATCTAATTAATTAGAAACATTTAAAAAATTATCTAATTAAAATTTTAACAATTATATAATTATTTAAAAGAATTTAATCAATTATCTAATTAATAAAGTTTAAAGAATTATCTAATTAATAAAGTTTAAAGAATTATCTAATTAATAAAAAAGTTTAAAGAATTATGTAATGATTTAAAAAGTTTAAACAATTATCTAATTAAGAAAGTATGAAATGAAAAATAAATATTACATAATTGCTGAATAAAAATATTAATATTTAAAAAGTACTAGTTAAAAATGAAAAACAGCGTTCGCTTACTTTGCAAAAATTGTCAATTTTGATCATCCATAGTAGGCTGTCATCACCTCGTAACAATCGATTACTTTGATAATGACATGAAAAACATCGTTAAGAAATGTTTGATACAAATTTTTTATGCTGTAAGTAAGTACTGTTTGTTTCAAATCAGGTTAATTTAACTTTACATTTTCTAATTTTACTCAAATAACGTGTCAAAAATATATGATTTATTTTAGGAAGAAGTTTAAAATCAAATTTTTTGTTTTTTTACAAATTTCTAAAAATTTAAGAAAATGGCCGCTTTTAAGAAATTTTTTTAAAAATCGAGCATATATTTGACATTCCAATCTATATAATTTCTATCTGAAACACACCAGAATATGTTACTTACTGTAAGTAATAAATTTAATGCTTTAGCTTTCAAAATAACAACAAATTGAGAAAAAAACGTTGTTTTCATTGAGTTATGGGCCTTTTTTCATCGTGATATGCTGCTTTTTTACGCGACCGAGTGGAGGTACCTAAACGATCTACTTTTTACAGATCTTAAATTACAATCTGCGAAACTGTGTATTTTTACAATAATTTTTTAATATACGAAAAATGTATTAAAAACACCCCCGGCGAAACTACAGAAGCATGATTCTGAAATAATGTCACGTGTGCTTGAGTTGTTTCTCCTGATAGCGTATCAAATTCAACGACTGACATCGTCGCATTTTCAAAATTTTTTAGTTTCCTTTTTTTTGTTTTTTTTTTGCATATTTCATTAAATATGTTCTTTTCATTTTTTTTAAATATAATTTTTTTCTTTTTCAGTGAAAGATATACTGCAATTATTAATTTTTCTTTTTAGATTCAATTTTAGGGACGGAAACAGTGCAGGCTTTGGACATATCTTCGTTAAAAAGTACCTAAAAGAAATCAATAAATACTACTACTAGTATTTAATTTTTAAGAATTACTTTATAGTTAAATAAGCTGGTTCATTTAAAAATTAAAAGTACTATCGCTTCTGCCCTTCCGTCCGATAAATTGCCCTAGCGTTAGTTGTCGATACATCGAAAGTAAACGTTTAAACATCAATTCACACCTCCAAAATCAATCAACACGTTAGACATGCTTCTCTTATTTCCAACTAGATTTTTTCTACTAAAAATTAAGTAATGTTTGTTTCAAATTACATTAAGTATACTTTAAATTTTCTAATTTTCCTAAAAAAGTATAATTGAATTTTACAAGATTTTTAAATGGAGTAATTCACTTTTGTTTACAAAACTGTCAATAATGGCTGACTGATTGATTTTACGTCAATTTTGATTACTCAAAAAACAAGATTTTTAGCTAAAATTAGCCATAGAATTTTAGAAGTAAAATTCTACCACCACTCTTATCACGAAAATTTAAAAAAGGGCGCAAAACGATAACAAACAAGACTTGAGACTACCTCACGAAATTTAAAAGGCCTAAACATTTATTATACAGACATAAAACAATATAACACAGTACAAATTTTACAAAAAAGGTTTGCACAAAAATTTCCTTTCATGCACCTTATTATGAATAAGGAAAGATAACAAAATTACAGAAATAACAGGCTCTAAAGAGATTCACAATACAATTTTTTTTCAAATCATGAAAGAAAAAAAACTTTGAGAAGGTGATACAAAACTGTTTAAATTAAGAAGAAATTACTTTTAGAAAAAAAAGAGGTCCACCCACCTAATAGATTGGAAATTTTTGTTGACCGAGATTTAACATAAGTGTGAGAGGTCACCTTTCAGTGACTTCGGTGGTGAGATTCTTGTTTTGAGTGTTTTTTGGAGATCTTTGTTGACAGAGATTTAACATGAGGTGAGAGGAGATCTTGCAGCGACTTCGGTATTAGAGATGATATGTTGTTTTAATGTCTGGGGTCGGTGGCCTGTGGACGGGGCGGGCGGAAAATTTATGGCCCCATTGTCATGGAATTTGGCAGCTGAAAGCGAGTCCTTTGTATCAGAAGATTTTGTCTTCAGTCAGAGTTTTGTCGTCGGACGATAAGGACGTCCCTATTCTGGCTCCGTGGTGAACTACTATAGTTGGCCACGTAAATTAATGTTACCTTAAATAGTTCGAATTACAGTATCGAATTATTTGCCTTTAAATATTATAGAATTCATTTATTTAGCTTTTAATAGCTATATTACTGATTAGTTTATGGATGGGAACAGGGGAGTGTGAGTTTACGCATCGAAGGGCTTTGTTGGAAGATTTAAATTGGCTTCGGTAGAATTCCGTAGCTAATATTCGTTTATATTTGAAAAACTTTGAAGAGAAGAATTTAACTGGCTTCGGTAGAATTCCGTAGCTAAGATTGGATTTGTTTTTATTTGAAAATCTTTAAAGAGAAGATTTGTTCAGCTTCGGTAGAATTCCGTAGCTACGATTTGTTTATTTGAGAATCTTTGAAGAAAAGATTTTGTGAGCTTCGGTAGAATTCCGTAGCAAAGATTTGTGAAATTTGGAAGAAAAGATTTGGTTAGCTTCGGTAGAATTCCGAAGCTAAAAGAAGTAATTTTATTCCCTAGAAGGGGAATTGTTTCATTTGATTTGTTTGTTGATTCGGAGAATCAACGTTTTTATTTGTTTGACGGAGTCAATCGATGCCAGGAATTCTGCCCCTGTTCACGTTCTTTATATTAAAATAAGATTTAAAAGAATAAGATTTAAAAGAATTCCAAAGCTAAAGTTTTATTTTGAAAGATAGTCTTCATGGAATACGTTTTTAAGATCCTAGACTAGGTTAGGATTTGTGTTTTTTCAATTTACCCTTTCAGCTCCAGAGGAAGTGAAAAAGAGTCTCATAGAAAGAAAAGAAAATATTTGAAGAAAGAAGAGACAAAAACAGAAGAAATTGAATTGATTGTAAAAAAGAAAATGCTTTAACGATATCGTTTGTTGTAAAGAAAAAGTTGAATGATGTTTGCGTTGTCTACTTGCTGACAACATTGTTTTGTAAGTAATAATCCTTTTGTTCATTTTTGTTTGTTACCCACGTAGCATATGGACCAATATGCATGTAATTATGATTTGTTGAAATAAATGTTTGGTTTGTGAACACTAACGGTAAGATCGTCTGCTTCATTGAGTGGGTTTGTTGTTGATTTCCTTTGAAGAAGCCGAGAGAGAAATCGGGAGTTTGGTCCTGTGTGTTAGTGTATTAAATTGTAATTTAAATATATTGATTTAAGATCGTATGCGGGTAAAGTTTAAGTTTGATTGACGGTTTAATTTTTCATTTAAATTTGGGTCTTTGACATCAACCTTCACACTGACGCACAGGAGACACTATATCTCTCTCTAGAAAAAGTTTTATATTTTCTCCATTTTATTTCTTCTTCAATTTTTATTTTTATTTTTATTTATTTATTTTTTTTTTTCACAATAGATAAACGAAAAACAGAGAGGTCTTAACCATATTTTTTCAATGGTGTTCTGTTTTCTTTCTGTTTGGCCCCATGTGGTTCACCGGGAGCTGTTTAACGATTAGTGTCGTTCGGTTTTCTTTCTGTTTAGTTTCCATGTGGTTCACTGACTTTGCTTTTCCTTTTTTGCGAGAGTCTCCAGAAAGTTTTATGTTATTATGAAATGTCTTTCATCAGTGTAAATTTTAAGAGTGCCGAAACCTTTGTGCCCTTTGCTCTACTGGCAAGGAAGCTTAAAAACCTTTCCTGCACCAGCTTTGTCTGCTTCACATCTGACAACCAAGTCAAGTCAATTTCTGCCAACGTTTGGTTATTCTTATAATTCTTTTTTACTACATACTTACATTAACCTATTGCCTTGTGTCTCTATTTAAATAAACTAACACTTCTCATTTTCTAATTAACAGTAATAATTATAATCTTCAACTGCCAATAACAATACTTGTTGTGATCATTATTCTTAGTCACAACTTTGGTAATTTTTGTAAATAATTTTTTAAACATAAAACCAAGAAATTTCAAATTAGAAACTAGAGGGAAGACATTTTTTAATTAAATGTTCACCCAATATAGAGGGTTGTAGAATCTTCCACATTAGCCTTTAACCTCCTTCAGAAAAATGTATTCTTCTCTAAAAAGCCTTTAACCAATCATCATCTCCTTTTTGCAAATCCAATCTTTTTATTGGTTAATAAGCACCAAAGTGTAGCAAAATTCCAAACGAATCCTATTTCCCGCCAAGCTTTTTTGAGCCGATTTCGCTATACTAAAGATCTACAAATTAACCACAGCTAACTCAATTCAGACAGTCAGCCACCGGTGTTCAACAAGATGCTACCAAACTCCACGCGTGATAATTCACTGATTCACACAGCACATTGAAATCTCAACAAACTCAGCAAACCATCAACCATTGTCCGCATGTTAACCAACACCTACAGTTGACTTGAAAAGTGAAACAATTTTACCACTAAAAAGTAATTGTATATTCCGCCAACTTAGCCGACACAGATAAAGGCAAGCAACTCTTGATAACATTTATTCTTACTTGCAAATTACACACGTATACACACTGATAAATGAACGAACACATATAATTTCTTTTTCCTTGCAGAAACCAAATCATTTTAAATTTCTTAACAATCAAAAAGTACCAACATTTCTTAACAACATTCCTGCACAAACATTCCTTATGACATTGTCTTAATTATCACAACAGCAAACATTGTAATTGTTGTTACATGAATATTTTTTGCTGTTGATATAAAAATTTCTTTAATGTTAAATCTTTAACAACAGTATTTAGTAGTTTCTTGCCATGTAATTTGTTCTTAAATTGTTTGTATAACGAATATTTTGTGGGATACGGACGCTATAAGCACGCATAACCTTCATCTTACTTAATTTGCCTTCTGATATATTTCACTCCGTGTACATCCCGCAACAAAATTGGTAGCCCTGACGTTAAATAAAGACCGACACACTAAAAATTACTGACTCGACGTCCATAACAAATTGGCAACTCCGTTTCAAAGAAGTTCACTACAATTTCTTCATTATAAATTATTAACAGCGACGTTCACAACAAATTTGACAACGCTGACGACATCCATTATTCAACCCAATACCCGCAGCGGCTTAACCGTTGTAAAAGGCGCCAACTTCAATATTTTTTTCTTTTCTCTCCAAAAGGAACCGGTATTAACATGGCCGACTCCGCAGCACCAACCCAAGCTACACTCAAAGTAGACCTTCCGACTTACAATACCAATGTTCATTCAATTAGATGCCATCTTTCAAGCAAGACACATTACCTCGCAACAGTCAAAATTTGTGTACGTCGTCGAGACGCTACCTGCCGACGTGGCATCGGAGGTAACAGACATCCTCAATGACCTTACGTCAGACAAACCCTATGAGGTACTAAAGCAGGCAATACTGCAGCGGACGAGTTGTTCAGAGGAACTAACGATTAGAGAACTCCTGACCAACGTCACCCTGCTTGGTGCCAACTCGATGTCCGAAGCCGTTCTGAAACAAATGTGGCTGGAAAAATTAAGTCCAGACACAGTCCAGATTTTAGCAGCGTTGACAGACGATATGGATATTCAGAAGTTAGCGACGATAGCTGACAAAATCTCAGATACCTGCCCAGCACATCGAATCGCCTCTGTCGTGCCGTTGAATGATCCGACCCCAGATATCAACCAGCAGTTACAAGCTTTAGCCTGCGGGGTGAAGAAACTATCCCTGCGCTGAAATGAAGTTCAGAATACACAAAGCAGAAGCCGTAGCAACTCTGTGAATGGGTACTGCGTTCACGCCGAAAGTTCGACGTCGCGGCGCCCCCGACACCACCCACGTAATGTCTGCTGGTACCACGAGGTGTTCGGCGCGCGCGCCAAAAAATGCCAACCGCCATGTTCGTACCATAGTACACCCTCGGTTAAGCATCAGGGAAACGACCAACCTGGCACCGCATTAAGGGCGTTGGATGCCAGTGTTGATGATAAAAATCGCCTTTTTTACATCCAAGATCGCAATAGCAACCTCAGATTCCTGGTCGACACAGGCGCGCAGATCAGCGTCATACCACTGAGCAGCTATGAGTAGTCAACGACCAAACCAAAGGAAGCTTTACTTAAACTGCAAGTCGCCAATGGCACACCAATCAGCACATACAGAGAACGTATTATGTCCCTCAACATCGGCCTAAGGAGGGAGTTTACCTGGCCCTTCACGATAGCCGATGTTGAGACGCCAATCCTCGGGGCAGACTTCTTGGCTCATTTCAACATTTCTGTTGAGCTTTCCTCACGCACGCTTACCGGCACGTGCACGAACCTACAGCGCCGTGGAACATTCAACAATTGGCTTGACCGCACTAATACCAAAAGCAAACGGATACGAAAACTTACTCCGTCAATACAAGTCACTCTTGTCACCCATTAATTATGCGGAGCCCATCAAATACAACGTATCCGATTCTATTAAGACGACCATCTAACACTTTCGCCCCAGCCCCTGAACCTCCGGCGTCTTACTCTCTGGGTTGAGGTGTCTACTCGGTCCTAACCGAACTTAAGGAAGTGGTCATAAGTCCCCTGAGCATCCGAAGATTATTCGACCGGTCCGCTGGTTTAATCCTACTTCCTGTCCACGTTGTGATTTGTTTGATCCAAAAAGCAGAAGTGATGTCCGTCCATTCACGGTCGACTGAAGACGTAGACACGGCTGGGAAGTCTGCGCTAAGAAATTTAGAATGCAGCAAAAATCAGTGAGGGTCTTATGAAATCTCTCTACCTTAGCGTTACTTTGGGGGTGATATGGAGAAGTGGTTATGTACTGTATGTTTAATTCTCCCAACGTCTCTCATAATCTGATTCACATTCTCCGATCCATTATCGGTAACCAACTGTTCGGGAGCCCCATACCTAGGGAATATTTTGTTCAGTATTATATCTGACACCGTTCGTGCCTTCTTATCCGGTATGGCAAATGCCTCAGGCCAATTCGTCAGCTAGTCCACAAAACTCACTATGTAAAGATTACCTCTATGTGTTTCTCCATAGGGCCCGGAAATATCAATGCTTACTTTCTGAAATAGATAATTCGGAACATCCGTTTCTAATACTGGGGCAACCCTACTCCTTCGACTCTGTACTTGGCATGTTACACATTTTTTTACATGGTTCACAACATCATTAAACAACTTAGGCCAGTAGTAATTTCTTATTACTAATCCATACGTCCTAACCTCCTATGGCACTGGACTAGAATTTCAGCTCTCAACTTCTCAGGTATCACCATTTTTAAACTTACTTCCTCATCTCTTCCTGAAAGGTAATACAACACTCTACCCTGGACCTGATAGTTTCTATCTCGCTATCCACTTGCTTTTGCCTAATAATATCTCTCCAGTGGGGGTCGGAAACAATCTCTGTTTCACTCGTTTCCTGATCTTCCAAACCAAGTCTCTCCTTCAACGCCTGTGAATTGATCATATTAATTTGGAATGCTTTATCATCCACAGCCGGCACCGACCTGACAGATTCGGTCTCCAATTGCCTCGGAATCCTCGATAACAGGTCAGCACCGGTATTATCCTTCCCTGACAAATATTCTATTCTGCATTTATACCCACTTAACTTCAATGCCCACTGTTGTATCTTATTCGTTCACTCCGCCTCTAACAAATATTTGAGGGGTTTGTGGTCTGTTTTAATGGTAAACACAGCCCCACTCAAATAATAGTCTAATTCTGCACAGCATACGGAATGGCGAAAGCCTCTTTTTCTATTACTGGGAACCTTTGCTGAGTCTCGGAGAGCCGATGAGACAGAAAATTGATCGTCACTTCCTCAAGCACACCCAATACTGGTTCATCCTTATCGGGACATGGTTGTGTAAGAACCGCCCCGATGCACATCGCTAGTATCGGTGTACAGCACTATGGGCTTACTCAGGTCTGGGTAGGCCAACAGGGGTACAGCTGGTCCTTTAGAGCCTCGAATGCACGCTGACAATCCTCAGTCCACTTAAACCTAGCATGCTTCTTAGTTAGAGCTATTAGAGGGCCTGCTAGCCGATTAAATGCTGGTATGAACCTCCGATAATATCCGATTACTCCAATAATTCCCCTAATTTCTCTTACGGTCTTCGGTGCGGGCATGGCTCTTATAACCTCTACTTTGTCTAAATCCGTTTTTATTCCTTCTTTGTTTATGATAAACCCTAAGTACTTTGTTTCTTCTTTCTGAAACTGACACTTTGATAATTTTAACTTTAATCCATGTTCTCTTAACCTATCGAACACATTCTGCAGATGTTCAAAATGCTTCTCCGGTGATTTTGAAAACACCATGATGTCATCTAGATACGCCATGGCAAATTCCTCAGTGCCATTCAATCCGATGGACATTAACTGACTAAATACACCCGGGGCGTTTGCCAACCCAAACGGCATAACTCTAAAATTGAAGCTCTTCTCCCTGCTTTATTTTAATAGTTTTATTGGCAGTATTGGTTAACAGTAAGGGAACGGTCCCTGACCTCTTCACCAACGAATCACACACGATTATTTCCCCTTCACTATTATCATACCCTCAGGTCACTGTTCAACACTCCTTCTGTTATAATCTTGCCCTTCCCAGATACAGTAGTCCTAGGGGGAAGCTTTATATCTGTCTGTGCCACTACTGGAAATTGTTCATAATTATCCTCTCCCAATAGTATCCCTACCCCGTCCAATGTTAGGGTGGCGGGGTCAAAACGTATCTGTGCCTTATTCTGTCTAAGCCAGTCACTCCCCAAAATTATCTCACCACACAAGTCAGGTGCCACATAAACCTTAAGTTTACCTCTGGTTCTTGTCAACTGGAAAGGTAGCCATGTCATACCCTCTATCCTCATCCTGCTACTATCAGCCTGACTTATTAGTAGATCGACGGGACTAAGCTTCGTTTTCAGTCCCAACTGTCTAAAAACATTGGAGCTAACCAGTGACACTGACGCTCCAGTATCGACAAGGGCCTTCACCTCCTTGTCTTCCAGCAACACATTACAGGTGAAGTCTGGCCCTTCCTTCAGCAACTGGTATACCTTTACCTTTCTCTTTCCCGTATGTTCTCTCCCTTCCTCCCGCTTTCTCAACAACCGAGACGTGGGAGTCGGTGACAGGGGTTCACCTTTTTCTAGGGGCTCCAATTTCTGTATAGGGCCCTCCTGGGTGGGGTAGAGCACGGATGACTCTCTTTTCTCGGACTAGCAACCCATTTCTCCCGTTCATTCGAGTTAGGGTTGTTCCGTTCAGTGTGGTCCATCTTTCCCGTGCGAGAGAGAGAGAGAGAGAGAGAGAGAGAGAGAGAGAGGGAGAGAGAGAGAGAGAGTATGTGATTAACTTGTTAAATCGTTAAATGACTTGCGATGGAGGGATAAAGATTTCTGTGCGGGGCTTAAAGTTATAGTGGCGTTCCTCCTCCCAACGGGCCAATTCTCTCTTCTCTCTTCAAGAATTTTCTCCAGTCTACCTTTTTCAGCATAACTATGCGTTTATATAGATAAACCTGGCTGGTTATAACTGACCCTCGGCCCTACTACTTCGCATGCGATTATCACGGGGGTTCTGGCTGCTTCCACCAAAATCATGTGAATTCCAAAGTTCCTTCTAGCTTACTCAGCTCTATTTCAATTTTTAATCGATAAAAATTATTTCGACCATTTTCATTGTCTTCTGATGACCCAGATTGGGACTCGTTCCGTGATTTCCTTCGTGACGTCTCTTGGAATGAAGTTTCTAAACATCTCGTTCAAAAATGCGCGTCTGAGGTTTCTTCCTGGGTGAAAACCGGCATCGATGCTTTCATTCCAGTTAGGAAATACCAAGTAAAACTGCGTTCATCTCCTTGGTTCTGCTTGATCGGCCGCTATAGCTCACAAGAATCACTTCTTAAAGATGTTACCTTATCAGTCTTTCACAATATTAAAATATTACTTTTAGTAAACTTTTATATTTTTTTTTATTATTGTTGTTTATTAATATCGTATTCAACTCATACTAAATCCCTAATTTATTTGTAGAGAAGTTGAATATTTAAATTGCTAACAAGCATTGAATTAATTTCTTCGTGGAGTTTTTTAAACATTTAAATTACTATCAAACGTTAAAATCTGTTTTTATCTAAATTGCTAAAGCTATACCACCCCTCTTCTTCCTCCAAAAACCCTAAGTACATTTCTTTTCTCTTTACTTCCCCTTTTTTCTTTTTCCCTTTTTCTCCTCCCCTTCCACATATCATTTCTGTTGAGTTGACCGATTAAATAGGTCATTGTCTAATCCTTACCTACCTCCTTCCTCAATATTAAGTATTATAAAGAAATATAAAAATAAATTTTAAAATTCTCCCTTCCCTCTCTAAACTCGACCATGTCTCTCATAACATTCATCACTACCTTCTATGTTAACTTATATAAGCTTAATACTGCCCGTCAAAAGTGTAAATTTTAATTTAATTTTTCGTTTCACCTTTTGAAGATCCAGGGAAAGTTAAAAGTCTCTGGTGAAATAAACTATTACAATGGAGCCTTAAATTTGTCTGTTTTTCTTTAACATATATATATATATATATATATATAGCATCCTGCTACCACTTTTCCATCAATGTAAATTTCTATGCAATTCTGTGCAAAATGTGGATTACAGACCCTTGATATTTTTCTCACCTCTCATTGGTCAGTTAATATTTAAATCGTGTTGTCGCCCACATCTGTACAATACCTATGTGTTATTCTAAACCATTTTTCCGCCAAAAATCAGAAATGCTCTTTCGAGCCTGTCATGTGATTATGTTAATTATAAATACCAGACACAAGTTCGTTCTTCCTTCTTTTTGATTTCTCTTGCTTGCTAAAATGTAGCTGTTTAAGAAATTGTGTTCCGACCCAGTTCAGGCAGACGTTATGAAAACATATTCACACACGCACACATACATGTACATACAAAACTTAATTACGGAACATTACATAACATTACAAGCAACGGAAACTTAATTACAAACGTTACGAACATTACAGAACATTACAAGCATCAACATATTATGAATATTCAACTACAAGTGACAGAAACTTAATTACAAACATTACGAAACATTCACTCCTTCAACTCTTCTGAAGCTAAAAGTTTATCAACATATTTTCAGCTTTACAGAATTCTTTCAACTCTCTTACAGTGAACATTTTGAGCGGCAAATTCATTCAACTTCCTATGAGCTCAGATAAAACAATTTCTTTAGTAAAGACTTTAATTCCAGTCAAAGAGAAGTATCTCCTATTAATTATGCTTATCATTACATGCATAAATATAAAATTGTTTTTGTTATAAAAACCGTTTTGTGTTCCTTCTTTTTGTTTCATATTTTGTGGTATTTTGCATTAAATATAAGTTTGAGAGGTCACATGAACAGGCCTTTACATATATGATTAATATTGATTTGGGCAGCAACCTTTTTTTAAACATGTTTTATTTAGATTTTCAAAAATTCTTACATTTTTCCACGGCTAAAGAAGTGGCTAAAAGCATTTGGAACAATGGACAATACACACAATTTTTGCACTTGCTCACTTCCATAAAACAAAAAAATGTAAGAATTTTGGAAAAACTAAATAAAAATTGATCAAATTTTCCTTGTCTGTCATATTCATCTATCATATCTGTCACAAAACACCCTCCAATCAACATACAAACAGTACCTGACATGAATAAAAATTCCCATGAGATGCTCAAACACACACACACACACACACACACACACACACACACACACACACACACACACACACACACACACACACAACTTTTTCAAACAAATCCTGCATAGACAAAGTAGAATTGGGATACACAAACACACAAAAATTCTAATAAAGAATGCTCCTTGACAAGACAGATACACATGAAACCTGCTGAATCAATAAAAAACAAAAAACACAAAAATAAATGTACTAGAATTTTCTTTTTGCCTCCATATTGCATCTTCTGATAATGCTTACATAAAAAGCAAAACATGTTAAATTTATAAAAATTTTCTATTTGTTCCGTATCTTATCAGTCTGTTGGATTCTAATCCATATTTGATTCCAATTCATATATATATATATATATATATATATATATATATATATATATATATATATATAATGAAGATATCTATTCAAACACATACATATATATAACAAGGATATCTATTCAAACACATATGCATATATATATACATACATATATATATATATATATATATATATATATATATATATATATATATATATATACATATATATATATATATATATAACGAGGTTATCTATTCAAACACACACACACACACACACACAAACTCACACACATGTGTGTGTGAAAATTCTGATATAAATAAAAATATATTTGTAAAAAGACAATATAAATAAAGATAAAAGGAAAACTATTCTTTACCAACGTATTTCCTCCCCTGATTTTCCTTTATAAAGTTTATCAGAGAATGAAACACATTGATAAAGAATAGTATTTCTCTTGTTTTTATTCATATACTAGCTTAAAAGCCACCCTATCTACCATGTGTCCTTGACTGTATCTATATACCCCATATTAAAATATGAATGGGTCTTATAAACATATTATATATCTTATACTAATCTATAAGTAATTGCAAATTGGAAAGTTTTAATAATTACTTAATTAAAAGTTTGAAGGATCTGTTGCATCCGCAAACAAACATCTCTACATTTTACTTGCCTGAAGCAATAGTTGTGGCAATGGAGCTCTTTTTGAACGATCCACTGTGGGTCATTGAATATTACTGACTTACAATAAAAAACCCAAAAAAAACCTGTGTTACATTTGTCTTAGGAAACGAGAAATAATTTCCCGGGATGCAAAGGCAAATAAGAAATGGATTTGAGTTTATGATAAGCAAAGCTCAATATTGATTTAACAAAATGACAATCTGACAATTGTGATAAAAAGCAAAAGAAATAATAATAATAATAATAAGATTAGTAATAATAACAATGCTTTAACAAAGTAATTTGAATATTATTATATTTAACACTACTAATATGGTGCACAATGCTGGACTTACATATGGATTAGTATGGGCCCAGGCACCCCAAGACTAGAGGAGCCTCCATGGGCCTTCTAGACTTGGGCCCCAGATAAAACTAAAAAAATAAAGATATAAGATACACTTCTGTAGAATGTAAAGTTTGGATAAAAATATCATGAAGTTGCTAATGAAATATACTGGATGAGTTCCAAAATCATAAAAAAAATTAGTTGAAGTGTTTCATATTTTATACCAAAAAAGCATCACATCATGAAGGGTCTGCAAATTCTATTAACCCAGGGGCCTCGTAAGGCTTAAATCTGGCCCTGATGATGCAACAGAGGACAACAAAATCTAATTCAAAATGTTCAAAGAATTTTTGTAAAAAATGTCTATTGTTTGTACCTTCATATACAATGTTCTTTGCAATAAAATGATATTAATTACTTACTTGTGCAGTTGGTAGGTGCTGAAAAATGATCAGAAAAATATTATAGAATATTGTTCTTTTACAGCCTTGAAAAGAAATACTAAAAACATTAGTCATTATTTATTTACAAACCAACAAACTCTGGTAGAGATTGAAAAATACTTAAGGGTTCAAGTCATTTAATAAAAAATGGTTTTAAATTTCAAAATTTTGAAAAGGACTATTTTTTTTAAATGCTTACTCATACATAGCATATGTATTGTCTTAAGTACTCAAGTCATCATTATTTATTATATTGGTCAGCCTAATATTCTCATCTTTGTTATATTTATCATTACAATTCAACAGATGCTTTCTTCAGCCTTTCTCATTGAGTTATTATCACTAAGAAATGGAAGAAAGAACTTGATGCAACAAACATGTTTCTATTGATGAATATTGCGGATACCATGAAAAAAATATGCAAAAGTCAAGCAAGTGTTAAGAAAACAGAAACTATAAAGAGTACAATCAGAAAAAGAAACCTACATTTTTGGGAGACATAATAAGGAAAAAGGCTTGGAGAATTTAATATTCACAAAGCACAAGAAAAAGGGCAAGATAAACAGAGAGAAAACAGCAAGGAATCTATTTGACAATTTTGAGTAAATCGATGACAGTGAACAATTACAACAAAGACAAAAATGTGTCATAACGAATTACTCAGTCAGGAAAGTGTGGAGAACCATAATTGTCCATATTCTGAGGAAACATGGCACATAAATATATACAGAGAGAGATGAGTCAGTAATAGAGACTAATATTCTCATCTTTGTTGATTTATCACTATATTTTGGCTGATGCATTCTCTGGCCTTCTCCAGTACATAATTAATATACAGAGAATTGTCATACGTAAATTACTGAGATTTAACATTTAATGACTCAATAACAATTAATTAATTATAAAACATAAAATAACTAAGAACATAATTATTTTAAACTGATTCTGACTTCAAAAGAACTGGAATTATAAGATTTGAAAAGGAGAAATATTTTTGATCAGTTTAACAGCAGAATGATCCTGTGTCAAATGACACTGAATTATGAATTCTCTTTTTAAATGTGAATGATATAATTAGACAATCGAGGAAATAATGGAAAGCTCATTAAAGTTGACCTGAATCAACAAGAATATTATTTGTTGTAATGAGACCAGAAATTAGAAAAAAAATGTCTTCATTACAATGTGGCAGATATGACAGTGTGTATCAACTAAAATATTACAGTAGTTGCATCTCATGGGCTTTTATAACAGAGTAGCCAAAAGGAAACCAGTTGTTAAACTGGTGAACATTCAGCAGAAAAGGCAGAAAATAATTGAGATGGTGGGGAGATTCTTAAAGGTTTCATGTGGATGAGTGCTGATATGAAAATTGACTTGAACCAGATGCAACCCACCCACAAATAAAAATGGCAGATTTTCGTTTATAGCATACTGAGAAATTTAAAGCAATCATCATTCAACTCTTCTGGACAGTAGAGGTTATATATACATATATAATAAATATAAATAATTATAAATTCAGAAAAAATGTATATCAATTTTTCTCTAAGCTATTTTGACAAAATGGAGGGGTACATTGCAATAGAGATAAAATATTAACATAATCAAAATAGAAAAAATATTAAATGATTCTCAGTCAGTATGTTTGATATGAATCCTGTTGTTTAAGCTATTTTATATTGTAAAATGAAGATAATATTTAGAAATGCTTCCACAAAAAAAGACTTGCTTCATGCTTTTGATAGAACTTGATAAGGCATATTAGGGTGATTGGAGTTACCCAACGTGATATGATGATGCTATAAATGAGATTACCACAATGAAATGAGAGAAAACATTGAGTTGGAATCTTAGACAAAGTTGTTGCAGGATTAATTAACAATTGGTAGCAGAGCATAGTTGAAGCGTACTGGTCTCATAACCCAGAAGTCTGTAGTTACTCTAAACTTAAAGCCTTATGTACAAAAATGTGAAAAAATGAATTTGTCACTTGTGTATTCTATTGATCAATGCAATTTAATAAACCCATGTGTTCTGAATTTCATTTTCTCAAACAGGCTTCTTACCATTTTTGCTTTGAACATTTTGTTGTGGTTCTTTAGATTTTAGATGTATTACTGTTGTTGTTGTTTCTGTGTTTAACTGAATGTAGCCACTACCAAAATATTCTACATTAACTTTTAACTAGTAAGAAATTTGATTTATGTGTCAGTTGTGTTGCCTTCATTGTACAATGTGAAAAAAACTTCAATCATGGCTTTAGCTAACCTGAATAAGTTCCCACCAATTTTTAAGAAAGGAGATAATGATGAAAAATGAAAGAACAAATTAAAAGTCTGATGAAGTTTCACTAATTTAGAGAAAACAAAACCAGAACTGGCAATAGCCCTTTCCCTGAAGACACCAAGAATATTGTCTTAACAACTGGGAATAGACAAAAAAAATTCATTATGAGGATCAAATCCAAGAAAAATTGTATCTAAGGGATAAAACTCAGTTGTCTTTTGAGGTTGTTGGGAAATCTGAAAATTATAAAAGACCAACAAAGGAACTTTCAATAACAGATTACTGAATAATCTGTTATTAAAATTCATTAATCAATAATGAATTTGATAAACATTACAATAAGGTCAATGTCTGAGGATATCCTTGAGTTTCATTTGTTGAAATCAGTAAATATGCATAATCAGGAACAGTTAGCAGCAAGAACTACAATTAATGTGCTTACATATAACATGAAATTGCAACAGAAAAAAAATGAATGCTTCTTCACATCTGTAAACAAAAGTATTGTTTTTAATTTATTCTATCCATGAGCATAGTAGAGTGGTTAGTATATTGTTCCAGATGAGACTCTGGTTCAAATTATACTATGTGCAATTGTCAAGGAGGTGACTTCTTGATTATATCAGCCTGTGGGAGATGATCCCAGCAGGCAGAACCGTTGGGAATTGCCTGAAAACCATATCACAGGTTGACCCAAGCCTTGTAAGTGAAATTGGGCAGACAAAACTATTTGTAAGCCATCAATGGTTGCACTAGCATGCAGTCATTGTGATCATGAGTTTGAGGGTGTTATCTTCTTCAAATTGGGAATCACACCAGATTAGGTGCTCTCTCCCAGAAACTGTAACTAAGGTCTGCTCAGCAATATTAACCATAGTTTGGTTGTGTGGGTATTGAGCAAACACATATTTGCCTGAGCAAGTATTTGCAACAGGGATTATCTAACTACCCTAGCAGACACACATATTCTGAAATAAGTGACTAACCAATTTAAGTTAATGTTACTCTTATCTGCTGGAACTATTACAATCTTCTCATCTTCAGATTTAAGTGTTACTTTTTCCTTCACGGGTAATATGTGATTAGAGTGGTGTTAATTTCTTAAAAATCCATCCCACCTTTGACCTTATTTCTTCCACGTGATATTTAGTGTTGAGGCCATTTCCCATGGTGAGGTTATTAAATTCAAATAATGTATGCACTGGTTACTGATTGAAAATCCTTATTAAGCAAAGTTACTGAGTTTAATCATTTCACTCCAAGCAAGGCGATAATGCCACTAGGATGCAGGGGTTACAAGGAGTGAAAGAGAAGACTTTAGTGAGGAGAAGACAGTATGGAACAGGGCTCAAGAAGACAAAAGATGGCAAGTGACTTTGCATTTAAATATATTAAAGATTGTAGGGAAGCAAAAATCAGAAGAGAGTTCCACAGGTGAGAAGTGTAAGAAAAGAAACTTTTAGAATAGAAGAGACAGTTGCATCTAACTAGTTTAACAGGAAAACTGCGAGACCTAGTTACCAATATAGTAGCATACTTAAATGCATGCAGTTGAGGAAAAAAGCTCATCAGAACAATTGCCATGTAGAATATTTGTAGAAAAGACAGGGAAGCCATGTCTCTGTGGTGAGAAAGTAACTGAAGTTGAAATGTCAGATCCCTGCAAAAATTCCAAAATGCAATAGCCAATCACAAACATTCCTGCAAAAAAAAACAAAGGATGTTCCTGGGAACCTGCACCTGTTGAACTAAAGATATAAAAACGGCACTACTCACTGATGACAGGCAGTTTGGCTTCAACACTTTGGCCTTGTCACATGACTGCCAGATCATGAAACGCCTAACCATAGGCCTCTCTCTCCTGACACCAATTTTGACCTCGGTCAACCAAAGTGAGAAATCTGTCATCTACCAACAACACCCTAGCACCTGATCACTTTCCTTACCAATGGCAACTAAGGAACCACATATGAAAAATTTTACCCACCTTTCATACAACTATGTACATATTCTGGATTTGACCAATATATGTTGTTGAAATCTTAATCTTTGTTTGTTCTTTTCCTTTGTAATCAAATGCTCATTATAACAGCAACAATATTTAATGAATAGTTTCTCCTTATAGATATAGAAAAAAATGTCCCGAAAGATCTATGTGAAGCAGTAAAAACTGCTGCAAATAATGTTAAAGAGTAGAAAAGTTAACAATCAAAGATTGAAAGTGAAAGATCAATGAAGGTGATAGAATGTCAAGGAGTTCATATTAACATGTAAAATAATAATAATTTCAAGTATATGGGATATTATGTTAATCAAATATGTTTCTATAGCCTATATTTTTATTTGATTCATTTATAAGAATTTATATTGCCCTTTGCATAACCTGACAGCCCTCTTATCAATATTTTTAATAAGGATAGATTATTATAAACTGAAACTCAAGATATATTACTTGACAATTTTCCGAACATTGGTTGGTTAGTACCAGTGGTGGTATCCTGCCAGTTCCCACAAACCAATTCTTAAAATTAAAAATGCTTAGTGAACTGGTTGTTGGTTATCTAAAAATAATCTCATATATTAATAACCGATATATAATAGCTAAAAATATAATTAATACCATTGCTGTAAGTTCTGTGGAGGCTGAAAGAGGGTTTTCTGTGATGAACATAATTTATTCTGACAAAAGAAATCATCTTGAAGCTAAAAATGCGGCAAATCTTCTCATCATAAATTTGATAATATTTGTTGTGACCAAGTAAATGGTTAAGTAATAACAAAAACTAGGTTTGCAGATATATCGTATATTAAACAATAAGTACACCAGAATAGAATTACATGACTAGTGAGAGTGTATCGAATAAACTAGCACTCAATCTATTCACTGTTCACTGTTCTTCGAACCTTCTCTCCTACTAAACTTATAGTAGGTGGAAGAGTCTAACATAGTCTCTTAAGAGGGAGGACACCACAACCCCCACCTTTCAGACTGACTCCGTAGAGAGTCTTTTTTTTATAATTACCACACAATACTTTTTATTCAATCATTTTTCACAAAAAAAAAAAAAATCAGAAACAACTACTTTGAAAAAGTTATATCCAGGAATTACGTTCACAATTTTTTATTTATTTTTACCACAAATATTTTACGTGTTAACAACAGTTCCTTTTTATTAAGGTCTCTATTCATTATTCCTAAATAATGAAAAATTGGATAGGTTTAATGGTAAATTATAATGTTAATAATTTCCAATAATCCAATGCGTATTGTGCTTTTCTGGCAATTCAAAGTTCATAAGTGAGGAGATGTTTTTTTTTACTCATTCCTTTCCTTTTTCTGTAGACATGGTATGACATGAAAAATATTCAATATCTTTTCCTTTTCAGGTTAATTTCTAAAGGTTCCGTGAATTTGCTTTTTCTTTTGGGCCTTTTGAGTTCTCAAACTGCGCATTCTTGGTACAAAACGGTGTAATAATTGGCAAGACTTAAAAAACTATGAAGAGCCGACACATTTTCTGGTGCAGGCATATTCCTTATTGCCGTTGCCCTATCTTGGTCGGGACGTCTCCCGTCTTTGCCAATTATTTGACCCAAGGACTTAATCCTCTCTAAGAAAAATTCATACTTTCACACTTCCCGTCTTTTAATTTGAATCCATAATCCTGGATGTTTCTGAATACCTGCCAAACGTGCGATTTGTGTTCCTCGATACTCTCGCTTTTCATTAGGACGTCATCGATATAGGCCACCGCAAAATCCAAACCATTTAACATAGTGTCCATGACCTGTTGAAAAATGGAAGAGGCGACCTTAACCCTGAACGGAAGTCTTAAAAATTTGTATAAACCCTTGATGGTTTGTTATGCAAAGGAGCTTCGAGCATTCCTCGTCCACGGGTATTTGTAGATATGAGTCACTTAAGTCGATCTTAGAGAAATATTTTCCTCCACTGAGCTTAGCGAATATCTCCTCTTGGAAGGGGAAAATGGTGATCCTTTAGGGCGCTGTTCAGCCCCGTAGAGAAGTCAGCACAGACACGAATTTCTTTGCTCTTTCTTTTTTTAATATAAATTGTGGGAGATGCCCATTCCCTATATTCAACCTTTGCCAGAACTCCCATTTCCTCAAGTCAATTCAATTCTTCGTCAATTTGATTTAACGAGGCAAATGGAATGTTACGTTTTTTCTTAAAAACTGGGTTTACGTCTGGCTTTAATTCAAACCTGGCAGACATTTTTGTGCATTTTCCTAGTCCTCCACTGAAAACGTCTGGAAATTTTTTTTTCAGTTCACCTTTCAACTTTTCTGCTTCGTCAGTCACATTTTCGAATTTTTGACATAATGAGTTAATAGGCATATCCCAAAGTTGAAACTGTTCTAACCAATCAGTCCCGAACAAATTACCTGTATTCTTCATAATATACGCCTTTAGTTTTAAAGTTTTACCTTTGAACGATACGTTCGTTATATGTTTGCCCATAAACTCAATAGGATCGCCAGTTACGCTTTTAGCTATTCGGTTCGTTCTTAACAAAGTCGGCTTACCAAGTTTTTTCCATGTTTGATAATTAATTATGGATAATTCTGAACCCGAATCAAGCTGTGGCCTTATATTTTTGTTAAATATTTGCACTTCAATATATTTCCTGATGTCACGACTTTCTGGTTCATCAGACTTAGTAATTTTTACAACACATTTTTTGTCTTGTTCTTAATCCTGAAGTGGGAACTTTTGTGTCCCAATTTATCGCAATTAAAACATTTTTTATGTTTAAAAGGACAATCTCTATACCAATGTAATTGACCACGAAACATGGTCTTGAAGGCAAAGTAACTTTATTCTTTGGTTGGCGTATTTTAAAAAAAAATTTCTTTGGCGTATTTCTTTAATGTGAGCCATGCCACTCTGTTCAATGTTTTTCGAATCCTCTCTGACGCTCACGAAACGTTGGCAATCTTCGGTAAAGTAACGTCGGGCTCGTTTTCAAGCTTGTTGAACGTATTTCGGCGTCTTTCGCTGAAATCAAACCCTGGACGAAAATCAAGCATTTAAAATTATTGGCGCTTAACTCTGCCACTTTGAAGTCATCGCAGTGTTTATTGACTACACTCGCGAAAGTAGTATAATTTTCGTCTTCTTTGCGGGTGAGCCATGCATTTCCAACGCTTGTGGAACAGTGTTGTTTTTTGACTGAAGAGTTCTGTTAATGATTGAACCGCCTCTTTAAATTTCAAGTTGCTGGTTCTCTTAGGCAAAATATAGTTAACAGACTTAGTATATTCTGCTGTACCTAATTTCCTGAGGAGTAGGCGAACCTTTTTATGGTCAGCCCAACTTGCACAATCCGTATTGTATAAGTCCTCGTAACATTTAAAGTACGAAGTGAATGTAATTTCTTCTTCAAGTGCAAACGTGAAGTTTTCAATAGCATTCCATATAGTGTTTTGAGAGAATGCTTTATCTCTGTTCTCTTTTTTTAATTTTTTTATGGACATTTACAAGTGCCTTTGCTCGTTCAGTGTTTAAAGGGGCATTTCTTCCAGTTTCTGTTGTCTAACCTGAATTTCTAGGTGCAATTCCTCAAATTTCTTCTGGCATTCTGCTTGTTCTCGTTGGAATTCCTCTTGTCTTTCTTGATATTTCTGTTCCAACAGCAGTTGTTGTTCCTGTTGGTGTTTTGCTTGTTCTCGTTGGAATTTCTCTTGTCTTTCTTGGTATTACTGCTCTAACAGCAAATGTTGTTCATGTTGGTGTTTCTGTCTTTCTTGATATTTCTGTTCCAACAGTAGTTGTTGTCCCTGTTGGTGTTTCAACAACTCTAGCATTACACTTTTAAATTCGTCCATTTTACTACATAAAACTAAGAAATGAGAGGAGGGAATTTCTTTACCCTCTTAAATAAGTCTGTTTGACTTGTATGGTTCTATTACTGAAAAATTTAAAAGCAGGAGAGGGGGTAAATTTTTATTTTACCCTATCAGCGAAAAAAATTTAGTTCTTTCACTGACCTGTTGGAATGGAAAAAATAACAAGGTTCACCAAACTTCTTCCCAACCACAGAAATGAACTTGTAGAAATCCTCTTGTTTTGAAGAGTTTTTTTTTCACTGTCAGTGTTGTAATTAACACTGGATACGCTTTTGTCGTAGAGTTGGATTAGAATTCCTTTCTTCACCACAGACAATGGCAAAAAAAATAAATTTTATGATTTCAAGTGAAATCCGTTTCTTCGAATCCTTCATTGCCAAGATATTGTGACCAAGTAAATGGTTAAGTAATAACAAAAACTAGGTTTGCAGATATATCATATATTAAACAGTAAATACACCAGAAGAGTATTACACGACTAGTGAGAGTGTATCGAATGAACTAGCGCTCAATCTTTTCACTGTTCACTGTTCCCTGAACCTTCTCACCTACTAAACATAGTAGGTGGAAGAATTCAACATAGACTCTTAAGAGGGAGGACACCACAACAATATTCCACTGTATCTTTTGAACTGCAGTGATTCAATGTGGCTAAGAAACCATAACACCAGAATCAAAAACCATCAGATTTCTGAACAGAGATATAATGAGAACAGAATTTCAATCTGGAAATAGCTTAATAAATAAATGTTTTCCATTATCAAAATGGTTTAATTCTTTTTGATACTATAAAGTGATTTGTTTCCATTCTCAGATTGAAAAGAAAATAAGCAGAATAGGTTCCTAAAGATTACCTGCCTTCATAGAAAAGGGAAATTTGGTATAACATTATTGGTTAATAGCAATGTTATACTGAAAATGAGTGGTTGACATAACAAAATCTGACAGTGTATATAATCTAGAAGAATACTCACCATTATTTATGAAGATTAGATTAATCTAACATGAGAGCACAGTATGTGAGTACTCATTGAAGATTGAACTCATTGTAAGTGAGACAAACTTGCCAAACATTGTACTTGCAGTAGTCACCCATAAGAATGTATTTTTCAAATTCTTTGACTCTCTGAAGCTTAGAAAACTGTTATTTTGCATACTTTAATCTAAAATCAAGTATTAATATTTTCTTATAAATTTTATTTTCAGAATAAAAGTAAATTTTTCACAATTTTTAAGAACTATAACATATTAAAGTTTTTACTTGTTTATAAACTAGTGTTTTGTCTAAGATAAAAATTTTAGACAAAAAAAGAAATAGTAAAAATAATAAAAATACTTGCTCTCAAAATTTGGATAAATTAAGATTATGACTCTCACAACTACAAACAAAAAAGAAGATGAAAGATAAACTAACCCAAAAATTAATAAAGAAAATGTAAGAAATTCTTCTTATAATTTTGTAATAGTTATCAAAATGAATAAAAACCAAAGCAAAATTCCTCATTAAGTTGTGATTGTAACAAGGAAAAGAATTGAAAATGTTACTTACCAGCGCAGACGTTACCACTTATTAAAAGTATTGCACTTAGCAAAGTAAAATGCATCTTGTTGATTACAGCAATTGTGTTACCAATAAAAATTCAAATTGAAATATTAGCACCCAATTCCCCACTGCACCTCTGCCTAAAAAAATAAATAAATAAATTATGATGCAGTCAAATAGAAATTAAAATTTTGTTTTTTCATTTATATAGAATATGTACATTAAAATATTTGGCCAAGTTTACAGCAAATGTTGTCAAATAGGAAATTGGGAAATGTCAAAAAGATTGCTTTTAACATTTTCACAATGTCAGTGGATAGTTTAGATTTTAATTTATTCAAAACTATTTAGAGGTAATCTTATATTCAATGAAATTTCTAAGTAATTAATAATCTTTTGTTATAAATTAATTAAAATTTGGTTAAAGTTTCATTACTGTATTTGATAGTTATAAAAACAAGTGTCTTATTTTTGAAAAAAAAAAATGAAGTTGTGAAGGTTAATACTTACTGAGATCCTGTAGACTATCCGATGTGTAATATTAAATAAACTTATTTAATAAATCTTTTTTTCTAAAAGTAGCATAGGTTTAAAATTTTGGTTACTGAAATTTTAAGTATAATTTTAATATGTATTATTTTTTAAATAATAAAATCCCTTTTTAACAAACTGAAAATGTTTTGAGTTGAAAAATTTTCTTTTATTAAAACTTCATGCAATGTAAATGTAGTATTTTAGGAAGAAATTTCTTTGTAAAATATTTCTGTAAAATCTTTAAATGTAATTTGATAAAAAATTAAACAGATTGAATCTCCACATGGAAAAGAAAAGCAAAATGTATTTTTCTTCTATACTCCTTTCACTTATAAATAAAATTTATTTATAAATAAATTTTACTTACCAGTTAAGGAAAAATTATTAAAAAAAATTCTCAGCAAGCTACTTATTAAATATTTTGGTTGTTTGAAACATTCATGCCTTTTATATCAATGTGTGTTTGAATTCATTCTGTTTGAATTTCCAATTTGTAGGACATAAAACAATATTGAATTAAACAAAGAAAAATTAAAAATTAATTTATAAGAAAGCAATGGTCGTATTATTCTGCAAGTAAATATTCCCAAGTAAATATTTTGAGTGACATATGGAAGTAAAATTATTATTTAAATGTTGGATTAAATTTGATTGAAAATTCTTATTAAATTATATATAATACTTTTATTATATATACTTTATATAATACTTTTAAAATCTTTATTAAGTTCTTATAATATTTTTATATTATCAGCAAACAGAAGTGCCAATTTAATTGTAATTGAAGGAAATTTAGACATAGCTTTTGTTGTTCACTTGTTACATTTTTATAACCATTTGAAACGAGAATATTTTTATAATATACTGGGGTGTATATTATAAAAATATTCTGGTTTCAGATTTGTCAGTTTTCTGTAAATTGATTTTGATAAAACTTTACCCAGCTGGTTTGCACAATATGACAACACCATTGTTAGGTTTTCATTATTCTGTATAACATCCTTTATGTTTTATTTCAGATTGAACAGTTTTTTGGTGAACCACACTAATAGCTTTCAAATGAAAGTAGCGACATTTTGTTTTGAAAAAATGAAGGATGATGATACATACGAAGCATACCTTTATTTTGCATTTAACAGAAAGCGATAATAATATTACAAGATTTATTGACATAATGAATTATTTGGCCACATGAGTGCCATTTCGACGGTAACTTCAGTAACCCTATTAGTCACGGAATATGTCTCATTTTTATCATAGCAGGTTGGACTATCTCTGCTGCAGCCTTGATGGTCACTCATAAGATATCTTTTGACATAAATTGGAATCCATCGGCATAAACATCTTGTTTAATGATGGACCAATGATTTTTAATAGGTTTGAGATCCAAGACCTCCTTTAGGAGATTGTAGTAGGTGTCTGCAATCACTTTAAAGACTTCCGGCACCATGACTGGGCCAACAAGTCTGTTTTCAATGATACCATCCCACAACATGGCTCGTCCATCCTGTTGTTGACATAAATGTTAGTGACGTTCATCTCTGAAACAGACCCAACCATTTGCCCAATCATCAGGTTCCTTAAAACTGGTCCTGGTCTTGTCAGTGAACAGAATACAACTCATGTTCAATGACATGTACTTCCGAGCTCATTGAAGCCTCAAATTCCTGTGATGAGGCATTAAAGGAAGCAGTTTCAAGGGAGCTCATATGGAAGCCATGTCCCAAGAATGCGATTTCTGGTGGATTTTGGTACATGAGGAAGTTCTGTGACAGTGAAAATGGTCTTGCTTGTTTGTCCAGGTTTCCCATATGACTTTTGAATAATATTCCTTAAATCTGTAGGTGCCACAGTCTTGGAGGTCCTACAATCAGATCATTTCTTAATTGGCAAAGGAGCCCTTAGGAATTGTCTAACCATGACCTAACTTCTTCACACTGACATGAAGAGTGCCTTTAGCACTTTCCTTGATGATGACAGACTTTAAAATTTTTCACATTATACTTATATATTTATAAATGTGAGTTTATAAATTAATGAAACCTGTTTCAGCTTGTAATATGTCCTTATTAAAAATATTGATAATAAATAGATTTGTTTTTTATGGCTTATCAACTTTTTGCAGGTTATTTAAAGCCAGAAAATAATGTTAGATTGTAAGAACTTTTGGAGGTAATCATTTTTACAGATACAAATTACTTCTACTAATTAACCCATAGCTGGAGGGAGAAGAGGTGGATTCATACTTTTCTCAAAGGTATCTGTATGTATGTCAATATAACAAACCTGAATGGAAATGGAACTTGACTCTGCAATTTCCAGTTCTGAGCTATTTCATTACACTGCCCACACATCTAAGCTTTCAGCACCCATTTAGGTACTGACTAGTCTCAACCTACCTTAACTTTGGTGATCATATGAGAACTGGTGTTTTAACATAATATGGACATATGCCCCAACTTGTTGGGGGACTTCAGGTTTTATTAGGCAAACAAAATGTAATGTAAATTTCTATTTATAAAGAAATCCAAAGACTGTAAGCTACATAAACATATTAACACAATATCCTAAATGATTATTTTACATGTTAATATAGGCTCCTTGACATTCTATAACATTCCTCATTCTTTCAATCATTGATTTTAACTTTTCTACTCTTTTGACTGTAACATTACTTGCAGCACTTTTCATTGTTTCTCAGAAATCTCTGCCTGAATTTTATTTTCTGATTTCATATTGTATATCTCAGTGGTTTGCCCAATGTACCCTTTTCACTACATGTCAGAATGTTATCCCCACCAACTTTTCCAAGCTTGTCTGATTCAAAAGTTACATTCCAAATAATATGCATATATTATTGAAAATCTTCATTCTTTTCTATGGATTATTTTTATAGGAATTTAATAAATTTAATAGCAATAGAAAATGCTGATGAATTTTTAAACTTGAATACATGTACAGTAATTTGTTTTAATTCATAACTAATTATT
Source organism: Acanthosepion esculentum (assembly GCA_964036315.1). Classification (NCBI taxonomy): domain Eukaryota; kingdom Metazoa; phylum Mollusca; class Cephalopoda; order Sepiida; family Sepiidae; genus Acanthosepion; species Acanthosepion esculentum. The sequence continues at coordinate 76,839,786 of OZ038495.1, forward strand.
AAATAAACTGAAGCATGCTTCAAGAAACAAAACGTTCAAGAGAATGCCAGAGTACTTTAATTCAATAAACAAAATTCTGTAAATAAAAAACAAGAAAAAGTAAAAGATTCCCCCACCAGTAAAACCCTAAAATTCTCCCCAGGAAGAAATTTTGAGAACTCCTGGTATATCTCTTAATAACAGATTACAAGTTTCTATTGGATTAATATATGGAGAAGGCGGAACATATATTAATTTGATATATTTGAAATTAATTTTGGCAAGCTGGGCAATCATCGACTTTTGCAGAATGTAAAGGAGTTCATTGTCATACATAAATATACTCTACAGAAATATAGACAGACTATAAATATACTCTTTCGTAGCCGATCAGAATTCATTCTTCAGTGAAAATAGAAGTGCTCATTTTGATAGTTTGTGACATTCAAACAGTGACTGACTTAATTTTAGGTTGGCTAAAAAATTAAAAAGTCATCAAGTATTTCCTGACCAGTTTGAAAAGATCCACACAATTTCAACCAACGATCCAATTCCAAGTGACTCCAACATTATATAAACTGCCATGAATTTGTCTCTGGAATAAAAATCTCATCCAACCTACTACAGTCATTTGCTGGACTCTCACCAAAGACACTTACCCACTTGAAGCACTGTGCCAATGATCAAAAACAGTTAAAGAGATGCCAAGAGTCCAATGTTAACAGCAGCAGTCGAGGCCACTACACAATGAAAACCTGTACTCCTACTATGCAATAAAACTTATACACTTTTTGATTTTCCTTATATTATCTTTCTGTACAACTACAATGCTGTATCAACTTCTGTCTATATGGTAGAATCCCAAGACAAACTCTCTAATAATCTTTGTATATTGCCTGAGGCAAAAGCTTAAATAAATTCTCCTTTTCACTTTAACAATGCTTCATCTCAATTGTCATGTATTACTTTTCATTCCTTAAGCCACAAGTGTTTGGTTTTGTTTTTTAAACATTTAAGAAAGGTTTGCTTTATTGATAAATCTGTCAACACTTGAAACATTTTATGAAGTTCAAATAAAATGTATTTAAATAAGTGCATGTTTGCATTCAATTGTGTCAGACAAGAAACAGATGTCAGGACTAATTCTGGATCTCACATTCATTACACATATCTATCTATATCTATCTCTATATCTATCTATATATATATATATATATATATATATATATATATATATATACAGGGTGAGATGGATAAATTGTCATCTAAATTACACAAAAATGAAAATAACACTGACATCTCATTTTAACAGATATATTTACTAAAATTACACAAAAATATTTTGAAATACTAAAGAGTAAATTTATTCAATAAAACCTCTATTGGCCTTAATGTAAGCTCCAGATGATTCTGGAATATCCTGCAACTCTTTAGGATGGTCTCCTTGTTTAAGCTGGTGAATGCTACCATAATCCTTGCCTTTAGTTCATCTTTAGTGTTACAAGGAGTTTTGTTGGTCTCTCGCTCAACTGCACCCCACACATAATGATCAAAGGGGTTGCAGTCTGGGGAGTTATGTGGCCAGATATAAGGGGTGATGTGGTCACAGAAATTGTCTGACAGCTATGACAAGATTCTACTGTTTGTGTGGCATGATGCAGAATCCTGTTGCCAGACATAGGGTCTTCTAGCAGTCACTCTCTTAATCCAGAGCAGCACTATCTCTTCAAGGCACTTGATGTAGGCTTCTGTGTCCAGTCTGAGGCTCCATGGGAAGATGAATGTTGCCATCACTAGAGATCACTCCAAACACCATGATGTTGACTGGATATATCATCCAACTCTTTCTGAATCCTCTGCCCTGTCTTCAGATTGTCACCCAAAGACTCTGAAATGTTCAGATTGGAGTTTCCAGTGTGAATGCCAAGCTGTACAGCATGCTGTTTCCAAATTTCTGGCAGAATGAATTACGTCATTATGCTCTATTTCTCATATATGGTGCTCAACTGACCTTACTATACTGTGCAGTCAACAAAATCAAAAACAATGTGAATGTGCAAAATTAAAAATATAAAATGGTGACAATTTACTCATCGCACACTGTGTGTGTGCGCATATATATATATATATATATAAGAAATACATACATCCCATATGCATATGTTGCTTGTTTTTTATGTTCTGTTTCCCTTTAGGATATAGGTGATCATTGACCTCCACATGTCCTTTTCATTGAAATTTTCCTTAAAACTTCCCTGTTGGTCACATAATCCATCTATAGTATTTTCAGAATCATTCTGTAGAAAGTTTCCTCTTCATTGGTGAGACACTTTGACTCTAATTTTTCCATTCACAAGACAAGAAATTATGTTGCTAATATGATCTATGAAAATTTGAACCAAGACCCTTTGATAAAACATATGCATTGTAATATATGACTTCTGAAAACATTAAAACATTTTTGTAAAAAAATCTTTCAATTAGGCATTTGTTTATAATTTGAATTTATAACAAAAAATTCAGTGTTTCAAAATTTATTTATTAAAAGCATACAGATGACTTTGATGTGAAAAAAATCTTTCTCATTAGTCAAATATAAAGAGTTAAATTGCAAATGCTATATTTAATTATCACAACTCTAAGCATTTTAATGGCATATCAAAACTTATCAATTATATTCCGTGTCAATCAGTAACACTGTAAGATAGCAATATAATCAGAATTGCTTCAAGAAGATTTAGAAGCTTTCAGCATTTTCTTCTCCTTTTCTTGAAAATGAATGTCTGCCTTAATCAACTGCAAACAGAAAAAAAGATCAAATCATTTGAAAAATATGCATGCCAAGGAAAAAAAGATATTTATTTTTGTTACATGAATAATAACTTGGGGTGTTTTGAATTGTTTTGTTTTGTATCAACAAAACAATAAAACTATTCAAAACATCACAAGTTATTAGTTGTTGAATTTTGCCAAAATATTTGGTTTTTGAAATTTGGAACTCTTCCTGATACAGAATATAATTTAAGAGCAAACATTCTATCACAAATTCTTTCTTGTTCAATGGATGATAAATATTCCATCATGTAATCAAGAAGACTCAATTTTCAATTAATACATTTCTGCTGGTTCATTTATTTATACTATCTGAAGTTTTGAGAAGATATGTTGTCATTATTACGTGGATCATACAGACTGATATCATCATCTTTGTTGTTTGGGTGAGAAATTTTACAGTTTTTTAGTATCTTACTTTTTATATTTTCTTTTTTTATTGAAAGACAAACATTTTTGAGAATGAAACAAATCAGCATCAAATTAATAAAAGGATTTTTAAGGATTATTTTCACCTATTCTATATGGGGCTAAAGGATAGAAAATGTTGTGGCTTTATTAAATATCTCAATAAATATTCATTAAAAACCACATTTTCTTGTCTTTCAATGACTTACAAGCACATTTTTAAAGTTAAATTTAAAATCTCAGTTAATATAATAATTTTCAGCTTACGTGATGTGTCTGGGGATTTCTCTGGTTTCTTTTAACTGCAATATTTATGAACAAAAAAAGGAATTAAAAACAAAATAACATTCTAATAATATAGTAGTCCTTATGCAATCCTTCAATCAAAAATTTTACTTAAAATGAAATTATTGAATTGTTGGTGCCTCTTGTTTATTTCGTACTGTCAATTACTAGATTTTACACTGTAACTTTTCTTTCTCTATGGTGAATTAATGAGATTTACTTATCAAAACATTAACATTAAACTCTAAAAAAAGTTTGCAATATAATCTTCTCTTAAATTTAGTAATGAACAGCACAAAGATTTCTGAAATTGAGACATTTGCAAAATATTAATAGTTGACAGTTTTTTCTTGCAGATATGTTCATTATGTGTAGAGAGCGGAAAAACCCAGTGGGTGCTCAACACACCTGGCCTTGTGCTACATTAAGCTAAGTTTAGCAAATACAGATATTGTTAAGCGTAATCTGTAAACTACCTTTTTAAAATTTAAAAGCAATTGGTCAAGAAAAGAACTGAATCAGAAAAGGTAATAAAACCTTCTCTTCTTCAGTTCTTTTCAAAGAATAGGAAATTCAGTCAATACTATTACTGTGAACAATTTTTTTATATTAATGTTTACCCAATACAAAGCCCAAGAGCCACTCAAGGTAGAGAATTACTGTGTGGGTCTTATGAGCATAAGTGTTGTAGAATAAAGAGTACACTCTGGTGACTCTGTGAACTCATCCAATACAATAAAGAGTTTCAAGGGTAGTCATATTGGAGTCAGTCTTCATACTAACTATACAGGTGTTACGGCAATAGCCTAAGCATTATGAATAGACAATACTTAACAAATTATGTTACACCAAGTATGAGTGTGTGTTATAACAATAATCTTACAATAGGAAGTTGTATGAGTGTAATCATTCATGGGGGTTACTGGTTATTCCATTACATCATAGATATATATATACATATGTGTGTGTGTGTGTGTGTGTGTGTGTGTGTGTGTGTGTGTGTGTGTGTGACTGATGTGTCTGTGTGTGTGTAGTAAGATGTTGTAACCCAGGGAAGGCTACTGAATAGAATAATGAAAAGAAGGTTGGTAATGAACAATAATACTTAGGACAAGAACAACACACAAGATTCACCAGCAGCGCGTAGTAGTCAAATGCTAGAAGGGCGTCAAGTGAATTCCACAATAAATTTCCAACTGCAGAATATCTACAAACCCTCCCGCTGCCAGATGTGGCATAAGGCCGAATTTAATTTAGGCTTGGCCAAAAATTCCCCGTAGACCACGTATAAAACGGGCTCCGGTAGCTGTTTTCCGAGACGATGACTCCTGTCCTTCGACAGCTTCATCTAGACGAGTCTCCAACTGCAAATGAGAAGTGAAGTTCTTGGGGAATATGCAGGAAAGATAACAACACTAGACTTGAAGGGGTCAGGATTGAAGTGATTGGGGGAAAACATCCTGCTGGAAGTCTTTTCCACGAAGCAGTAGTTCTTGGGGAGAAGCAGTTTGAATAGAACTTACTTCTTATTAATGGAATATGAAGGAAATGGGGATAATTCATCCATGTGTATGTGGCATGGTGGGTCCCAATTGCAAAGGTTAGGGCTTGTGGAACCAATGAATGTAACTTGTCAGATTACTTGACATGGAAATAGCAACAGTGCAGCTTACAGGCTTGCAGCATTTTGTCTGCAGGGTGGAAAATAATTCCTCACACACTGGGAAGCTCCAGCCCAGATCTTTTGGCCTGATCTGGCTCTTGTAAAGATAGAGTATAGTAAGGGAGTCAGATACATACTGGAGTGGTACAATGAACTGACAATTTTTCCAGCACCATTAGCAATAGATCATAATATAAGAGTTCTACTCGAGGTCTGTGATGAGCTTGAACCCTAATAGATGTTTAAGGTAAGGAGTCTCTTTGAGACATCCATCTATCATGATAGGTAGTTTAGTGACTGCTGATAGAATGTTACTAGTTTGATTTTGGACATATTGAATTTTACAAGCCAGTCTTTTCCCCCATTGAGTCAGGGGAGAGATCAGCTGCCAGGTTTTGGCCATCCAGGACAGCAGTTTCATTTTGGAGGTGTTTACAAGCTATTTCTTACTTAATCTAAGAGCAGATTGAAAATCATTTTGGAGATAAGCTGCCAGTTTAACTTTATCAGGCCTATCAAATTTACTATTAAGTAAACAGTCATAACATCAGCATAATACAGAGTTGGGGACTGATGACATTGGGAAGGTCATCGATGAAGATAAGAAACAAAGTAGGTCCAAGGGTAGAGCTCTGGGGGAGAAAATCTGTATTAATTTTTAAAAATCCAAAAGTGCAGCTGTTCAACATGATTTTCATTACACGATTATACCAGATACGGTGAACAGCAGCAAGGAAAAGCTTTATAAAATTAGTAATGTTAAACTCTAGATCTCTTTCTGATTCATTCTGCATGATGGCCAGATGTGAATGCCACAAAGGCAGAGAACAAAATAAAAACAAAGTTGTTTTCTGCACATAGGCTCCACACATCATGTCTAGTCTACAAAGCAAGCTCTGGCAGTGCTCAATTGTGTATGTTTCTGCTGGAAAAAAAAGAGATGTTCCTGGGGTCTACCAGAGAATGACCAAGCCAGTGGAGGGCCAGCAGGCCACCAGCCATCATGCAAGGCACTGCTGCTGCTGCTGCCACTGCCATGACCTCATCATCATGACAACCACAGTTCCAATCACCACCATGGCCCTGTTCCACAGAACAGGCCTACCAATGCACGCCAATCTGACAATACACTTCAGCAGTCCACTGCTGTCACCTCAGCATAATCAGCATCGCCAAAGTCAAATTCATGACTTCTCCCGTTTACTCACGTTTACAGCATCATATCATCATAGTCAGATTTGTAGCTTTGCCAACCACCCAGGGACAACACTTCAGCAACCCACCACTGTCACCTCAGTATAACCAGCATTGGCAAAGTCAGATTTGTGACTTCTTCTGGCTACTCATGCTCACACCATATCATCACAGTCAGATTCATAGCTTTGCTAATCACTCCAGGACAACAGCTCAGCAACCCACCACTGTTACCTCAGCATAACCAACACATACACCAACCATATCCTGTGACCTCGGCCAGGCCAGCACAAAAAATAGGTCAACTCCCTGCTTTTCTCTTAACCATGATCACTATCCTGGCAAGACGCTAGAAAAGGACATTCCACCTATTTTGCAATATCTGTATGACACTGTGGATATTAACAATAAACGTTAAAATTCTAATCCTCGTTATTCCTTTCTCTCACAACCAAACACTTAATATAACTGTAATAAAGCCGTAATTAGTTTATAAGGCACCCCGACCAGAAACAAAAATAGACGAGAGAAAATGAGGAATGAAACAAGAATATGAAAATTTGACATCTTCATTCTGAAGGGGAATTTAGAGGCTTGTAAGACTGTAAGAAAAGATGTAGGGAGACAAAATAACACCCCAAAACTACTAAGTCATCCAAATAAACACCATTGTCTTATGTTTTCATTACAGCTCCACCACTCCACTCCAAAAAAAGAACCCATAAATCCAGTTTTGTGTTTGGGTTTTATTAAAATTCCAAAAATAGCTTTTTTAAAACCAATAAAAATTGCTGAAGAAGTAATACAGTAATATGATGCCAAGAAAAAATGTCTTTTTGAAACTCTATTTTTGTGGGTACACATATAAAACTTTGTCCCCTAATTTTTTATTGTTTAATATCACAAGCAGGTGATCACTGTAAAAATTGTTAATATTTAATTGTAAATTAGCAAAGCTTTTGTTGTAAAAAATAGATGTTTTTATATTGTTCTATGTCTGACCAAGATATTCTAAACAAAATTCTGATGTGTCATTTGAACAAATTATGGGGAGTAGGTTGGAACAAGAACTTTCCAGTGTCCTCTCATATAATCTATAATATTAATTCATAAATATTATAAATACCATATATATTTGTGCATAAGTCAACTTTATGTATAGTGTGATCTTTGAATATTTTGGCATGAATTTTAATTTACTTGTATAAGATGAAACTGGTCACCAAAAATGCATGATTTTAACCTGTGTGACCCCCTATTTTTTGTGTAAAAAAACTGATTATAAAACTTGAGTACATATCATATAAATAATAATGTCTTATATAAAAATTATATATAATCATAGCATATAATAAATAGGAACGATTAAAAGGACCACATTTGAGTAAGCACAAACATTTTCAGTTGTGTAGCAGCTATGCCAGAATGCCAGTCCTGGCCCATGATACTTTCTATGACCCCAGAATAGACATCACTAAAGAAGCATTCTGGCATACATTATATGCTTATAAAATGAACATAATATATAATTCTACACAGTGTGATAGATAAATTGTCATCTAAATTACCCAAAAATAAAAATAACACTGACATCTCATTTTAAGATATATTTACCAAAATTACACAAAAATATCTTGAAATACTAAAGAGTACATTTATTCAATAAAATCATCCTTGGCTTCAACCATAGCCCCCAGATGACTTTGAAAACTCATGCAATTCTTCTGGACGGTTTCCTTGTTTAAGCTGGTGAATGCTGCCATAATCCTTGCCTTCAGTTCATCTTTGGTGTTACAAGGAGTTTTGTTGGTCTCTCGCTCAACTGTGACCCACACATAATAATCAAGGGGTTTGCAAACGGGGGAATTATGTGGCCAGATCTAAGAGGTGATGTGGTTGCAGAAATTGTCTGACAGCCATGACTGCATTCTCCTGCTTGTGTGACATGGTGCAGACTCCTGTTGCCAGACATAGGGTCTTCTAACAACCACCCTCTTGACTCAGGGCAGCACTACCTATTCAAGGCACTTGATTTAGGCCTCAGAGTTGAGTCTAAGGTACTCACCAATAAATTTGGGTTCTTTTCTTATCAGAACGATCAGAGTGAGTTTTCAAACCTTCATAATCACCATTAGACTCATCTGAATCCTCCACACTGCCCTCTGACATCCAAACACTCTGAAATGTTCATATTGGAGCTTCCAGTATGAATGCCAAGCAGTACAGCATGCTATTTTCAAATTTCTGGTGGAGTGAATTGCATCATGGTGCTCTGTTTCTCACAGATGGTGCCCAACTGACCCTACCATACTGTGCAATTGACAAAAAATAACAATGCTCATGCGCAAAATTAAAAATATAAAATGGCCACAATTTACCCATTGCACTCTGTATATGTGAATATATATATATTTATCAGTCACACAGACTGATCACTCTTCCTTCCTAAAGAGAATTTTTGTTGTTAACAGGTGTCAGTACTTGATGCCAATAAGCAAACATGTATTAACAAATGTAGTAATACAGTAAGTAGTGAGAACAAACTTCTAATACATTGCTTTTTATTTCTTTTGTTTTTGTGTTAACAGCATTATTTTTACTTTTACAAGTTAGAAATCAAAATTCATTCTGACCTTTGATAATATAGTTAATTGTATTTTACACTTGAAATAGAGAAACAATGAAATGGAGAAATGATGTAACTGCAAGTTCTTCTCTCTCACTTTTCGCTTGTGGAATTCTCTTTTGGCTTTTTGCTTTCTAGCCAACTTTAATCTCCAAAAATTTAAATGCAATGTTATCATTTTCTGATGACACATGATGTGATCGCTTTCTTAGGATATTTTTACTTTCAATGATTTGGAAAATTTTTTCTTAAATTTAACTGTATAGTTTATCTATACAGTTAAATTTAAGAAAAAATCCTAGAAAAATAAATGTTTAAAGTGGAAATGAGTGAAGTTTGTTTGACAATGTACTATTAAGGTAAAACTGGAATCTGACTTTGTATCCATCTTTATAATTGTAGTAGTTCAATTTATAGTATAAATATAAGGCTAAACTGGACACCTATTTTGCATTAGATAAGATTTGAGAAAAAACCCTTTGTCCTTATTATAATTATATTATTATATATGATAATAAATAAGAAGAAGAATAGAAATATATTATTACATAATATTAATAATAATTGTTTTTTATATTAATAAATATGTTGCAAATATTTGATTGCAAATTAGGAAGCTTATAACAGAACTCCTCAAAGTTAATCGAAGTGAGAATTTTTTTATTTTCAAGATTATAAACTTCTTGCTGCTATATCAAAAATCTCAGTCAATCAACTTATTAGTGAATTTTAACTTTCTGCAAATGTTTCATGAAACCCTGAGGGTCAATAATAATCACTTTGGAAATTTAAATTCAAACTCTTCACTTTAAACACTATACATAAAAAATATCTCAAAATTTATTCTTAAACAGATTTCCTGACTTACCTGAATTCTCTGAAACTGGAGTAGAACCTTTCTCAGAATTTGGAGTACCTGAAATTTTTTCAGATTTATCATGATTTTTGATTTCTATGAAAAATACTAAAAGTGTGTTTTTCAACTATGTTTAAAGAAAATATACACAAAAAGATAACTGGTGATTAAATGATTTTTAAGGAAATTTAAAAACAGGTAAATTTAAAAAAAAGGTAACATTTTATTTTAATCTAGCTCCTGTGGTTGACTCTTGGTTTGGCTATCATCACAATAGCTAGGGAAGAGTAGATTCAATAGTGTTCAATAAACTACAGAAGAACTCAAAATTTATCGCATTGGCCCTGATGCAATGAAAGGGTGTGGCCTCAGGCAGCTGTTCCCCAGGGCTGGGCACCTCTCAGTATAATTTTCTCAGTTGCCCCTCTGTCCTTTAACAGAGAAGCCCTTGAGCGCACTCTGTCCAAAGACAGAGACGCAACTGAAAGATGATAAGCCATGTGTTAGAAATCCTTGCAAGGAGGAATTTATGCAGTGTTTACTTGTTCCCCCACCAGAACAAGATGTGACACAAGGTCTATTTTTATGTGGGGCTCAAGCACATACAGCTAGGACAGGAACAAATATTGCCCACAGCCCCCGCAACTATCAGTTGCGCTGGCCTTAGTGCAAGCACCGATCCCTCCCTCTGGTGCAATGGGAAGGTGCAGCCTCGGGCAGCTGTTCCCCAGGGCTGGACACCTCTCAGTATAATTTTCTCAGTTGCCCCTCTGTCCTTTGACAGAGAAGTCCCCTGAGTGCACTCTACCCAAAGACGGAGACGCAACTGAGAGATGATAAGCCATGCATTAGAAATCCCTCCAAAGAGGAATTGAGATTTACTTGACCCCCCACTGAGTCAGGTTGTGACACAAGGTCAGTTTTAACATGGCGACCCGAGTGTTTTCACTCAAGCAACTGGTCTAAGCTGGTCTTAGCTTGTCCAAGCTGATCAGAGCTGGTCTAAGCTAGTCATAGCTGGTCTTGGCTTGTCCAAACTGGTCAGAGCCGGTTCAAGCTAGTCATAGCCGTGACACCACCAGCACACTCGAGCCACTGGTCTAAGCTGGTCTTAGCTTGTCCAAGCTGGTCTAAGCTAGTCATAGCTGGTCTTGGCTTGTCATAGCTGGTCCAAACTGATCAGAGCTGGTCCAAGCTACTCAGAGCCATGATACCACCTGCACAGAGCCCTGTAAGTATCTGAATGCATACACCCCACGCACTAAAAGTTCAATATCTGTATTCTATATTATCTACTTCTAGGTAATATCACTCTTCAGGTTTAACTAAATTGCATAGTGATTTTAAAAAAAGTTTATTTCATTAATTAACTGTCCTTCATTACTGTTCTTTTATTTGAAGATTGTTTTGTTTTTCATCGTCTTATATAGTGTAGAAAAATGTTTGAAATTTGCATTTTACGTGGCTTTCAACTAGTTGGCATCTATTTATAAAAAACAATTTATGAATGAAATGTTCATTTAAAATGTTTGTTTCAAAAATTTCAAGTAGTGAATATAATATCTTACTTTGCAAAGCTATAATGAGTGGGCAAAGCCTGCTAGTATATATATATATATATATATATATATATATATATATTAATTGATAGATATTTTATATATTAATTCATAGGTTCATTTAAGATTATAATTAAGGCAGTTTTTAATGTTTTTTATCATTTGTGTGAATAATTTATAAAGTAAATTTTAAATCAGTAGCTTTTTAAAAAATGTTAAATTATCAACTTACCATCAATAATTTTCTCTTTTTTTTTCTCTGAAATTTGCAATAAATAAATAAAATAAAACACACATCTTCAGAGTTGCGAACAAATTGCATTATGTCTACTTTAGCTGACAACATACATTCTTTGACAGAATATAATTTTGAATTATATTTTAAATAAGTTTAATAATGGAGTTTTTTTTCAGTGCCTAAAACATGACATAAGCCTAAAACAATTTACCTATTCTCTTTTTGTGAATTCAAATGTTGATTCATATTATCTTCCACCTAAAATAAATTGTCATTCAATCAAGATAATCTGTGTTGAGTTCACGGAGTCACTTTTGATACATTCTATGGTTTGAAACTGACAATGTTTTGCCTTTTTTTTAAAAATATGTATAAACTAAATCTTAAGAGACATGGTGGAGTAGTGGCTCAAATTGAGGAACTGAAGAGCTGAGTTCAAATTCCAGTCGGATCCATTACATTAACCTACGTGCAAATACCCTTGGGAAAGATATGAATCTTCTTCTTTTCCTCCTCAGCTATGGATAAATAGCAGAACAGACTGGGTTCAATAGCCTTGGGTGGAAACCAGTCTAGGAGAAGGTAACTCTGAATTCAAAACCAGCCTGAAGAGAGTTGGGCTCTGTCAGGCTAACTTGCCCAAGAAACACATCTACTGCAGTGCCCCTATGACCCTGATGAGTTACGGGATTTGCAATTGCGATAACTAAATCTTAAGTAATCAAGACTTTACAGAGTTTTTAACAACACTCAAGTGGAATGGTTGGTAAAACTGGGGCAGTAATCCCTCAAAAAATGATGCCCTTCTACAATGACATCTTTGGTAATTGTGGGTCACAACTGCTTGTGCAAGGTTTCAGTTGCACATGCTGTTTTCATTGCTGCTGGTATTTTTATAGTTTTACCTCCAATATTATGATGAGAGTATTTCTGATAAGAGTATTTCTGATAAGAGTATTTCTGATAAGTATTTGTGAATCTATATCATCAACGTTTTTGAGAATGATGCAATGATTAAAGAAAAATAAAAAATCTACAAAATGACTTCAGTTAGTAATAATGTTGTAACTAACTATACTGTAATTCAATATAGAAAGATTTTGCAAAACAGTTTTCTTTGTATTCGTATCATCTCAGAAACATTGTAATTAAGCAACTTAAAACTCTATTTATCACATGTTATTCTTTAATGAAACTGATAAATGACTTACATGAGTACAAATTTTAACATTAAAATGAAGTAAGTTTTAATGAGTTTCTTAAACATTTTCAATTTGAATTTTATTGTTTTCTTATGGAATTCTTCCTTTAGCCTGGGGGGGGGGTCACTCAAATTATAGCAGCAGAAATTAGCATCATGTTCATGGAGATAAAAGCATACTTGACAGGAAATAAAATGTACAGAAATAACAGGAAAGCATGGTAAATTGTATGTTAATTTCATACAATTTATTTATATTTTTCTTGTGTCTATTGGTGTGTGTATTTTTTGTTCTATTTCATGGTACATGTAATGAGAGGAAGAAGTTACTTTGTATTATTACATGTCATTTCACGGAGAGAAGTTGGACACATGTTGCCCGTATGAAGGTTCATGGTGGAGAGATTGAATTTAATGTCTTTTGGTAGGATACCCATATTTCCAGCAGGAATAGTTTTTGTTGCATGATGGGAGTATTTTTATTATTTTTATATTTTATTTAATTTATTTTAAAAGAGTTTAAATATTATTGTTTTATTTTATTTTATTTATACTTTTCATTATTGTCATTATTTTATATTTTATTTTTATTTATTTATAATAATAATGTCCTACAAGTCACATGAAACTATGTAAATGCAAATACATGAAATTGTAATTAAAAAGTGTAATTTTAATTTTAGCTTTTTATATCAAAACTATTTTCATTATATTCATTAATACACAGGAATTGTGATTTATGAGTAACATCAGTACAAAAAACATTAGTAAGGGTCTTGTATGGATTGGTACAGGTGGAGACTTATAGATGCAGCATTATGAGTTATTGCACTGGTAATTTACTTTCTTTTTAAGTTCATCTTAACAGCTTGCTTTCACCTATGACACTACCTTCCCATTATCTATTATTTTAACATAACTAGATCTCTTGACTATGATAATTCAATTCACACACCATGCAAAACAGAAGCGTAATTGACCTGAAATTGACCCTTACTATTACTGCAATCCATGTTGGAATCTATTTTCATTTTTTCGGTGGAGTAATGGATAGCAGCTAGGATTGCGGAATCAGAGAGTTGAGTTCAAATTCCAGTTGAATCCATTACATTCACTTTCTTGGGAAAGGTATGAATCCTCGTCTTCTCCCTCCAGCTATGGATAAATAGCAGGACAGACTACGTTTTATAGCCTTGGGTGGCAACTAGTATACTGCAGAAAGAAATGGCAAACTACTGCAGGAAAAATATCTGCCTCATCAGTCAGGTATTGAAAGATACATGATCACCTAAGCATGCATGGCACATAACTGACTGATTAACTCTTCTTATATCTAAATCAATGCAGTTCATATAATATATTTTACTTCAGGCCAAAATATTAAATTACAGATTAGATTTTTGCTTCTATTTTTTTAGCTCACAGTTTGTTCCAACCAATGGGCTATAAATTAAAACATTGAATTCTATATTCTTCAGAAGTTTTGGCAATCTGCCAATGACCTCTGGGCAGTTCCCAAGTTAATTATAGCCTGCCTTATTGCACAGGGTTCAGATATCAGAAATCAAGATATATCTAATGATTTATTTGTTATATTATAATTGAAAAATTAAAGATAATTACCCAGATTTCTTGATTTAACATTACCTGTAAAAAGAAAAATATTAATACTATTAAAATCTTCAAAATGGACAATTGTCAAGCTTTAGGATATTCAAATAAAATGGCTGTTACATTCATATCGAAATTGATAAAAATATATTCAATTAGAGAGTTTACCCATTACGAATTTATGGCACAATTTATATTCTGCATATTTCTATATAAGAAAAACAAATAACAACAAAGATTTTTGCAATTCTTTACTTTGTGAAATAAAACAAAGTTCATTCGTTGAATTTTTGGCAAGAAGAAAAATATTATATATATATATATATATATATATATATATATATATATTTATGATCTTAGCTAAAAGAAATATATATAAACAGGGTGAGTATAAAAATTAACAATGTGGTGACTGGCAGTTTCATACCTTAAGTGATCATCAGACATGTGTTATTCCTTTTGTATATAAGTGACTGGACACTTATGAGAAGTGAGGGAAGAGGGAAATAGGACTTTACAAGTTTTTTAAAAAATTTTTAGGCTTAATGTTTTCTATTTTTATTCATTATTTTATTTATTTTGGTATATTTTTGTTACTTCTAAAATTTGGTATTTGAAATCAAGTTTACTAGTTTTAGATTATAAGTTATTAATTGTTTAGTCTTTCAAGTCATGATGGAGTCATATGGAGTATAATAGGAATTTATTTTTGGAAATAAACTCTGATCTTTTGTTTAGGTGTTTATATAATTTTGAAAAGATTATTCTTGCTATTTTCTCCTTGACAAAGATTACATTGTTTTTGAGGTGTTATAAGCTGATGCTGTTTTTGTGTTGTTTTGAAAGGTTAGTAATGATAAAACGGAGAAGAACAACAAGTGAAGATAGGATATGTTGTTTACTAATTGACTACCATTACAAAAGTACCCACGTGGCCTAAAAAAGGGACTTTCGCATTTTCATAGCTAGAAGAGTCTATATTTTTTAAGGGTCCAAGGGACGTAATTTAGATTACACTACATCCCTCTTTCAAGTCATAAATTTATAAAGACAGTTTTTTGGGTGGTCGAACTTTTCTACCACTCTTTGTAAATACAGGTTTGGGACTTTCCGAGTTAACAGGTCGGGTATCCCTGTGCGCAGTTATCTGAATGTCTGGCTGATCACTTTGTTCTGTTGAATTATCGTGGCTGTACACGGGAATGTCTCTGCGTGCATTTGGTAATATAGACGATTCTGTTTGTGTGGCTAATTGGGGAAACAGAAACTTGATTTCCACATTTCTTTTCCGAAGATGGATTCTGTTTCTACAAAGCAATCCAGCATCAGTCTCAACCAGAACTGACCTTGGTGAGATAGTTTTCACAACTTTGGCTGGACTCGTTTTAGGTGTCTTCAGCCAAACTGCCTGTCCTTGTGTAAGAGATGTTCGTTCTCTAGCTCTATGACGTTTATCAAAATTAGTCTTTTGTTTCATTTTGAGCTGTGCATCTGTATCTTTGAAGCGTTGAACATTTGGCTGATTTTCATTTTTTTTTAGGGAGTGCTGAGTCCTGAGTTTCCTGTTCATCAACAATTCTGCCGGACTCTGGCCATGTTGTAGTGGAGTAGTGCGATAACTGAGTAAAGCGATGTAAGCATCACTCGACTTTACAAATAGACTTTTAATTGTCTGGACAGCACATTCCGCTTCACCATTTCCTTGTGGATGATGAGGGCTGCTTGTGAGGTGAACAGAGCCATAGATTTTAGCAAAATCCACAAAGTCTTTGGATATGAATTGAGGACCATTGTCACTGATTACAATCTCAGGTATACCATACTTAGCAAATATTGATTTACAGTGGTTTACAATACTACCTGCAATGGTATTTTGTAGATGAGATATTTCTACCCATCTTGAATAATAGTCTATGACTATCAAGTATTTGTGGCCCTTCTGTTCAAACCAATCCATCCCTACTTTTTGCCAAAGGTAGTCAGGTAACTGGGTTGGTTGTAATGGCTCTGGTGGATATTTTCATTCTTTTTCACAAATGCTGCACCCTCCTATTTTCTCTGATATTTGTTTTGAAAGGCCAGGCCACCAAACATTACTCCGTGCTAGTGCTCTGTATTTTACTATACCAAGGTGTCCTTCATGAAGTAGATCCAAGATATCTTTTTGGAGGTCTGCAGGGATGATCAGTCGGCTCTGATATAGTAAGAGTCCCTGGTAGACTGTGATGTACTGCCTTACAAACCAGTAGGGTCTTAGTTCAGGGTCTCGTGTAGCTGTTTCTGGCCAGTGGTCCATTTTATAAAAGTTCACGATCTGGCTGCAGATTTTATTTGAGTTTTGTTTTAATCTTATTTCCTCCAATCTCTTGTCACTGACGGAGATGTTGTCTATGATTGAACAGATGAACATGTCTGCTGGGATTCATGTTTGGTTGGTAGGCTACTAGGAGCCCTAGATAGGGTGTCTGTTGTAATGAGGTTTTTCCCTGCAGTATGTGTAATGTTGTAGGTGAATCTCATACGAAACGGGGGTTAGCTCGTCAAGGCGTTTAGATTTTAATAGAGCCAACCATTTGTGGTTGGTTTCAATTATGAACTTATGTAGTCCAACCAAGAAATCAGCAAATTTCTCAGAAAAAAAGAAAAAGAAGAAAAAAGAAGCTCTCGAAAAAGAAGCTCTCGAAAAAGAAGCTCTCGCAGTCACTTGGTGTTGACCAAGTGACTGCGAGAGCTTCTTTTTCAATCTGAGCGTATCTCTGCTCAGTTTCAGTAAGGGATCTGGAGGCATAACATACAGGTCTCCAGTCAATTCCTTGCTTCTGGAGAAGTACTCCACCTAAACCGTAGGAAGATGCATCAGCTGAAACTTTTGTTGGCTTATCAGCACTGGAGTGGAGCAGTGCTGGTGTAGAACTTAGCTTTTTCTTCAGTGTTTTAAATGCAGCTTCCTGAGGCTCATCCCACATCCATGCAGTGTTTTTCTTCAGAAGATCACGGAGTGGTTTTGTGGTCTCCGCTAAATTTTTGGCAAATTTACCCACATGATTTGTCATGCTTAAGACTCGTCGCAGCTCAGATACATTTTGTGGTCTGGCCAAGTTTACGATTGCTCTAATCTTCTCTGGATATCGTCTTCTGAAATTATGTGACCAATAAATTCAATTTTTCTAGCAGAGAATACGCATTTTTCATTTAATGTTATCCCTGCTGCTTCCATTCTTTTTAATACCATTTTTAGGCGCTGGTCAGGCTCCTGCTGGTTTCCTCCACTGACAAGAACATCGTCTCTGCCGCAGATGACTCCTGGTATTCCTGACAAAACATGTGTCATTTCTCGATGAAAAATCTCAGGGCCTGAACTTATTCCAAATGGTAAACGCGTGTAGCAGTACCTCCCAAATGGTGTAATGAACGTGGTCAGCTTCTGAGAATCCCCATGAAAACACAATTTGGTGGAATCCGCTACTACAGTCCAGTTTGCTAAATATCTTTGCCCCATCAAGTTCGGCTAATAATTGATCCGAAGAGGGTAGTGGGAAATTTTCACGTTTCACACTTTCGTTAAGTTTAGTAAAGTCAATACAAAGTCTGACTCTATCATCTTTCTTCAGAACTGCTACAATGGGAGCACACCAATCAGTAGGCATTATCACTGGGCGGATGATGTCTTCTTTTTCTAACCTATTAAGCTCTTCCTGGACTTTTTGCTTCTTGGGGAGAGGCAGTCGTCTGGGAGTGACAATAGAAAAAGGTTGGACAGTCTCATCCAGATGTATTTCATAAACATGCTCCAGTTTTCCTCATCCTGTGAATACTTTTGGGAATTGCTCTTTATATTTGTGACCCCTGCTTTTTATAGAATTGATTTGGCTCAACAAATGTAAAGCTTTAATCACTGGTCCGCCCAATAATGGTTCTCTCAAATCTTTAATGATGTATAACTCCTGTTGTGAAATTTCTTTTTCGTAACACAGTGTAGCATCTTTGGGATATGGTTTTGTAATTCTTGACCTGACCCATTAGTGCAAAGTGAATCAGGAAACACCTCAGCTGGAATTTGAACTCGCTTCAGTCATTTCATTTGCAGCAATTTTCTCTCTCTCTCTCACACACACACACACACACACACACACACACACACAGCGCACTTTTTTTTTGAGGTTTTGGATTCAAAATCTTACTCTTCCATGTAAATAAAGCTGTTTCGTTGTTGCTGCCGCGTATTTATAGACTACTTTAGTTCTCAAAAGTTAAAGGGGGATAACTATTGATAGTAACTTCCATTTCTTTTTCTCTATAAAATGAACTCTATCCAAACTGATTAGATGAATTTTTCACTTGAAGATAATTTGAAATAAAACAAGTGAAATAATTTTGTGGTTTATATTATAAAATAACCTGTTTCAATTCTACTCCCTTTACTTAATACATGATTTGAAATTCTATCAGCATAAACTGATTCCACCTATTTTGATTCCGCCCATTGAATTTTATACATTATTTATTTTCTTATCATTTTTTAAAAATATCTTGTCAGTTGTTGCCAAAGAATTAGATGAGAGCAACACATGAGAGAGAGAGAGAGAGAGAGAGAGAGCGAGAGAGAGAGAGAGAGAGAGAGAGAGAGAGAGAGAGAGAGAGAGAGAGAGAGACGGACGGTTTACAAAACTAAGAAAAATTAAAAAAATATTACAAGATTAAAATGATGTAAAAGTGCTTACTGTATATTTTCTTTATATACTTGACAAATGATCCCATGTTGGGCAAACCTAAAGTAAATAAGAGAACATAGTTTTATTTAAATAAATAGCAAGGAACTTATCAAAAAATAAATAACTATATAATAATAATATAGATAATTTAATAATATATATATATATATATATATAAATAATAAAAAAGGACAATTAAACAAATGAATAAAAATTAAGAATTATTAATATAAAATCAAATATAACAAGGAAATTATGAAAAGTATTTGTTACAATGAAATATATTTTAGTCAAACATTTTCAAAGATTATGAAGTATCTTTTAAAGCTTAAATTTGTTTTTGATATCTGAATCATTGTCAAGTATTAAGTTCTTACTAGTATTTCTTTATTTCAGTTTCTTTTCATCACAACTCTTTAGACTGTCATTCTACAGCCTTAAGTAAACAGCTGATATTAGAAATCAAGAATAAACTCTTGGTGAGACTTTAAATGAAATCCTTTGTAACTAGGGAGCTCTATCTTCAGAGTTGTATTAATCCACAGACTTAAAGGCTCCACATTTTCAAGGGTTCCACACTAAATACTTGAAAAGCTCTCTTGTGAAATCGGCATCCTAACAAATTCACATGATCAGGCAATAGTGTTGTTTTCATGTGAGTAGACCTGTCATGAAACTGACAGCCATTGAGAAAAAACTATTCAATCACAATGAAATTTTAATCAATTGTCATAAAATTTATATTACTAAAAAGAAAAATTGGACAAAAATCTTATATAAATATTATTTTCTTACATTAAATAGAAATAAAAATAGAATTATTGTTTTATAATTTTTTTCTTTACTTCTATTTACATTTGTAACTGGAAAATTCAAATTCACAGAATCTGAAAATTTCAAACTGCAATACAAAGTCTTGGTATTTTTCGCTTTTATTTTTAGCAACTGTTTAGTTTTATGCTCAAATATTTTGTAAATTTATGGTATATAACATAAAAAATATTGACATGAATTTTAAAGATTTTTACCAAAGATTAAAATATAAAATATAAAAATCTTTCTTTATACTTAACTAAAATATTTGCAACATTTTTCTATAATTATGATATTTCCTCTCCAAATAGCAGACTTCTATATCTTTTTATGAAATTTTTCTATGCTAGCCAATCAGCATACATAGAAGGACCTTTTCTCTTATACAGTGAATTAAACACTTTTGAAAAATTAAAATATTTCTCAGTTACATATGAAGAATTTTTAATGAAGATGACCTGAATAAAAAATACTGCCATGATAGATCAAATTCTCAGCATTAATTGGTTTCTAGAAGCATAATTTCATTTCATCCTTTTACTGGCACTTCTTCAATGTGACATTCACAAAAATATGATCAATCAAAGCAAGATATTTTGTCACCTTAACAAAACCTAAAATGCTGAACATGATTACAATGAAAACTACAATTGTAGGAAAACTTAAAGCAGCATAAAATTTAAAAAAAAATAAACTGGAGTAGTATCTCCTTTTAAAAGTAGAAAGATAAGTCATTCTGTCTTGTTTCAAAATCTGATGCTGTGGTAATTACTTTGCTCTGAATAGTATTACAATAAGTGATTGATATTCTATACTAAAAATCAATTCATTTTTCTTGCCAATACTGTTTTCATGAACACATTTTCAACTTATCACCAAATAAAAATTAATCCTGATGACATATCTACGATAGTAATAACCACACATTTAATTTGAATATTATTATATACCTATCAAATTAAAAAACGATTTAGGGACAAAATATTTGCTAGTGATCTATTTATTTTTTTATGGCTTATCAACCCTTAATAGGTTATTTAATGCCAAAACATATTTCAGATTATAGGAGGTTGCTTCCAGTATCTGGTGTTTTCAAGTAGTCTCACATCTAAGTCTCTAACACTATTTGCCAATGAGGACTCTCTAAAACTTCCGATGACACTAGGAATAAACATCACTGATGAAGTTTCCCAGTGCATCACAAGAATGCTCAAGATACTCTGGGACACTAGGAATATTTGTCTATTTAGAGATGATATCCTTGTATTTAATGATGATGAGAAAGCACATGAAAATGTTTTGAAAATTTCTTTCTTCAGATATGTGGGTTACCCGACTTGGCCCTGCCAAAAGTACCTGATGGTGCTATTTGAGTCTATAAAAAGTCAAGCATATTTTCTTTCTCTTTTTCCTCTTGAATGTAGTAGAAATGCAGATAAAGAATGCTGCCGATGGGGTACATTCACTTCCTTTCACACACACAATAAGCACATTCTTATAGCTAGTGTCAATGTCTTTTCCTTTTCATTTCAATTGTGTATGCATGTAATTACTTTTTTTAATACATGCATATAATTGCCATTTATTTTAAATTCCTTGTTTTGTTTCTTATTTTTACCCTGGACTCACATGAGTCTGCCAATATTATTTACAGGACAAATGTACCAGGAACATTAAATATTTACTATACAATGTATAGACATACTCGTATCAATAGTGTAAAATCCCACAAGTGGTGACTTATTTTTACCCAAACATCATAGAATCCTGCAACAGATATTACCAATTTAAAATATTTGAGATATTATGCAAATATAGAACATTTACCCTCTCTTAAAATGCTAATGAATTGAAATTTTTTCCTTTGCCTAAGAAGTTATATAATTTTCTGTGTGTGGTGGGTTTTTTTTCATCATAAACTTCTCCCCAATTATTTCAAAGTTGTACTCCCTCAATCTGACCAATTAAGATTATTTCCCAGTTGTTCTTTCAGATTATCTGAGAGTAAAAAAAAAGCCGTTAATAATATTAAATTTTCACCTTTTCACGCACAATTTGAAAAGTCTGAATTGAATCAATTGGTTATTGACAACATTGCACCAAATGATTGATAGGATATTGATTCTTCTTGGTTTCTTTTTTTAAAAAATTGACTCAAACAAAATATTTTCATTTTCAACAGAGCTGCTGGCAGCTTATCTATTAGTGCTTCCTTTTTGTCATCTCATTCGAGGGTCACCGTGTGATTTTACTGATAGACTATAAACAACTAAATAGTGTTTTTCACAGTTTAAATCCAGCAAAATCGGATCTCCAACAATGACATCTGTCTGTGGTGAATAACGACAATAATTTGTTCAGTTAAGTTTTATTAAACATAATTTGTACATGTACATTTTGGTTTCTTGTTAAATATCATGGCAGCAAGATTGAAATCAGAAAGTTGGGAAAGGAATAGAAGTTAGGAACTTAAATAATGGTTGAGGGGAGGGGGAGGTAGATATAATAAAAGATTTATAACAATAACTAATAATAAAATAAAACAATTATATGCTGTATAATGAAAAATGAAGATCTTAGCTAGCTCAGTATACAATTTTTCCTTATGTCATGTAAGTCATGAATTTTGATCCTTTCACTTAAAGAAATCACTTTATGACTTTTCTTAAACATATTTGAATTGCTAGTATCACTACTGATGTTGCCACTAAGTAAAATTTCTGGATTTGAATGCAGGAAGTAGATAAGAGGAAGGAAAAGTTACCTTGTGATGGTATCCTTTTGTGATTTTCTGTTTCAGCACGTTTTCCTGCAAAATACAATTGTTTTAACATCAGCATCCTCATCATCTTTCAAGTCATAAAACTGAATCAGTTTTTTTATACTTCATAAAACAATCATCTTCAAATTGCAAAAGGTTTTTCTTTAACAAAATTTAGCAATCTTTATATATTAGGAACATTTATATATTCAAATGAGGTTATCTTGATGTATAGTATTACTAGCATAGTACCTGTCATTAAATGATGGGATGTTTTATGCATGGATCAGCATTTCTGACTAGAATCAGAGTATCTGTGCACATAGTTTGGCTCAAAGTATCACTCCCTGGCCATCTACCTAGGAGCAATGTAGTATATGTACACTCTGATAAGGATCAAAATATCACTCCCTGACTCTCTGCTTAGGAGCAATGTAGTATCCGTGCACTCAAATTGGATCAAAGTATCACTTCTTGACCATCTGCCCAGGTACAATGTAGTAATCTGTGCACTTGATCAGGCAGTAGAATGCTGGTGTGGTCAATATGCCACTTGCTTACCTCCTAATAGGATGTTCTAATCAGGGCAGGATTCACTTATGAACAGAGAAATAAAAAAAACATACAGAAAAAGTTACATTGTTCTTTTCCTAATTTATAATGTTGAAGATGATTCATAGAATAAGATTTCAATACTTGGTAGGATTTTGTGCCATTGTTGAAATTCCTTTGACTGTTTGATGAAAAGGTATTGATTTTCTTTTTTGCCAATAGTAACAAAAACAAACTTTGTAGTACCTGCTTTAAAACTGAAATTGTTGTATATTATGCACCAGCATCAAATACCAGAGGTTGGTATTCCAGATTAGACAAAAGATAGGATGAATTTTAAGGCAGATAGGTTCTTCATACTTGAAATATTGGTGAAACACTTTCTGCCTTCATTGACCCCAATTTGGCTTTATTCCATACAAAGTAAATTTACTATATATAAAAATGCCATTGTTTAGAATGTTGATTTTCAAAGCAACATTTCACATTTGGAAGATTGCTGAAACACAGTCTTCCTAATTAAACTTGATAACTATGTTAAAGTTTGTCAGATTATCAGCATTTATCAGTGGTTTTTATTTTTTATTCCTTTTTCTCATTTGCAAACAGTTTTGTCTTATTATTAAACCAAGTCAAGTATCTTGTTCCAAAAGTGAAAAAAACAATATGGTTTCAGTATAAATGAATTACTGACAGGAAAATTGGTTAAAACAACTGAGGCCAATTCTAAGGATTATTTTTTTCTTTATGAAAAAGAAATCTTCATGCAATGTAAAGTTCCTTATGATAGAATTGTTCTTTTCAAAACCATTTTGCAAAGCATTTGTAAAATAAAACTTTCACACTAAAAATTTATATGAGAAAATAAGCCAAACATGGTTACAACTAAAATATGAAGGACAAAGAAAGATTGTTTTAAACAGGAAGAAAAAAGCATGAAAAGATTTTCACTGTCGATAAAGAGAATAATCCCTGGAAAATATTTAAAATTATTTCTGCAATCATTTTTCAGCATTAAGTTGTAAAGTTAAACCACAACTGAGAAGTCATTTTTATATTAATGGGCTATTGAAGCACATTAATATATGACAATATTAATGTATTAATTTCTTGAATTCATAAACAGAATTTAAATATTTATCTAAGGAGAATAGTATTAATAATTTTCAAAACATTAATAAAAAAAATGGTTCCCAAAACAATTTTTATATGGTACAAGATGTCAACAGAGGACAGTTTTAAAATGTACTTTGGTTACTGTGCAAAATATTTTTAAAAATATAACTTTCACAAAAGATACTAATTAAATAAACAAAGCTTATTTTTAGAGTAATTTAAATGAAACTCTCCTAGTAAGAAAAAGATCCCGACTTTAACCTATGTACCAGAGACTTTTCTATATTTATTTAGACTGTTGCAAATTTGCTTTGTGAAAAAGGCTCTCTACTAAAGAGACTAAATAATTTATGAAACACATGGCAACAAAATTAGGAAATATAGCTATATTATTATAAGAACAAGGTATCTTTTGTTCTATGGGAAATTATCAAAGAATAGGATATATTTCTGAGGACATGTCCTGCTAAAATTTACTAAATGAGATAATGCCTGAAATGACACATATACACCCTGTCTGAAGTTATTAATCAAATCATATAAACTTCAATAATTCAAATTTGGTTTGAAAAAAATTGTCAAATTTTAAACAATCAATTTAGATGTCAAAACACTGCCTGAGTTAAAATTGTAGGTAGTATCAATATTGAAGTTATTTAATGTATTCTAAAAAACTTCCATCTGAAGTTATTAGGCAAAACCAAATATTCACATTTTACTCCAATAAAAAGGTAATAAAATCATCAAAAATTGATCAACACCTATAATAGAACAAATAACAAACACATATGATAAGTTTTTGAATCCTTTACATTTTAATATAGTCACCCTTCTTATTTCAGCAGGTTTAATTTCCAACATGGTAGTTTTAATTGCTTCCCATATTGTTTGCCACCTTCATATAATTTCATCTTCACAATTGACCATAGATTTTTTATCAGATTCAGATCAGGACTTGATAGTGGCCATTCTATTATCTTCTCTCCTGTAAATCTTTAATGCTCAAAGAATTCATGGGTAAGCTTAGATACATGATAAGGATCATTGTTGTGCATAAATACCCACTTCACTTTGAAACTGTGAGACTGGCACTTATACCATGCAAAGAAAGTCTTGTTCATAAAATCACAACTCCTCCATCGACTTTAAATGGTCCAATAATGGTTTGGTCAACAATTTCAGCTCATATAACAATACCATCTTCTTGTTGCCTTCTTTTAGCTATCTAAATTGGATAAAATTCATCCTTTGGCCATTTCCATCATGTCCATCAAATATCACTAGAGATTCATTCATGAAAATTACTTTAGAAAAGTCAATTTTCAGGGTTTTATTTGATGCTTTAAAATATTTGCTTTAGTGAAAGGAGGCTACCTAGATCTTTTTACAGATCCTAATTCACAAAGTATTCTACACCTTTTGTCCTACTTGACGCCCTCACTTCCAGCCTTTTCCTAGATCTAAGTGCTGGTTAAAAGTGGTTGTTTTGCTATAACTCACTTTAGTTTATGTTCATCTCGAGGAAGCAAGTTCATAAAGCCTTTTCCTTTGCTTTAAGTTCTCATCTTACTAATATTTTCAACAGCTCTTTTTATCATTCGATGATCTTTGTTGTTTTCTGTTTTTCAGTAAAGTTATTAGACCCATGTTTCAACAAATATTATGGACAAAAAGAAAAAATAGTTTTTATTAGATTTCAGAGGTCTTAAGCTAATATTATTTTTAAGTTTACTCTGCTTATTTGGCATATAGCTGAGTGGTTAGAACATTCACATTCTGACTAGTATGGTTGATTTGCCAGGAAGGAGAGTTCCTGGTGTTATTGGACTGGAGGGGTCAATCCCAACATGTGGCACCTTTGGAAAGTGCCTGAAAACCATACCACGGGTTGACCCAAGCCTTGTGAGTGAAATTGGGTAGATGGAACTCTTGGGGGCCGTTGATAGCTGTACTTGCATGAAATCAGGAGTCATCATGGCCGAGGGATTAGGGGTGTTGGCCTTGTTCAATTTGTTGATCACGCTAAATAACATGCTCTTTCTCAGAAACTGTAACTAAGGTCTGCTTAGCACAGTTGCAATATAAACCACAGGTGAGCTCTGTGCGTGTTGAATAAACACAAATTTGCCTGAGCAAGCCTCTGCAATAGGGATTGACTAGCTGCCCTAGTAGATGAGTATCCTCAAACATGAGTGGCCAGTTATACTCTGCATATTAATTTCAGTCAGTCCATTTTCATAAATTCCAAATGTCTCAAAAACTAACCATTAAAAATGGCAGAAAATTTAATTATATATTTTACTAAGGATGGAAATGGATGAGTTTAAATTTGACAAATATTAGTTCAGAACTTTTTCAGTTATTGAGGTTTATTTGATCTGCATAATAACTTTAGACAGGCTGTATTGTTTGTCACATCTGCTTGTAATTACTAAATAACAGAGCACTGAGGTTTGACTACCTGCACTGACAAACTATCTTGATTTATCATATGTTGGGGATGAAGGTCCAAGTCACACAGGAAACAAAAACATAGGGATAGGAACTAAAGAAGCTTTGCTTTGACTCCAGAAACTCAAAATATTTTTCTTTGTTCTGCTATTCTACTTAAATGCTCCACTCCTGATGTAATTTACTTATTGAAGTTAATGCAGATATTTTTATGATTGTGTTCATAAAAGAAACTTCCTAAATCAATTCTGTGTTGATATTCATTTTGAAGTCAAGGCTATAATACAATATCCTTTATACAATAAAGTAGATGCTTGCAGAGTAGATACAACAGAATCAGTCGGTTTGACTATAGCACAAACTAACATGTTTTCAGGAATTCAAAAGTTATAAAATTTTAGTTTTTCAGACACAAATAAAACAGAAATGATTTCTATTTGCCTAAAAAGATTTATATTGGAAAATAATTCAACTTAGAGATTTTAGTTTGTATCTTGATTCTAAAGGTGAAAACATAATATAGATATTTTTGGATGCTATATTTCCATCATTTATAGTTACAGGCCCTATTTATATTCTCTATAAGCTGAGTGTCCTGAGTACAATTTTTAGAAAGTTCATCTCACAAGCTTTAGATTGTGAGTTTGATTTTCACTGGTTGCTACATGCATTTAGTCTTGTACCATACTAGGCTCAAATTAATAAATATTAGCGGTGTTTGTCATAGAGTAGTACTTAACGGATTATCCCTTGTTTAATGAGTTTATCTCTCAATCACTATGGACTTATGCCAAACTAAGATAAGATTTATAATTGTTTTATTGTACCTACCATTAGACCTATAATTATATTTGTCTGGCAAGCTCAGTAACCTCTTGTGTCTTAGTGGCTTTACTGCCTTGCATGGGGTGATAGAATTTAAAAAAAATATGAAAACACAAAGCTATTTATATTGAGTTCAATCCTCAGCAGGTGCTGCACTTTTGTGGCATAGTGTTAAAGATCAGTCCAACTTTTGTAATTATCCATCAACAATTCATTACACTTTGATTTAGTCCCTGTTTGTCTTTACTAAGTGAACACCAAATCAGTAAAAGTAAATGAATCTATTGCATTTTGTTGCTACCTTTGACTAAAATAAGTATTAATTACAAACTTTACTTGAACAAAAATGAAATTCTTTTTCAAAAACTGTGAGAATGTCATTAAATGTCTTCTTATGCCTCACCTATTAAAATGTATTTATAAACTTATGCAGACACAAACATACTGAAAAATAATCTGCTATCAAGTAAAAATCTTGGAGTTATTCAGAAACAGTGCCAATTGACTGCTTAAATTATTTTAAGCTTGCTGAACTTGTTTTTGGCAGTAAAACTTCAGATTAAAAGAGAAAGATTTTCTTACCAAGCAGAAAGAGTTGTACTTGTTATTGAGTTTATAAAGACACCACCTTTAAGCATAAAGCATCAGAAAAAGAATAAAGTTTAAAGATATAAGATTTGTATGCATGATAATCAGAAAGAGATTTTAAGTCAGAGATTTTTAGATGGGTTGTGAATATTCAATTCTTTTCTTTTGGATGATCTTTTATTCTTTTTCTACCATTCTCTAACTGCCTTCTGGTGTCATTTTGGTTTTATATTACAAAATGGCTGTATAGTTTTTGTATTAACACCTCCTTACCTTATAGTTTATCTCTAAGCATGTGTGTGTATGTGTTGTGTACTGGACAAAATTTCTTCTGCAAGAGAGAATGAAGTGGCTAAAATAGTGTGAAGGAAAAACTCAAAGCATCAAAAATGAGGAAAGTCTAAGAAGTAAGAAAAATCAGAATAAGCACAGAAAGAGTTTATAGATTTTAGCACCAATACAAAATCTTCTGATATGGACTCTATATAAACATATATTTTGAGTACAT
This sequence comes from Acanthosepion esculentum, assembly GCA_964036315.1. NCBI lineage: Eukaryota > Metazoa > Mollusca > Cephalopoda > Sepiida > Sepiidae > Acanthosepion > Acanthosepion esculentum. Next base: position 76,868,564 of record OZ038495.1, read on the forward strand.
TTCTTGGTTTTCAGGTAAGTATGAAACTTAAGAATAATAAAAAGTATGTATATATATATATATATAATAAATGCAAATGTCAGTATGTCAGTGTGTCACACTTTGTTCAACATTACTCTTAGAGGCCGTATCCCAAAATATACTATTTTGGAATCAGGCAGAGTTGATGCAAATTAAAAACGCACTGCCTACTAATGGCTGCTCCTATTTTTAAATGAAAATTATTCAAACATTTTCATCATAAGGATTAAATCTTAAAATTCAAATACTATTACAACTACTACTAGTGCAAAAGGCAAAAAATAATTAAGATGAAACAAATATTAACCTAAAATTAATAACTGATAATATTTCAATTTGAGCACTATTACATCTAATACTACTGCTTTCTTGCAACAGTTATAATTCAAACCAACCAGTTAATTAGAAATTACCTTCAGCTCTGTAATTAAATCAATCTTAGAATAATAGTTAGTAAATACACTGATGTAAATGTATCAGTCTTTTAGTTACAAGGGATATGACAAAAGTAAAACACAATTTTGCCATTGTTCCAATATCAAAATATCTTGTGTTTTTTTAATTGTAAAGTTAAAAATATTCTCAGAATCTTTTAGAAAATTTTGTTCAAGTTCTTATATCTGCCTACAAGTAGATGGCCAGAATATTCTGTCTGTGCAAATTTCAGATCCATTCACAAGGGAAAATATTGGATCCCAATAGGAGTGAGTAACACAGATGTGCATTTGAGGCAAAGAAATACTATCCTAAAATCCCTTGATAAAATAACAGACTACATTTACAAATTTCTTTTCATTATGGCTTTAAAAACAGACAAAAAGTTAAAAATAGTATATTACTCCTTCAGAGTTCAACTGAGGACAAAACATAAACATGTGCACAACTACTAAAATCAAAGGGGAGGAACAAAGTGAGGAGAGATAACTGGTTAGCTTCTTTTTTGTTATAATTTTCAATTTACTACTTTATTGTAAGTAATAGTTTCTTTTCTCTTTCTTTCCTTTGATTTAATATATTTCTATATACTATATGAATATATAGTGTTTATTTCTATATACTATATGAATATATAGTGTTTATTTCTATATACTATATGAATATATAGTGTTTATTTCTATATACTATATGAATATATAGTGTTTATATCTATTTTTTTAAACTTTTAAAAATTTATTTTAAGAATGTCAGATTTCAATATGTTCAGAGGTCATGTCAAATTCGGGTTGAGAAAATATCTTAGAAATAATCCTTTCAATGAATAATAAAACCAAATATTTATTGAAGTAAATTTTTCTTATTTAGTTTAAATGTTCTACAGCTGACTTGTTTTCATAATCCATTATCTGCTATCTTTTACCAGTGAGTCACAATCATTTATCATAAAAATGTTAAAAGTTTTATAATCTTGAATTAAAATTTTAAACTTTCCCACATTGTAGAACTTTATAAAAAGAATTATCAAAATGGCATATTTACTGCTTTAAATTTACAAACTGTATGATCAGGAAAAGAGTGGTGCCTTGTGCCAAGCTTAGTAAATAGGTTTAAGTAAATGGCTAGATTTTAAAGTGTATGGAGATCAAGCATTATTTAGGAATTATTATTATTATTCAGGAAAATGCTATTGATTACTATATATATAAAATAATATGTAATATATATATATATATATATATATATATATATCTGTAAAAAACAATTTGTTTTAACTATAATTTAGGGTTAAACTTTGGGATTTCATGCATTCTAGATAAATTGAAATTCAACCAAATTTGCTGAAAAATATTTCTCTTGTAAATATTACACTTTCTTCTTTATGCTCCTATCACAGTTAAATGCACAAGTTTTTTCCTCTTTTATGTACCATGTCACTTTTAGTTGTGGGTGATCATAGCGCTCCACAACTTCCTATCCTTTGTAGTTCTAAGCAATGTTTGTCTCCTTACTATCTTCCCAGTCTCTCTTCTTCTGTCCATTTACACAAGCTTGTTTGTTAGGTTACTCACAGTTTCACTTTGATCCTCTTCCATTCCATATGTCCTTTGGGTGTCAAATTCTCTAACACATCTTTTATCATTTTATGTCCCAGGAATTTCAGCTGTCCCTTTTCCTTAAAACTTCCTAATTGCTCACATAATCTGTTCATAGTATTCTCAACAAATCAAACAAATGTAAACCTGCCAAATATTATGATATTCTAAATGTCAGACATTTGACTTGTAGTACAATATTGAACTTTAAAGGAAATGATTTGTTATTCTTAAATTTTTTTTTTTACTTTTCTAAATAATCCGGATTGTTCTTATAAAACTATATTATCTTTTACATCTGATTTGATAAAAATTACAGAGATTTTTCCCAAAATTAGGGAGTTTTATTTTTATGATATCAGTTTTTAAACATGTATAAATTAAATTTGATTAAACAATTCTTAATATGATTTTTAAAATAATTATGGATTAAAAATTACATTACATATATTATCTCCCTTTACATTCTTGGTCTTAACAGACTGACATACTAATTTGTTGACATCAAAAACACCACTAATTTCAAATCCCTATTCCTAGTACTTCTATACCTAGTAATATACTAAAACTGTTTTTTCATCAAAATATACTATCTTCAAATCCTCATTCTATGAACCAGTAATAATAAAAAATATCTTATCCAAGAAAATGACGTATTAGTGCTCTTCAAAGTATTACCATTGAACCTTATGTACTTATCCAAGCATCTCTTTCATTTTTCAGAATAATCTAAATGTTCTCTGGATTATATTCAAAATAAAAGCCAGCTGGCAAAACCCAGTTGTATTGCAAAATTCCCTGGGTTATTAGTAATTATACTTCAGACCCCAAAGCAAAGCAGAGTCATTATCTGATGATGATGACTTTAGAAGGAATAATGCAAGTGAACTTGCTTCATCAGTAGGTAGATTGAAATATAATCAAAACTAGTGATGCACAAATGAAATTAATCTGCATGGTGGTTGTGGAGTTTGAGACAAGTTAAAAGCCAGGTTTTTAAATACTAATTTTTTAAGACAGGTAGGCTCTCCTCACTTGAACAATTGATGCAACACAGTCTTTATATCTGTATCTCTTCCATTTGGTCTTATGCTAGACTACTGGTTGGTAATTATCTATAATCATTTTAAAAGTATGAATGAATTGGTGGAAAGTGTTTCTTTGACAAATATGAATGGGATTTGTTACTTGTGTGATTCCCATTAGTAAACATATATTTTAGATTGGATGAGATTTTCATGAATTTTTTGTAATCTATTTCACCTGCTTTAAGAGAGAGTTAATCATATTTTTAAACTTGGAAACTAATTGACAAAATTAAACAAAGAAAGTACAGATGATATATTTCTACTGATGGCAATCTTTGTTCAAAGTTGATAGTGGGCACTGATTGGGAGCAAAGTGCAGCCATTGTGATTCTGGGAAAACTTTACAAACTTGTCTTTACTTCATGAGACTTTTGATAAATTTTGCAATGTTCATTAAGAATATTCTATGAATCCTTTGTAGAAAAAAAACTACCAGGAATCTTTTTTTGTTGTAAGGAACAAGTACATTATTCAATGCAATACATTGTAAATTTTAATGTAATTCTAGTCAATCAATACATTTTAAGACTATAATTACCGAAAAATCCTCCAGAAGGCTTTTGGGGATAAATCCCTTCGGCCTGTATACATGGTGACACTCCTGCAAAAATGTTTAAGAAAATGAATAAAGAAATGTATCTAAATGGGGTACATGTAAAAAGAGAAATACAGCCAGTAAGTGTTCAGAAACAAACATTACATTGTTTACTATTTTTCCAATAAACACTTTCCTAAATATTAAATTATTTCCGACTTTTGCATAAAAATCAATTAAAATTTAAGTCATTGCATAGTTTTTCACAATTTTCTTCTGTGCTGAATTTTGAAAAACAGGAATCAAAATTCTAGTTTGGATATTTGTGAAGAAAAACAAAACCTACAGCAAAATTTGTTTTGAAATTTAGTTAAACATGACATAAAAAACTGCTTGAGATTTGGAAAAATAAATAAATAAAAAAGATCAAGATGGCAACTATCAAAAAGCATTTAACTTCTATCTGAGGTTTACAGCATAAAAGTGACTTAAATTTTTTAGTGCACTTCTTGGATTTTGTAGTAAGAAAAGTAAAATGAATATTCCCATATGAGTGATAAAGGTTTAATTTGTTCTGACTTTATGGAGATTGTATGGATAACTTAAATCAAATATATAAAAATATTTTTATATATATATATATCTTTTTTGAAATTATAGGTCATAATTTTGAAAGCACTTTTAAAAAAAATGTAAAATCATTTACCATGAATAAACAAATAGGGAAATATACATGATAAATTCAAATGTCATCTTTTATAAATTTGCATGAAGCTAAATTTTATCTGTATATGTATTTACCCAGCCTCCCCACTAAGGCAGGATGAGACACAAGGTCTATTTTTCTATGTGGGGAGCCCATACACATACATATGTGTCAAGGAAAAAAATTGCCCAGTTCCCCACAACCACTGTCACACTGACATCAATATTACTCTGACTCCACCTCTCTTAGTGCAATGAGGAAGGTGCTGCTACAGAGTTGGAATCTCCAGGATCAGGCACCTTCTCCCATCTAAAATAAGGAAGACAGTTTACTCTATTTCTGACCAAAAATGAACTCCTGTGTTGGGGAAGTATGTTTGTATATCCTCACCTTACATAAGAACAACAGCTTTTTTTAATATATATTACTAATAAATAGCATTTACAACATAATCAGTAATATTTAATTCACATAACAATTACTAAAAGCATATTTTAATAAATATGTCATCTGTGTTATATATTGTAAATTTTATAACTTGTTATATATAAGCAATGTTTCTGCTAATAATTTTTTTTTTTAATTTATCATGTTTATATAGAAATAATTTATATTTAGCTTGTCAAAATTCACTTGTATGTTAGCAGAAAAATACCAGAAAGAAAATGTAAAATAAACAATCTCAGCTTCTAGGTTTGTTTGTTTTAAGCAAACATAAAGGAGATAATCTTAAAATATATAAAAGTTTTTATAGAATTTTAAGCCTGGTAATGTTCATAATAACCATTTTTGTCATCTGACATTTCACATTACTACAAATAAGTGAAACTGAAAAAAATTATGGAAGTAAGTCAGAATAATCTGTTTAATTAGATTTTCTTAAAACTCTACAAGATTATTTAAATAAATTTGCTGAATTCATTTTTATTAATTATTATTTTACTTATTATTAAAACAAACATTAATTATTTTTCATTTTTATTAATAAAGACGTTAGCAAATTATTTAACTAGACCAAATTTTAATTTCATTTTAATTGGATTTAATTAAAAAAGATGTAAATAAAATAAATAACTTTTACATATTCATAAAAAAATTATTTCAATATGTAAGTATAACCTGTTGGTGAATTAATTTTTATTATTAATAAGAAAAACATTAAGAGAACTTCTATTACAACTTACTTTTCTCTGTCTGTAGTGCAGGTTTTCGGTTAATTTCTAAAATATAATTATATCAAATTAATACAAAATGCTGAGGCTACATTCAGATTCTATTTTATCTGCAAGATTTTACAAATTAAAAACTGAATACGTCACATGTGCCAGAATAAAGCAAAACTGACAAATCTTTGCTCTAAATGTGCAACCATTGTGATTCTGGAAAAATTTTAGAAACTAGTCATTACTTTATAATTTTACAATGTTCATTAACAAATATCTATGAATCATTATGGAGAATGCCAGGCAGAAAGCTTTCTATTTTTGTTGTTATTGTTGTAAGGAATATATACTTTACTCAATACAATATAGATTAAGACATTTTAGATTTGAATGTAATTATAGTCAATAAAATATTTTAAGATTATAATTACCGGGAATTCTTTCTTTAGGCTTTTGGGGATAAAACCCTTTGGCCTGTATGCATAGTGACATGTCTGCAAAAATTAATAAACATAATGTGTTTTATTATTAAATTTACTTCCAAATATTCTTTCTTTGGATTTGGTCATTTGGATTGTTTTATGTTTTATTTTTATTAACTGTCATTGAGAAAATTTTAAAAGAAATAAATAATAAATAAATTCAGGGAAATATATAAAATAATCAAAAATGAATCTAAAATATCAGAAAATCTTTGCAGTTAGAAAGCCCCAAAAAAAAGGTAAAAAGAAGAGATTTGTGTAAGGCTGTCTTCAGTTTTTGTGACATTTGTGGTGGAATCTACAAATTTATGACAATATTTGTTCTGAGAATGTTGGTGAAAAAACAAATTCTCATTGACTTCCAAGGAAAAAAGTAAAGCAAAAGTTAGGTAGCCTGATTCTCTCAAGCCGCCTACATTTAAGTGATGCTTGTCTCACAGACCATTCATAGTGTAGTATTTTCCATCTGCTCTAGTTAACCTATTATCACAGTCTTGTGTCAGACTACAAATATTAACTAGATGTTTAGCAAGTTTCTATCACAGATACTTGCTAGAGAATTCAATCTTCATTGGTGTGTTGTGTTTCAAACTAAACTAAGCTAATCAAAATAACAAACATGATTAATGATTAATCAGCAAAAATCAATTGTAATTAGTATTAAAGGGAAACCATATAATTTAATTAATTCAAGATCATTCTTTCATTGCTTTTGATTATATATGCTACCAAGATTCATAAATACTAACATTTTGACTTATGAATATTTTGTTAAAAATTCTAATTATCTCCTTCTTTTGTCATTGTCTTGATATTTATTAAATTTGGTAGTTCAGCAGAAATGTCTTTACACACAAAAAAAAATAATAAAATTATATTGAAGTGGATTAGACAAATTTGTTCAGTGACTGGTTTCTTAAAATGAATGTTTAAAATGATTTCTTTGAATAATGGGATTTAGTACTAAAATTACAAAATGCAAAACATTTCGCAATCACCTAATTAGAGATGTGTTGAACAAATCTGTGTAAAATTTCTGGAGAGAGATACAAGTTTTTTATGAAACAAATTCACTCAAAAAGATATATATATATATATATATATATATATATATATATATATATATATATATATATATATATATATATATATGTTTGTGTTTTTCTCATTTCCAGAATAAATAAAAATAAAACAATGAGATAAAAAGTCTTGTTAGTTGATTTTGTTTAACCACATATCAACATCTCTATGGATTAATGCCAAAATCTAAATATTTTGAATGCAATTCTATGCCTTCAACTACAGATAAAATATATTGTTAATTATTCTACAATAAAATGTATTGTTGCTAAATTTACTCTGAATAGGTATTGTTGGCAACTTTATATAAAATTGTACTGCTGGTATTTTTACTATAAAAATGTATTTTTATAGTTTCATAGTGTTTTGTTTTTGTTTGGGAGTTCACTATTTGCCCACAGCTGGGACACTAACAAGTGCTACTACCATGGGTCAGAGTGAATCTGGAAACAACAGCAATTAAACAAAAACAAAACACTATGAAACTATAAAAATACATTTTTATAGTAAAAATACCAGCAGTACAATTTTATATAAAGTTACCAACAATACCTATTCAGAGTAAATTTAGCAACAATACATTTTATTGTAGAATAATTAACAATGCTTCTCAAAACCTCCAATCTCCCGATCAGGAGCTTTGCTGCTGGATGTAGTTTATCATCATACCCAGGAAGTAAAAAGTGAAGAAGTTTTCTTTTTTAGAAATTGAGATAGTGAAGTATTGCTGATACTTGAACTGTTAAGATTTCAATTATTTATATTTCGATATCTCAATTTTCAAAGAGAAATGTCTTTATCTTTTATTTAAATCATGAGGCACCTCAACATGACTTTTTAAACAGCGTGAATAATTGCCACCCATAAATTAAAAAAAGCAGTAAAAGGCAGTGACTGTCAATTCTATTATAAAAAAATCTTACTTTTGTAATATAATTTTTATCAGGAAATATACACATCAGTTGCAAAATTTTTCAATTATCCTAGCACGTACAAAGTCAATTTTGCATATAAATCCATTCATTCAACTGACTGGTTTGTCTGTCCATTTTAGTATTAATCAATCAAATATTGGGAATTTATTTACATAAATACAAAACTAAAATATTTTTAAGAGAAACAATGAACATTATTTTTCTTTTTTATTATAAAATTGCATTTGGATAATCCGTATTTGGATAATCCATATTTGCTATTACATTCTGAAGATTCTGTAAGGATGTGAGAAGAAAAAGTATAACAGAGTAGAAAAAGAATTTGAAGAAGAAAGTCGATTTGAAAATATGTAAAAGATTTGGCATTTTCTGTTATATCCCATTTATTATTTCAAACCAGACAGAAAAAAAAAACATTAGTCTCACTAAATTTAATGAATCTTTGACAGAAAAGCATATGCTGTTCTCTTTGTATTATCCAAATACGGTGTAGCAGAAAGTGGAAAAGAGAAAATGGCAGTTCAGAAATTGATGGTGGATTTGCAAGCAAAGAAAAGAAATTGAATACAATTCTTGTGCAGGGTAGAACTCAAGTGGGAATGTAACAATTCAGCAGTAAAAGCAATTGAAGAATTCTTAATTTTCTATTAAGTAATTGAATAATGTCCTGAAGCATTGAGCAGAAATAAAAGAATTAGGCATAAAGCTAAGTTCTCTCTCTAATCACTTCTACCTATGTATATAAACCAGTAAATGGAAGAAAAAATCCTGAAAGACACAGTCTTTTCCCAAATAACCAGTCTTGTAATTTTAAAATTTGTTATTTATAAGTGTATTAATACCTAAGCATTTTCTTCCTATAAAGAATAAAATAGTTCATTATTCCATTATTAATATTAATTCTTGTTGCTTTTGGTCTTTCTTGGGTGTATGTTACATCTACTGAGCATTAGAATTTGTTCCTAAGTTATTCCTTTTACCAAGTCCTGAACCAGAACAATATGGTTTTTAAAAAAGACTATTGTCTTCTAAAGATCATCAGAAAAAAAACATACACTTAAAGAAGGCTGAAGAATATATTAGTGAAACATGTTTAAAATAACAGAGATGAAGAATATATACAATAATGAGAATTATTTCTCTTTCTTCAGAGAATAAATTCTTTGCAAATGCAATAAGAGTTTGGCCACATTATAGAGATTATTTTTCCAATAATAATTATATATCTATTTATTCTTTTTATTGTTTTAATATCCTTTTTATTGTTTCCCCATTTGAAAATCGACTTTTTCAACTTTCTTCTTTCCTCTGCAGAGTTATTTTTTCTTTTTTGTAGTCTATCTCCCTTTGTTTCTCAACAAGAAACTCTTCCCAGGAGAAAAAAAACAAACTCTAACAGCTTTGTTCTGAATGAAATATTATCTTTTACCCACTAATTTGCTTCTAATATGAAAATCTCTTAAGGTTTTTTGCAATTAGAGATTTGAAGAATGGATTTAAGCACTACTTATTACAACGCATTATGGAAAACAAAAAAAAGTAAAAAGAATTTTAGTTTAAAAAGAGTTTAGATCAGCAGGAAATGTCTTCAAACCAAAACCATTCTTAGGGTAGATGCCAGGAAATTCACCTGAAATTAGATCATAAATTTTAGCTTAGTTTCAGGCAAGACAAAGATTAGAATATTAAAAAAAAATGATACTCTAATTAAAAGAGGAAACAATTTAACAAAATAAAAATGTTTAGAAGTGCTTTAATCGCTAGATCATCCACATTAATTTTGTAATCAGGTTCTTACAACTTTTCATCATTCTTGGCAGATCACAATGTGAGATATTTAATAACGTAAATGATGGAAACATAAACAAAATAATCTAAATGAAATCAGCTATGTTATATACCCAAAACACATATTAAAAAGAAAAGAAATTGTTTAATTTTAAATTCTCAGCATCTCTTGTTCGTGTACATGTGTAATCGCATCAATTTAAGCAAAATAATCCTGATGAAGTCCTAAAGGACAAAATGTATCACACAAAAAGTTTTTCCACTTTGTCATACTTCGTTCCCCTAAAACACACACACACATATATATACAGGGTGTCCATAAAGTTTGTGTGTACTTTAAAGTTATAATTTTTTTTAAAGAGCACACAAACTTTATGGACACCCTTTATATGCAAGAAATATTTGAAGCATCAGAATCTAAAAATTGGTAATTAATAGCTTGTATATTTTTATTATCTATATATTAATATGCTTGTATACTAATCCAGTTATGTAGTGTCTCATGCTAATTATTTAAACCCAGACTGTGTTGGGTATCTGAGAGGAAGAGAAAGAGAGACATAGAGAGTAAAACAGAAAGAGAGAAATACAGAGTTCAACTGAGAGGGACTGGAGAGAGAGGTCATCTTACATCTAAAAGATAGTTGTTTGTAGTGAGGAGTTAAATCCTGTTTTGTGATTCGTTGAGGACAAATTTGACACTGAACTGCAAGTGACCTTTTGAAATTGATTTTTTTTAATCTTCACAAATTTGGTTTGGTATGTCACATTTGTGGCCTTGTGCCAGACTAAGCTGAATAAGTATTTGATGATTAAAATAGCCCCACTGACCAATGTTGGTGTAGTGGATTATATCCTCAATGTGCACCACATTTTTATGGCCTTGATCCAAACTAGACAAACACAAGTGAATACAAATTCACCATCCCTAAACTGAACATCCAAAGTTTGAAAAGTTCTGACAACTGCACTTTTTTCATGGAGTGTAACAGGTGAGCCTAGAGCATGGTGTAGTGGTATAGAAGGTCTTGTGGTACAGTTGGTCTTGCCAGACAATCTGTACTTTCACCATCAGCTGTAGGTCAATACTCATGCAGTAAACATCTCCAGGTTGGCATTTACTTTTGCTTCCAATTTTGGGATTTTGTTTTTAATTCTACTGTGAGAATGTCAAAGGAGAGTGAAAGAAAGGAAGCATTTTTTATTATCAATAAGTCAGAAAGTTAAGTTACTACAGAAGCTTGATCATGGTGTTGTCTGTGTAGTATCTGACTGAAGAATACAGTGTCAGAACTACAACAGGGTATGAGTTAAAGAAACAGAAAGACAAGTTACTGAAATCTTTTCTGTTTGCATTCATAACATCAGCTACTTCAAATATTTTTTTGATGGTCAATCCACTTTTCTTGCTAATCACTCTTAATTTTTCTCAAATCCCTTCTTAAACATTCTTTAAACATTCTTAAAGCTTTTTTTCTCTTGTCAAGGTTTTAAAATTCTTTCTTGATAAATCAATGATTAAACATTTTTTGCAATTTCCTGGGTTACATTCTCACCACTGAATAACTTGATGATATCTTGATTCACTTATAAGGTTATGTCTTTCTTATGAACCATAACATATGCTGGGAATTAAAAATATAAATATCACTCAAACTAAATAAGAAAAAATATTTCATTCCACTAAATAAATGAGTGTAAATATTTCTAATAAAAACAGAAATTTACAAAGTATATGTATCGTATAAATATAAGTATATTCAGAAAATTTTACCTACATGAACTGGGTAATAGCAATTTTATTGTAAAAATTAACTTGAATAGTAAAATCTGACAGTATATAAATAAGATGACTTCTGTATTATTATTTCTATTTTTTATTTACCAAGTGATAAATTTCTTGGATTAATTTGTATCACTTTTATCAAGTTTTGCATTAAAAAGGCTCAAGTCAAATGTAAAGGAAAAAATGTCTACACTTATAAAAGCCCCCCAAATCCTTGCAAAGATATTGATTATAAATTGTGCCTTTCAGAAATGTTCTCATTTGGATCTCACCCAAATCAATATCTTTGATCTGATTGATTCTGATTATATATATATATAGATAGATTGAGCAGCAACTATGCAAAGGCATCATCAAAAATTTTGACCATCAAGTGGAGGTGTGCTGCCGAAACCTTTGCGGACAAATGGGCGATATTATTTTTTACACATAATTGCCAAATTAAATAATATGATCCAATAGAGAAATCAATAAATTTTCACCAATAACACTGATTTATTTACTGCTAACTTTGATTTGACTTAATGAAACAGCCTATATATATATATATATATATATATATATATACATATATATACATATATATATATATATATATATATATATATATATATATATATATATATATACGTGTGTGTGTATATATATGCATGTGTGTGTATGTATATATATATATATATACATATATATATATACATATACATATATATATACATATATATATATATATATATATATATATATATATATATATATATATATATATATATATATATATATGTATGTATGTATGTATGTATATAGTATGATATATAAAAATGAAATAAAAATAAGGAACTATTAAAAACATTAATCCCAAATCTTACCTGGGTATCCATTAGGATATCTGCCATAAACTCTTTGTCCTCCTTGACCCAAACTTCCTTCTGATAAAAAAAATTTAAAGAAATAATCTTTATAGCAAATGAAACTCATATTTACTTTTTAGCCATTAGCATAAGGATTATGCAAATTATTAGTTTAATTATACTAATATACTTGTAACTTACAAAATATAAATTTCTTCCTTAGTTTGTTAAAAATTATGATAACAACCCTACATGCAAGCCACCAATCTGCCACTGGTTCGCATACCTCTAGTGTTTACCACTGGAGGTCCGCTGTCAGGCTACTGGTGGGATCATCTCGGCAATATTACCACTAGTGGACCGCTAGAGGCCCACTAGTGTCCTGCTGGTGGCTTCCACCAGAGGATCGCTGGTGTTACCATTGGCAGCCCACTGGTGGGCCACTAGCAGCTTGCATGTAGGGAAGTCTTAGGCTAAATTATTAAAATAATGTCTGTTGATATGTCCATTCTTAAATTCATATTAGGCAAATTTTTTTTTATCTTGTTTATGTTCTCTTTTAGCTTTCTTTCGAATTCATCTCTGTTGTTATGGAATGTTATGTTTAATTATATTCATCAAGTCCTTCTCAAAAGGATCTAATGTGTTATACTGTGGCAGACATGCTTTGGCTTAGATTCTATAGATTTCTTTTCTGTGGTTTTCATATTATATTCTGGTTCAAGAAAACATTTATTTTCCATTATATTCTTTTTATATGATTCTACATTTCCCATTAAATTTAATTTGTATAGTGAAAGTCATGTGGTGAGAATGTTCTTAATGGCAGTACTTGAGACTGAATTTTTTTCTTTTGTATAAAAATCAAAAACAAAAATTTACTATTTGTTCTTTTCCCCATATTCTGTTTACAACGTCCATATTTTATTTATTAGTAATTTTAATATAAAATTGAACTTCGTTAGTGACATTGGTATTTGTATATTTTCCAGTATCATCAATGGTTGATATTTGCCCCAAGAAAGATTTAGTATGACAAGTCAGGAAAGACTGATTTCCCTTGGAAAAATTGAGGCAAATCAATAGAATCTTTCATTTCTGCCATTCAGAGTTAGGCTTAGTAAATATATTTAATAAATAGTAGAATATTTCAAAATTTCAAAAAGTATTATTCCATCTGAATTCCTTAGAGGTTAAAAATCAATTAGATACTGATGTTGCATACCATAGAACAGCTGCACCCAGATTTTTAAAGTTTTCAATTCATCAACTTTAAATAAATTATAGATTAAAATTTCAAGTGCAAAGTTTCCCCAATTATGCTGCGGAATGCCAATGTTGCATTTTAATAATTCCATGTTTTGTGATTGGCTATAGACATATAGCAATGAAACATCAAATGTAGCAATTTATTTGTAAAAGAAATATTGATCCAAAATCTTACCTGGGTATCTTTCAGGTTGTGTTCTATAATTTCCTGATTCTTGATTCAATGCATTTGTCAACCTTCCTTCTGCTAAAAGATTTTAAAGAAATAATCTTCATAGCAAATACATCCCAAATTCCATTTTAAATTCATAAATTTATGAATCTTAATAATAATGATTCTTCCAGAAACTTCAAGAGCATAATTGTTGAAAGGAATATAAATTTATCTTTACAATATTAACTGAACAAGTCTTAGATTAAATTCATTAAATATAGAAATTTATATGAGGGAGAGCTGAAATGTTTGTTTTCAGGTTAACCGAATTCACAATATCTGATCAAATGACCAAAAGTCATTTGATTTTTCAGTCAGGCTGATAACTTTTTTTATACTAAATCATATATTCTGCTAACAATTCAAATACATTTTTTAAAAACTGGTCCTAAATGACCCAAACAGTGAAATAAATTTGGCAAAATGTCTAACTCCCAATAAAAATAATTTTTCAATCCATTTTAATTTCAAAATATATTTGAGGAAATTTTTTCTAACTTGTCTAAAGTTTTTTTCTATACATCCACAACAATTTAACTAAATCTACCATATTTTTACATATTCATTAAAGTGAAAATATGTTTTTAAAATTCTTTAATTTAAAAATATATTTCTTAGGATGTTACTGTTTCTGAAAATTTTAATACTTTTAGGACCATATATACCCCCAAATATTGACCAAACAATCAGTATCCAACAATCTGAATTCCCAGTTTAAGCATTTCAAACTGCTTCCTTTCCAGTTCACATTTTATCTATTAGTAATTTTTAAAATAGATTGGACTTTGTTGGTGACATTGGTAGTTGTGTATTTTCCAATATCTCCAATGTTTGATATTTGCTCCAAGGAACATTGATTGCAAATCAAGAACAAGTTTCCTTCTCTACTGGGGGATAGAATTATTTTAAAATATTAAACAAAAAATCAGGGAATTATCCTATTGAAATAATATCTTCAGTACTTATTCATTAATGAAAGAATTGTATTTTAAATCAGTTATTTTATTAGAGAACTGTGTGCAAATATATCAGGGGGATTTGTTTCACCCCTTCTCTTCTTTTTGATTTCCTTTGTGTACTTTTTAATTTGGTGTACTGTTCATTAAATGCTTTTTTTTTACAGTTATCAAAAGAAATATCCCTGAAGATGATATTTCAGTAAAAGAATTTATACAATATCAAGTATGAACATATGGAAAATTCATCCAGAATATTACCAAAAATAATTCAATAAAACTCAAAAAATAATTTTTTCTGAGTGTTGGTGCTTGTATAATTTAATAAAACACATTTTCTCTCAGATTGAACAGAAAAAAATACATTAATATTTATTTTTAAAACCATTGTGGTTCTTAAGAAAAACCTATTTTTTTAAAAAAACATGTTTGAAGAATCGTATGATGTGAAGTTTAATTCTATTTTTGACTGTGAACATGTTTTAAAAAAATTTTTTTTTTTTTTTTTTTCATTTTTGCAAATGTTAGATTATTTTTGGCTATGGATGTTCAAAAAGGAAATAATTCTGAATTACCACATTTAAATATTTTTCCCTATCAGAAAAGGAATATAATATATGATAATTCAATAATACATAAATTCAGAATATTTTTAAAATAAACATATTGGGTGCAATTAGATATTTTATGACATCAAACAGGTATAAAAATAATAAAATTATTAAAGCAATGTATTAAACTCAAAAGTATCATTTAACTAAAAAAATACTTCTAATGTTGTATAAAAAAATAAAATTATTCATTCTACTAAGTTTCATAAGATCATATAAAATAAAAAATATCTGTTTCTGAGATGAAGTATTTACACTATTTACATTGTTTGGACTGTTGTCCTTATCTTTGTAGTCTGACAACTACCCTGGTACATGACAGCAGCTGAGACAAACTGGGATAGAAGAGGGCAAGAGGATAACAAAACTCATAAAACAGCCTCGGTCTGCCTGCCCTATGTGAAGGGATTATCAAAAAAAATACAAAAGATCTGTGGTCCATATAATGACCTTCAAAAGTGGTTCAACACTTTGCAGACACCGCTTCTGAGTAAGACCTCCCATAGAGGATAACATATTTAAGAACTGTGTGTATGCCATCCCATGCAGCTCTGCTAAGAAATATAAAGGAAAAACAGGCTTTCCCCTTAAGACTGTAACAACACTGTAAAGCTGTAACAGAAATAGAAAAATCAGGCATAGCTGATCACATATGGAGGAAAAAGGGAAATCACCACTCACTGTGGCTTGAAGTTGAAATAAATAGAAAACATCACTGGAAAATTCAAAAACTTAAGGAATCAGTGGATATGCTAGGCCACAAAAATCTCCTAAGGCGGTCTAGTATAGAAACGAATAAAATATGGGATCCATTAATACGGAGTGCTAGAGAAAAACAATAATAACAACAAAAATTGTAATATGAGTTCAGGTAAATAAAATGGTTACTGAGATATTGACATTATGTTTCTAAGTCCCCAAAATTCATACACTTGTGTCCTAAAGGACACATAGTCCAGCAGACAAAAGTGATGGTTGGATCCAGTAACTTGCCCCAAAGAGTTGTGAGTTCAATGAGGTGAACAAAAACTTGTAGAATTGAGTTAAAGGGAGATAACTGATACTAAGACATCCCGAAGAGACATAGTACATGGAACTAGAACAATCTATCCCGGTGGACAATAAAGGGTTCAGTTTGAAATTCCAATCACTTGAAGAAGGCCAGAGCATACAATGGCTGAAACATTGTGAATACGGCAGTGAAGATGAGGACAATGTAAATAGTGTAAAGAATAAAAAAATATATTCTTAAATTATTGGTGACATAAGGTTAAAGGTAATTTATTTTTAAGCATAAACACCAATGTTTTGCTTATTGCCCTGCTGGTGTTTCATATTTCTATAATTTTTCATATTTCTTTAATTTTTTGCACGCTTTTTAAGTCATGGGTATAATTTATACATGTTTTTATTTTTAATCACTAACCCCACTGCATATCAACAATTCTGGTCCTTCATTGAAGCCATCATCAGATTTTTTAAGTTTTAAATTCATTAACTTTAAACAGCTTATAGATTAGAAATTCAACTGCACAGTCCCCCCACCCACAATTGTGCTGCAGAATGCCAATGTTACATTTTAATCATTCTATATTTTATGATTGGCTACAGAAATATAGTAATGAAGAATCAAACCTAGCATTTTATTTGTAAAAGAAATATTGTTGCAAAATCTTACCTGTGTATCTTTCAGGTTCTGTATTATAACCACCAGTTTCTGGTCTCAAAGCTTGTATAATGATAAAAAAATAAATCTAAAGAAATAATTAATAACAAGAGGAGCAAAATTTCACAATCTCTAAAAATAGATGTATATTCAAAATCACTAGGCCATGAAGTCATGTTTCAACCAACCTATCAGAAGCCATCTCAATCAGGATACAAATATCCTGGTTTAGCTCGCAAATCAGAAACAAGCTGCGAACAAGGGTGGCCACTAACCATGAGCAAAGCAGAATGAAAGTGCCACTTTTGATGTGGAGCTCTAGATATGTATATAATTTTAATGACGGACCAGAATTGTTGATAAGCACACATATAGTGTGTATTGATACTGAACATTACTTGGGTAGTGGTGGCTTTCAGGGAATCAGTCATATTGTGCAAACGCTGTATTGTCTCCTGTCCAACAATGCCCTCACATGTAATAATCAAGGAGATTTTGGTCTGGCCAGTTAGATGGACACATATTTGGTTGATGAATTTAAAGCTATAAAAATCTTGTTTCATCATCGTACACAACATCAGTAACTATATAAAATGAGTTAAAAAAACAACAAATTTCTTTAAAATCCAATATATATATATATTGGATTTTAAAGCAATTCTTTAGAAATGTTTAAAAACATTTAGCAAATTTAAAGATTAATTAACTAGATTTTGCAAAAGTAATGTTAAGTTTTTACTTAAATCTTTAATTTCTTAAATTAAATTTTATTTCTTTTACAAATAAAATGCTAGGTATTTTCTTTTTTAATCAATGCACAAAGCCATAATATATATATATATATATATATATATATATATATATATATATATATATATATATATGGTGAAAATGAACATTATCATAAAATAAATCAACATAGCCTCCATGTATATGTATATAGGAAATATGTATAAAAAAACTAACAAATAAATTTTTTAAAAGTGAGACCAACAGTGTCTTTATGGATTTTTTCACAGAAAAGTAACATCTGAAGAAGGTTGTAGAATATATTGGCTGAAATGGAGTAATGACAAAAAACAATAAAAGGTGATTTCAAAATGGCAGGAATTATGTGTGTATATATATATATATATATATATATATATATATATATATATATAATGTGTGTGTGTGTGGATTACATTGTAGAAAGTTGATTTGATACATATTTCCTACATCACATTAATGTTGTCTTTTAATGCAATATACTGATCCATTTTCCATGAACATTAAATAAAGAACATGAGTTGAAAATATAAAATAACCTCTGCCTTATTTCAAATCAACATTGCTTACTTTTGCTGAAAATTGGGATGAAAAATGATGCAAATAGAAAAAGAATTAACACTATTAATAATTGTGCAACCCGAAAAATCATTAACAAAATTTAAAATCAGAACTGGTTATTTTTGTCTTTTGTTTTTACATATTAACCAGATGATTATTGTGAGGCTAATATTCCATTTTTTTTAATGATGTCTGTTCGAAAAGTATCCAACCATTTTCAAATTATTCCATTGTCACTTCATACTTTTTATATCAATTTTCCTTTCACCTTTTTAAAAAAACATCTACAAAGTCCTTTTGATAGATCACCATAAGTTGCTTTATCATGCTCTCCTTAAACTCATCCACCATATTTCAACCTTACAAATGATGCAATATTTTGCCAAAAATCTCTACAAAACATCAACAATCTGCTTCATTGGCCATTGTGAATGGTCACACTGAGCACAAGTTCACTCAAAGATGTTTCATTTCTAACTGAGTAATCACATGGGAAAGTGTTCATGCATTAAAATCTCCGCTGATTGTTTTACATCAATTTTTTAAACTATTTCTGAAAAGGCAGAATACATACCAGACATATCTTATTGTTAGTAATTGCAATCATAGATTAACTTGTTTTCTAACAGATGTAGGTGCATATAACCAAATAAATTAAAGACTTACGTAGATATTCTTCAGGTTCTGCAACATAACCTCCAGCTTCATGATTGTATTCTTGACTCTTCTTTCCTCCTGCTAAAAGATTTCAAAGAAATCATCTTCATAGGAAATAGAATTCTTATTTACTTTAAGTTCATTCTTTTAACAATTATCTAAATTATTATCTTAATGTTAATATGAAAACAATATTATTTATCTGTGACATCCAGAAACTACAATTGCATCAGTTTTAGATTAATTTCTTAAATATCTCTTTATATAAATTTTTGTCAATGAAATCATTTTGAAAATTTGCTCCTAATTGAACCTATAAGTGCAAAAATATTTAACCTAATTTGCAACTATCTTTTTGATAATTCAAATTGATATTTTCCTCAATGTTGAGTGAAATCATTTCCAAAATAATTTGTCTGTTGGCTTTTCAAATTGCGAAAAAAAAAATATTTCAAAATTTATTTTCTGAAAACAATGGTATAGTTAAAAAAGTAGCTCAAAAATTGAACTCAAGCCATTCAATGGTTTACTATCATCTGCAAGAATTTTGAATGTTGCCTAAATTTGGAAAATTCATTCCTCATTAGACAGAAATTAGCTGTAATACAAAAATAAGTATATGTACTCATGAAGACATCTTGTCATTTCTGGACAAATTAATGACTGGTTACAAAAAATTAATATTTTACAATATAAAGTAATTTAGTTAATGGTTTAGTAATAGTAAACAGGCTATAACAAAAACCAAAATGGATCTTCATCCAAGGAGAGTTTTGATAAGTATTTAGCAGGATTGCATTGCTATGGTTCACTTTGAGTTGCTATCAGTCAATGTTACAATTAAAGCAGACAACTGTGGTGATAGAGAAATAAATATACAAAAATAAATAAGACGATGAAAAAATAACCCTTCTAAAAATAGACAGATAATAAAAATCACTAGGCAAACAAAGCCATAGTTTGACCAACCAATTAGAAAGCTTTCACAACCAGAATGCAAGAAAAGAAATAAACATATAATAAGGAGATCAAAATTTCACCATTTCTCAAAATAAATAGTTCAACCAACAAACCAGAAAGTTTTCACAGCCAAGATATAAGGCTGTAAGCAAGTAGCCTTTTCAAAGTGGTTCTATATATGTGTATATAAATAGCCAACTAAGACCAGAGTTGATAAATTAATTTTGCCCATTCTCTGATTCTGATACCCAGAGACAAAATACATTTGCACAACTAGCTTACAATCTAAGACGGTTAAACCATTCCTTTGCTACATTGAAAACAAACATACCTTGCTGCATCATGTGGTCAATGGTGGCTACTACATTTGGAAAAATACATATGTATATATATTTACTTCCTACCAGACCCTTTCTCTCTCTTATGTGACAGGACTTTTACATTTGAACTCTTGAAACTTTCACCATCACTTCTGTATTATTGTGCTATATAAATATTTATTTTGTATTTATCAATGGTCAGTGCATTTTCTTTTAATTATTGCACAAGGCCAATATACACCCAAATCAATTATACCAATATATGGTGGGCACAAACATTGTTGTAAGATAAACAAATCCACAATTGATAACTTCCTAACTCCCATACATCTATTGTTAGCAGTTAAAGCATTTAAAGCTAACTGGCCAAATCAGCCATTTTCAGATTAACTGGTCATTGGTTTATTTTTTTCTTTCTTTCTTGTTTTGTTTTAATTAATTAGCTTTTATACTCAGTTATTATTGTTTACTAGCAGCATGGCCCGGCGTTGCCTGTGCTTGATTAAAAAATCGTATGACTCATACAGCAATCGCTATCACTTGACTTAAAATATTTTTGCCCTTCCTTGCCTTTAAAGGAGTGCCCTTTGCTGTGCTGATGTTGCTACATGCCTTACTTCTTGCCTATCTCACACTGCAAATTTTTTCTAAGCTCTATACTAAACATTAAATCTGTTATGAAAAAATAATTAAACAAAATGAACACAAAACGATCACCTTTAAAAAAGGACTCATAACTGGAGAAACTGAATGAAAAAAGAATGTTAACAACAAATACTTTTTCACACCCAACCCAGTTCTGCGGAATCAGAATCAACATTGAGTTTAAGCAAGTGAATGAGCCAATTGGAGTAAAGTGCCATGCAGATTTAAATTTTTCCCACTTGTGACGAATGCAGCTATGGATTTTTTTTGCATGCTAGCATGATAGTTAACATTCATGTCAGTCAGCTGTTGGCTCTCACGCTGGCCAATAGAATCTTCCTGCCTATTCGTGGCAGCCAGCTATAGGCTCTCACTCTGGCCAGTAGAAAATGGAAGCAAACTACATGAAAACTACTGTAGAAGCATGAAAAAATTGATTATTTCCACTATTGATGGAAGTTGGGAAATGCAAAGTCGGTCATGGCCTTTTCACTAACTTGGAGCATGCGCATGTAAATTTTGGTGCAAATCCATTGAAAATTGCAGCCGTGCATTCGTTACACACACACACACACACACACACACACACACACACACACACACACATCCTGCCTTTTATAGATAGAGATTTCATCACAGAAATTCCAACCTTGGTTTAAGAAACAGCAGTTAATTTAGACAGAGAATGAAACAATATTCTGATAGATTTTCATTCATTTATTTCCCCCAATTCATATTAAGATTAATGAAATAAAAAAAATAAAATCAAATGGCATCACCTGTTCTATTGCTATTTTCTCATTGGTCCATTATTGTTAAATCTGGTTAGATTTTTAGTTTTTTAAAAATTTTATTGGAATCCAAAATAAGTGGCTGAGTGTCTAAATAGGTATATATTTTGATTAATGATTAACTTAATCTTGCTGAGAACTGAGCATTAAATTAAATGTTTAATACTGTGTATTCAAATAATTAAACTTTTGGAGTTAAATTTATTTTGTTACGCATTTAAAATCCTGTGTCAAATTTTTAGTTTATTTTTTTTCTATATTTTCTCATGCCTAAAAAAGTTTTTCCATCAATGGTCCAACCTGAAAACTCAGATGTTCAAGATAATAAATAAAAATTTTTCAGTTAATTCTGACCATCTTCCTGAAGATGGTCCAAATCTGCATCTGAATTAAAAGTCCAATTAATTGGCAGTCATCTAAAAATTTTAGCCTGCTTAATTTGTAATTGATAAACAGTTAATTTGTTTATTGTTACAACACTAGTATGCATAACAATAGGTAAAGAGGTAGTTTTGGTGTGACAGCCATAAGACACAGACAAGATTCAAAACTATTTGGCTGTGGATTGACTGTTGGAACCAGAAAGACAGGCCATTCTAACTTTGAGGTGGAAAATGCTGTAGTTCTTTCTTGGATAACAGTAACAAAGCTATTCCAGGAATATGTCAATTCTGGATAAACATCAATGTCACATGAAACCATGGATGCCCACAGGACTACAAGGATGGTAACCACCTGACAGCATTGCATGAAATCATATTGCAGTTCAATGCTGCTGCCACTCAAACCATCAGTCAACACAGTGCACAGTATATATTGCATTCCATGAGTGTTGTAGTTGCTAACCAACAAATGTGCCATTATTGACATAATGACATTAATTACTGCATGTCGGCCATTGACATTGGAAGTTGCCTGGCAAGAATAGTCACATTTCAAACACTTTGTGGTGGAGAATTGAGTTTTTGTGTCTAGGAGATTATGAAGGTATGAATCCAGCCCATCAGCAGGGTATGTTATGTAAGCTAGTGATAGCTTTGTTTGGTGTGTGTATGTTCTCTTCGAGTTAGCTTCCATTTTCACTTGGTGGTTCTTGCTGTCTTGATAGGTGTAACAAACACACATTTTGTTGCAGAATATTTTATGTTTTCCATGCTTCCCACAAGTGATGGGTTCTTCCAGGAAGATATCACTGAATGTGGATGGCAAGTTAATGCTTCCAGGAAAACTTGGTTAATTTCCAGGTGCTCAATTGGCCTCATTGATTATATATAGGAAACTTCTCTACTAACACAGGAAACAAACAAAATTCAGTTATAGACAGCCCTGGAACA
>OZ038495.1:76911585-77084085 GCA_964036315.1 Acanthosepion esculentum
ATAAAAAAATAAATCTAAAGAAATAATTAATAACAAGAGGAGCAAAATTTCACAATCTCTAAAAATAGATGTATATTCAAAATCACTAGGCCATGAAGTCATGTTTCAACCAACCTATCAGAAGCCATCTCAATCAGGATACAAATATCCTGGTTTAGCTCGCAAATCAGAAACAAGCTGCGAACAAGGGAGGCCACTAACAATGAGAAAAGCAGAATGAAAGTGCCACTTTTGATGTGGAGCTCTAGATATGTATATAACTAGATGGAATATCGACCTAAACCAGAATTGATGAATTAATTTTGTCCATTCTCCAATGTAGTGGACATTGTAACATGTCCAGAACCAGCATATGGCACATGTGGCCCACTGCTGACCTTAGATGTCCACAGTCAGATGTTGAAACTAAAGTATACATCCTTTCTTTCATCACATTTTCAAGCAGGTAGTTGGTATATTTGAAAACATACATACCTTCTTTCATCCACATTTTTAAACAGGTGACTACTATATATGAATACATATATACATATTTACATTCTTCCAAACTCTCTCTCATATGCACCAGGACATTTACATTTGAGCTTTCACTTTATCCTTCTGTATTTTGTCTTATTAAATTTTATTTTGTGTGTCTGTGTGTATATATATATATATTTACAGTAAGGTTCGCCCTTTACAAGGCCCGGGTGGGGGGCACTTGAAGTAGAGGGTTACATTAGGAGGCAGTTTGTGCAGATAGGAGTGGAAGATAATGGTTAACCCAAGACTTGAACAGGTTAAGATTGTAGTGATCAGGGAAACATCCCTTTGTGAGTCGCTTCCACAGAGCAGTGGTTCATGGCAAGATGCTGTTCAAGTGGAACTTATATCTCACCGATGGAATACAGGGGGAATGTGGGTGATTTGCTACTATGTAAATAGCATAGTGTGTCCTTGCTGTGAAGGTTTGGATTGTCCAAGCACCTTCCATGGAAGTAGCAATAGAGCAGTGAGAGGCTTGCCATAACTCATCTGTGGAAGGGAGATTGGATGGTGGAGAATAAGTCATCACCCACATAGGCTTGGAGACCCTTTTGGACTCTATGACTCTATCGAGGCTGGAGAGAGGTCTGGGTAGCTCCTGCCCAAATATGACAACAGTACTCCAGAAAT
Organism: Acanthosepion esculentum; assembly: GCA_964036315.1. Classification (NCBI taxonomy): domain Eukaryota; kingdom Metazoa; phylum Mollusca; class Cephalopoda; order Sepiida; family Sepiidae; genus Acanthosepion; species Acanthosepion esculentum. Next base: position 76,912,741 of record OZ038495.1, read on the forward strand.
GGCTCTTGTAAAGGTAGAGGATAGCTGGAGGAGTCAGGTACTTACTTGAGTGGTACAGAGAGCTGAACATTTTAACTATATCTTTAGCAATGCATTGTATGTACAAGGTCTACTTGAGAACAGGTGTGAGTTTGAGGTCTGATTGTCAATGATGGAATGTAACTAGCTTGGTATATTAACACTGTGCATTTTCCTTTTTAATCAATGCACAAAGCCATTATACGTATCATAAAATGAATCAATCATATCTTTTATTAATGATCTCTGTCCGGAAAGCATCCAAACATTTTTAAATTATTCCATTGTCACTTCATACATTTTATATCAATTTTCCTTTCACCTTTTAAAAAAAACATCTACAAAGTCCTTTTGATAGATCACCATAAGTTGCTTTATCATGCTCTCCTTAAACTCATCCACCATATTTCAACCTTACAAATGATGCAATATTTTGCCAAAAATCTCTACAAAATATCAACAATCTGCTTCATTGGCCATTGTGAATGGTCACACTGAGCACAAGTTCACTCAAAGATGTCTAATTTCTGAGTAATCACATGGGAAAGTGTTCATGCATTAAAATCTCCACTGATTGTTTTCCAAATTACATCAATTTTTTAAACTATTTCTGAAAAGGCAAAATACATTCCAGACATATCTTATCGTTAGTAATTGCAATCATAGATTAACTTGTTTTCTAACAGATGTAGGTGCATATAACCAAATAAATTAAAGACTTACGTAGATATTCTTCAGGTTCTGCAACATAACCTCCAGCTTCATGATTGTATTCTTGACTCTTCTTTCCTCCTGCTAAAAGATTTCAAAGAAATCATCTTCATAGGAAATAGAATTCTTATTTACTTTAAATTCATTCCTTTAACAATTATCTAAATCATTATCTTAATGTTAATATGAAAACAATATTATTTATCTGTGACATCCAGAAACTACAATTGCATCATTGGGGAAAGGAATATAAATTTATCCTTGTGATTTTTGTAGACATTACTACCTGGTGGATGAAATAAAGGGTTTCATTTGAAATTCCAATCACCTGAAGAAGGCTGAAACGTTATGAATATGTCAGCAAAGATGAAGATAACAGTCTAAACATTGTAAATAATTTAAATAGGAACTTTTTGTTTGATAAACTATAATTTTTTATTAAAATAAAACCAAAAGGCTTTGTAAATGGATTTTAGGTAGATTTAAAAAAAATTTATTACCATGAACTTATTTGATGTATCCCTAACAATAATTTTATGACAAAACAGAAATTAATTTTGGTTTTAGTTGTCATGAATAAAGATGTAATTATTACTTTTGGAAGTATATTAAAAAATTTAAGAAAGTAAATATGATAATTAAAATCAAAGACAATAATGTTTAGTGATTCTGGATTTTGTGAATGAATTCCAACTTTGATACACTATATAGGAAGTCAATTTAGTTAAACAGTGAGTCATTGAAACTATGACAGTGATAGGAATTGGATTGAAAAACAGAACTGTCCAAAGTTATAAAAGATTGAAGAATGCACACTAAAAATTTGAGACATTGTTACTGAAAATATTAACAGGGACAAATACTGTTGTGATTTTTGAGTTGAGAACTTAAAAGAGGATTTATGATGATTGTGGTATTTTGATTATGATTAGTAATATAAAAACTAAGTTTCGAACTGTAATGCCAAGAATATGCGATGCTGATCATATAGGCAGAATCCATCAACAATTGGAAGTAAGAATAGATCAGCATATACTGGCCAAAATTAAAAAAGGGCAATGTAACAGTTTTTATAATTATGTCAATATATCTGGATCTGTGATAACTGCATATCTATTAAATAGTCATAAATGTGTCTTGTCTTGTACCAAAGATAATATTTGCTGTTCTTAATAAGGCACATTCAGAATTTCATCTAAAATTGCTTAAAATAATTTATATTAAATTCATAGAGCCTTCCCTTTGTAAATAGATGTGGCTTTTGTTAGATCTAAATGTAATTTGCTTTTAATATATATATATATATATATATATATATATATATGTGTGTGTGTGTGTGTGTGTGTGTGTGTGTGTGTGTGTGTGTGTGTGCATGTTATAATTATCTTTACTATAACACTTCCTTTTTTTTACACTTTAAATGCATGTATTTTAACCAGAGTGTATACACTTTCTATTCCTTTGAGAGCCTTTTTATTTCCCTTCCCCTGTTTTGTTTAACCTACTTTGAAGTAATTATTTGTTCTTTTTCATTTTCCTTGCTCTTCATTCTTCTATTATACTGATTTCAATATGACTGTCTGTAAAGCTATATTAAAATTTTGTACACCAAAAATGATATTCAAAATCAGTTAACTGATTAGGCACTCAAATAAGATTTTCTCTAGTTGTGCTGAGGTATGCCACTTTAATCATTCCATATTTTGTGGTTGGCTACAGGAAGCTAAAAAAAAACCCAAATATAACATTTTATTTACAAAAACACTGATCCTTACCTGGGTATCCCTCAGGCTGTGCACTATAAACTTCTGATCCTTGACCTATTTTTGTCAACTTTCTATCTTCTAAAGGATTAAGAAAATATAATATTCATTACAAATTCATTGCTAAAAGTATTATGGAAACTTTATTTTAATTACACTAATATAAAAAGAACATTGTTTTTCTTCAACTTCCAGACTCTATGGTGGCATCATTGTTGAAAGGATATCAATTTATACTCTGGTTTTGCTAACAAGAACTATTTATAGAAGAAATCTTTGATCAAAAATATCTTTATACTATGCTCTTGATTCAAATACATATTCAAAAATTGGTCCTAATTGATGCCAAAATAACAAAGAGATTTGTCCAAATCTCTCACCCCCTAATAGATCCTATTTTAAAAGTTCACCTGGATTTGAATATATTTTGGGGGAAAGAAGTATTTTCATCAAAATGTTTGAATTTGGTTCCACATATCAGTAAGAATTTGACTGAATCTGTCATCTTTCCAAACTGCACAAAAATTAAATAAAAATACCTTTTTCATAATTATCTTTGATTTTAAATTATTTCTGTAAAGATTCTTTTTAATTTTTTTTAAATCTAAAAAATTAGGTTTGTGCACATGTCTGCAATTTTTGCATAACTGTAAAATATAAAAATAATATGAATTACAATTACTCATTTGTTTGGACATTTCTTTTGCATGGAAATTGTTACATTTAACATTTGCTTTTAAAATTATTTTGTCAAGATTATTTCTAGACCATGTATTTGAGATTGCTTACATGGATCTATAGCAGAAATGTTTTTATTACTTTTGCCAATAGATAAGATGCAGTTTCTGATGAGTAGAAAAAAAGAGAATTATTAAATGTCATATATTGAAAAGAGGGCAAGAACCCAATTTAGAAAAGTTGAATAACTATTCAAGAAAATTAAACTGAGACCCAACCAATCAAGCACATCAGATCCAGCCTGCATTGATGCAGACAAAAATGGTATGAGGACTGAACAAAAGAGCTAATAAGATGGATGAACAAACATTAAGAATTATCCAAAGGAAAAAACAATTAAAATAATTAAAAATATTTTGTTTCATATTATTTACAAGTTGTTTACTTTGCTATTCATATTTTATTTATTAGTAACTCAAATAGTACATTTGGTTTACTTGTGAAATAGGTAGTTATATATTTCCTGTTATTAACAATGATTGGTATTTCCTATAAGGAAAAATTCATGATTTCCAAACAGGATGATAGCTTACTCTATTCAGAACAAGGTTGGTAGATAAGGCAACTTCATTACTAAATTTTGAATTTCAGTACTTGAGACTTTTGGGGCTACTAAACTGGCTGGACTAATATTGGCTACTAGTTAGAAGAAAGTCAATTCATATATTAGTAGTGATGAATTTCAAATGTACTACAATTTGGTAAATCTGGTAAATCTGACTGGGAAGATTTGGATAAATACAATTTCTTCTCTAAAGCACAGATTATACTATGCCATTCAGAACTAGGCTTAATAAATATCTAAAATTGTTAGCTTTGGAAATATTCTTCCATCTGAACTCCCTAGAGGTCTAAAAATCAATTAGCAATTGATATTTCATACCATTGGACAGATAAAACCAGATTTTTTAAGTTTTCAATTCATCAACTTTAAATAAATTATAGATTAGAAATTCAAATGCAAAGTTTCCCCAATTATGCTGCGGAATGCCAATGTTGCATTTTAATCATTCCATGTTTTGTGACATATAGCAATGAAACATCAAATGTAGCAATTTATTTATAAAAGAAATATTGATCCAAAATCTTACCTGGGTATCTTTCAGGTTGTGTTCTATAATTTCCTGATTCTTGATTCAATGTAGTTGTCAACCTTCCTTCAGCTAAAAGATTTTAAAGAAATAATCTTCATAGCAAATACATCCCATATTCCATTTGAAATTCATAAATTTATGAATCTTAATAATAATGATTCTTCCAGAAACTACAAGAGCATAATGGTTGAAAGGAATATAAGTTTATCTTTTTACTTTGCCTGACTATTAATTTAACAAGTCTTAAATTCTTAAAAAATATTTTATCACTTCATATACATTTTGAAAAGATACACCTAATTGACCCCATAAAAGAGATTTAACCAAATTTTTGACTCCTCATCAAATATCTTTTACATAATATTTTAATTTTTATTTTAACCCTTTTACTTGAATAATTGTTTGTTTACATTTTTTATTTTTTTTTTTACATTTAATGCTCTTAGGTTTGCATGTCCATAAAAAAGTTTTACTAACCTCAAGGCTCCCAACAAAATGTTATAAATGCCAATTTACCTTTTATCTGATCATCTATTTCATAAGAATTTTTTAAAATATTTTTATCTGAATCATTTAAATAAGGCCAAATATATATTCGATCAACTCAGAAGTATTATCCAAAATCTAGTAGTGGCAAATTGATTGATATTTTTACTGTCCCAAAATACCTAAATGGTGTTTATATATTCTTTAAATGAAAAAAAATTATTGAAGGTGGTTTGGAAATTTTAGATGTAGTTACTTTGGTCTAAGAGATGTGTTACAAACAGGTTGTCAGTTGATTTTAATAATCACATGCTATTATCAGAAAACAAATAATGTTGTTATGGTTAAAAAAGTTGCTTAAAAGTTGAACTCAAAGCCTTAAACTCAAAAGATGTGGTAATTATCTCTATATATTTCCTCAAAACAGAGTATTGGTTAAGCATCTTACTTCACTTGACTTCTATAGGTCAACAGCCAATGCATTAACGTTTATTACAGAAAAAGTCTACCAAGCTTTAGATAAGAATGATGAAGCTCAGGCTGTGCCTTTAGATATCTCAAAGGCATCTGAGAGGATTTGGCATGCTGGCCTATTTCACAAGGGCTATGGTGCCTCTGGTCAAAATCTTTACTTGATCCAATGTTTCTTAACAAATCATGTAATGAAAGTTGTATTGAACAACCACTCTTCTAGTTCTTTTCACATTAATGCATATGTCCCCCATGGCCTAAACTTCAAACCTACTGTATTTATCTTCATCAACAACCTTACCAATATCATCAGAGTGCTCAACTCTGTATTTATGCTGATAACATGACTATTTACTCCTGTTTAATAAAGTAAAACTCATGTCTTAGTCGGATAAGTCTGATAAAGTCAAACTAGCAGCTGATCTCCAAAATGATTTTCAATCTGTTGTTAGCTGAGGTAAGAAATGACTCGTAAACTTTAACACTTCCAAAACAGAACTGCAGTCTTTTAGTCATTTTAGAGAACTATTTTTACCTTCCATCAGCATGGTTGATGCTGACCTCCAGGAGAGAAACTCATTGCACAACCTCATGCTAACATTTTCCACTGACATGAATTGGAATGATTATATAGAATCAATCGTTAGGTCTACTGCTAGGAAAGTTGCTTCACTATGCCTTGCTAGAAAGTTTTTCTCACCATTATAAATCTACTCTTTGTCTGTGAATTGAATAGTGTGCTGCTATATTTGATCTGGTGCTTCTGTTCTTATTTTGAGATTTTTGTTAAAGTCCAAAGAATGGTCTGTAATGTTATTGGTATCTCGACTTCTCATCACTGTAATGTGGGATGTGTGGTATAGTGTAATGGATGATGGCTGAGAATGAGAACTTGGGGAAGCAAGTTCAAGTTCCAGTTGGGTTCGTTACATTCATTTACACACAAATACACTGAGGAAAGTTATGAATCCATGTCTTCTTCCACCAGCTATGGGTTAAATAGTAAGACGAACTGGGCTCTGTAGTCTTGGTTGACAATTAGAATATCACAGAAAGAAACTGCTACCTAATGCTAGAAAAATCTACTTGGTCAATCAGGAATCAAGAGACATGATTGCTGAAGCATGTATCACATATGGCACTTGACTAATCTACAACTAGGTCTTATTCTTATACTGTTGAAATAAGTAACAGTTTCTAAAAGCTTAAATGCAACATCAATCACCATTTTTCTGTCTTCATGAATCCTGTTCTTTGATTGTCTTTTCCCCTTTTGCTAATGTCTTCTCATTTTCTTTCATTCTCAGTAACCTCTTGTGTCACATTATCATCTTGCTTGGAGAGAAATGATTAAAACAAAAATTATGAAGCATGAGATGTGTCTGAAGGTTATTGATACCTATGTTAATGTATTTTAGTTAAATATGAATTTTTGATATTTTTATTCTGACTCTAAATTTGAGCATTACTTATAGGATGACCTGAAGGATAAACTAAAAGACCAAGAAATTAGATGCAGCAGTTTGTGAGATAGCTTTTCCCTCCTCCTCACCTTTAGAAATGAAATGACATAATAATTAAAGTTGGTGTGACAGTTGTACGCTTTGGCCTTCTTCAAGTGATATACATTGGAATTTCAAACCAAACCCGTTATTTCATCCTCTGGGGTAGATTGTATATTGTAGACATATATCACCTGAAGAAGGCCTGAAGGCATACAACAGCCATAAAATTGTGAATATGACAATAAAGACGAGGACAACAGTCCAAATCATGTAAATAGTGTAAATAATTGCAATACCTCATCTCAGAAATATAGACAGATCATGACATCAGTTATTACATGTCATCTAGACCATTGACCTTGAACTATGGAAGACTGATGATGGAACACTTGATAAGATGAGTTATATTTCTGCTCTTCTGAGTAGAAGACCAAGTTTGTTATGCAAACTCATGGTGGCTTTGTATTAGTGCATGTGTGTATTATGATGCCAGCTGTAAACACCACATGTAATTTACACCAGACCATCAAAGAAGCTAGATGCACCAGGAGGTTGATATGTGATATTTTCTGACCACTGAAAGCAGAAGTATGTGACCTCACACCTGCATCTGTTTTTGAAAGAGTGGGAATAAGAATGTTTAACCAATGAACATATAAACCAGAAATAATTTGAAGCAATCTCTCATGCACAACATATGCAGAATACAAGATCTATGTATCCGATCAGGGGTGACTGGGATGTTTCACATCTACACTGGTCAAGTTTGAAGGTTCAAATCTTATGTTATTTAACTGGCACATTCACTTTACTACCTGTGTAAAAGGTGGTGGGGGGTCTCTTGAAGTAATCAAGAACCACCAAGTGAAAATAGAGGCTGTCTTGACAGGTGTAACAAACACACATTTTGTTGCAGAATATTTTATGTTTTCCATGCTTCCCACAAGTGATGGGTTCTTCCAGGAAGATATCACTGAATGTGGATGGCAAGTTAATGCTTCCAGGAAAACTTGGTTAATTCCCAGGTGCTCAATTGGCCTCATTGAATATATATAGGAAACTTCTCTACTAACACAGGAAACAAACAAAATTCAGTTATAGACAGCCCTGGAACAGCTTTTTTTAAAATCATTTCTTCCCAAGCAAGACAATAAAGTCACTAGAATGCAAGAGGTTACTGAGTGTTAGAGAATATGAGAACAACTATTATTAAAGAAAGAGGAAAATAAAAGAGTAAGAATTAAGAAGGCAGAAGATAACAATTGACATTGCCTTTAAATTTATTTAAAAATTGTCTAGCACGACATAGTGAACCAACTTTCTTAGCTGCAGACTTAGCAACTAATTCAATATTTCCACTTCATTTCAGATGTTAGATCTAGAAGGTGCATCAAGCCACTCTCCTGGAGGTTAGCATCAGTCATACTGATAGAAGGTAAAAAGGTTCTTTCAGATGATTAAAAGAGAGTATTTTCATTTCTGAGGCATTAAAATTAACAAGCCATTCTTTACCCCAGTAAACAACAGACTGTGGGTAATTTTTGAGATCAGCTACTAATTTGACTTTATCAAACTGATCAAACTTACTATTAAGACAGGAGTAAATAGTTATGTCATCAGCATAGATACTGAGTTGAGAACTGATGACATCAAGAAGGTCATTTATGAAAATTAGAAACAACATAGATCCAAGGATATCGCCGTGAAGAACACCTGCACTTATGCAGAAAGATTGAATCAGATCAAAAATTTGTCAAGAAATGCCATAACCTTTCAATTTGTGAAGAACACCAATGCTAACAAATGTCAAAGGGGTAAATTCAAATCAAAGGAACTTGGACATGTAATGGAAAGAGAACATTTTATTCAAAGTTGCCACTCAGCCCGTTTTGGGTAGGCTGCCCTTTTCTGGTTAAAGAGTTGCCAAGGGGAGCAACTCATGAAGATCAACAATTCTTCCCCTTCTTTCTTTTTTAGCATCATATATATATATATATATATATATATATATATATATATGCAAAAATATATAAGAGAATGTAAATCCATTAAACAGAGGATACCTTAGGCTCTGATATGAAACCAAGAATCTTAAATGATGGTATATCTTTCTTTGGCAGTGAGTCTGCAATTTGTACATCAGTTGGTATCCAAGAGATTTTGACAATTTCTTTTTTATCTAACATTTCTCACAAAATACCTATTTCTATGTAAAGTCTCTTATCCAAAATTTGTTTTATGAATGCACTGCATTGTTGTTTATTTTTACATATAATTTTTATATTTTCATTATCATCTTCAAGTTGCAAAAGTTCTAATAAAAATTTCATATAAAAAAGACCTGCTTCTGCTGCATCAACCATGGCTAATATTTCAGCTTCTAGAGTACTTTTGATGACTCTTCTAAAACATTTTGATTGACAAGCAATGGATATATATCTATTGGTACGTCCTACCAACAAAAGTATATACCCTCCTCATGATCCACCATCAGTCAAATTGATAAAACAGGCATCATTATACGCAATAAATTTTAAGTGTTCTAAATCTGGAATGTCTATCTGGGATTTTTCCTTTTTTGCTCTCTGGACTACTCTGTTTGCTTATATTCTACATTTTTTTCTGCTAGGAGATATTTTAACTTTTTTTCTGCCTACTTCTACTGGGAGATATTTTTAACTATTTTTTCACAAAATCCTTCTGCTCTAGTTTGATATTAGCTCCATTTTTCCTTATGTTTAATCCTATGTATTTTTCTGTTTCTATCACCTCACCGACTGGAAAGGATGTCAGTTTGACAAGTGACCATAATATACTTCATTAGTGTCTTCTTGGCTGTTTTCATTGTAAGCACAATTCATATCTCTCTTTATCACACCTGGTGGAGTATTTGTCGACAAAGCATTGGAAAACTGTTTGTGCATAATTTTTTAAAGTTGTTTGGACATTGCAGACAGTGTAAATTTGCTGATGCTGCTTATTCTCAGGTGTAAGATTTGCACTTTTTAATGTTCTGTAGGCAAGTACCAGCTCTGGTAATTATATTTTGTGCTCCTTTAACTTTGTGGCATGACAGTTGAAGTTAATAAGGTAGTCTTTTATTGACATGTCATTTGTTCAAATGACTCATATGTCATAAAAGCCAATTGGTTAGCATCCTCTATAAAGTGTGTATCCAACTTTTCATATAATTTTTCCATTTCATCATCAGCATGTAATGTTGTAATGTCCAGTTCCAGTATGGCCTCTCTGGTTTTTCCTTCCAGGGATAAAAATACTATGGCTGAGCAGCAAGGTTTATCGATGCAGGTAGCAAATTTCCAAACTTGCATTTTCTTTTTCCAAGTGTTGTATTTATCAGTGTTTTAATATAGGTGGAGGAATAAATTTGGAAGCTAGTGTGATGACTAATGTGCTCTGCTACCAATGTGCTCTGCTACCAATGTGTTCTGCTACCAATGTAAATTCAAATTAAAGGAACTTGGACACATAATGGAAAGAGAATATTTTATTTGTCTCCTTCGTCCTCCACATGTGTGTCCAATCTCAAATGGCTACTAAGCCCCTTCTGGGTAAGCTGTCCCTTTTCTGCTTGAAAAGTTGCTAAGGAGGGTAACTTGTGAAGATTAACAAATGCTTTTGAGATATCCAAAGCAACAGCCTAAGCTTCACCATTCTTATCTAAAGTTTGATGGACTCTTTTAGCAATAATTGTTAACATGTCAGCAGTTGACCTAGAGAAGTGAAAACCATATTGCTTACCTGAAAAAAGACCTTACAATGTGAGATGCTTAACCAATTCAAAGTTAAAGCCTCTAGTACTTAACCAAAAAGAGGTAGATGCTAATAGCAGGATCAGATGGTTTGCCTGAATTCTTAAAGACTGAAATCAAAAAAGATTTCCAACAAGCACAAAGGCAAAAAGTAGCATTGCACTTATTGTACAGTTGAGAGAGAACAGGAGACAGTTGAGGAGCAGATTTCCTAAGGAATATTGCAGGGACACCGTCAGGTTCACATACTTTGAGAGGATCCACTTTAAATTCAAAGCAGAAATCATGGATGGAGTTATATGCATATCCCTCAATAGAGACTCAGTTCTAAATGGAAAATAAGGAAAAAGATCCTCTAGATGAATCAAAAATAGAATTTATGATCAAAACATTTTGTTTTAGCAGCAGATGTTAACTCCTCAAACTCAGCGAAGAGAGAGAGGTAGGATAGAAGACTTACTCTTATTTAAGACGTTATTACAGAGCCGCCAGTAGAGTTACATGAACCAAACTTGTTAAAGACTATACAGTGCTTCATTCTATCAGCAAACAAAGACATAGCCTCTTTGAGGGCATGTTTACAATTATTTTGAGCAGTCACAAATACACAGATTTAACCACACAATTACCCCAGAAACTTGTAGACTCTCTGCAAACATTATGTAGCTACCATGATTTAAACAAAGGGAAGAGAGACATGTTATTAAGTAGCAGTCTATAATTTTTTGGCCTTCTGTTTATGAGAAAGTAGGAATGGTAAAAAGATAATTCAGTTTTTATAATCAGTAGCCATAAAAATTAGTATCAAAATTCAAGACGAAAATTGACTATTTACTCTTTTCTCTTGCCTTGTTTACAAGTTGCTTACTTTCCGATTCCTATATTATTTATTTGTAATTTTAATAGTAGACTTGACTTGCTTGTGACACTGATAAATGCTTATTTTCCAATGTCAACAATAGTTAATATTTGTTTTAAGAAAAAGTTAGTATCACAAATTAGGAAGGAATGATTCATTCAATTTAACCATAAATCTTTTTATCTAATAATAATAATAATAATAATAATAATATTTAACATTGGGAAAATTGAAAACAAAGCAAGAAAATGTTTTGTGATATAACATGAAGCCATAAAGCTGCAAATTAACAATTTATTCATGAAAAAAACATTTATCCCAAACCTACCTAGGTATCCTTCAGGTTGTGCACTATAAATTCCTGATCCTTGACCTAAAGGATCGAAAAAATATAATATTCATTATAAATTATGCAAAAATTATACAAATTAAGTCTTGTGAAAATCATTCTCTGCTACTTCCAGAAACTAAAATGATCTTATGATTTATTCAATTTAACCGTAAATTTTTTTATCTAATAATAATATTTAACACTCTCATCTTATGATAAGCATTGCTCCTGGAGGCATGATGTCAGCATTAATTAAAATCATAGCACATGATAAATTTTGCCCCAAAATTTATATTTTTAAAATTTTCTTTATATTTTCATTTTATTAAATTGACAAGATATAGCAAGTTTCAGGCCAAAGTATCCCCTGTTAATCTCAGTCAGCGATCAATCTTTTCAAATTCTCTCAAACTAGTAAGAACCTTTTTTCTACATCTTGTTAAACACTTTCTAAAGACAAATGATATTCACAAAGAACACAAAAATTATATTAGTTTTGTGTATTTAATTGTATCAATAAAATTATTAATTTTTCTATTAAGGAATTTCATTGAAATGTTTTTTCTGTTCTCTTTTATTAGTAAATTACAATAAGAAATAAAGAGAATTTTGCTTAAACTATAATTCTAGATTTATTATTAAATTTTTCCTTTCTTACTGAATTTGTTGAGTTAATGAATTTTATTATTGAATTTCACATTTTCTCATATTTAAAGATTTTCCTTGAGATGCAAAATTTTATTATGGCCATGAAAATGAAAAAGAGGAAAGATATATTTACTGTGGATGGCAATTAGAAAAAGAAAAAAATATACTTATCTTTATTTGGAGTTTGAACAAAATAATTCATCAAATGTTTAATTTAATGTTTTTCTTGGTTCTATAATAATAAAGATTTACATTGAGAGCATCATCTTGATCTTCAATTACCAAATTTAATGCTTGGCACATCTCACCATTTAAGTTTTCTTTAATATTTGGTGGATGGAGTTGAATGATATTTATGGTTATATAATATCATATGTTTCAGTTAATTCATATTTATAAATTAACATTGATTATTTATGCTGCCATGATACATATAATATTAAAATAAACATTTTCCATCCAATGAATTATTACAAATTCATCAATGTTGAAAGAGAGACCAATTTATCCTCTTGGTTTTTCAGTCATTAATATAACAGGTCTTACACAAAATTCTTAAAAAATATTTATCTAATGAGGTATGTTCAACAATCCCAGAACTCTTTTAGTAAACTAGAAACTGAATGCACAGTTGAAAAATATTTTTTAACAGAAAGTTTCTGTGCACACTGGATAGGTAGGAAACCATGTGTGTAACTTATCTGGGCATGAGACAATACAGACAAAATCCTATAGCCACTTGGTAGTAACATAAACACTGGCATCAATGCACAACAGATTAAAATGGTGGACAGGAAATAACTATTTTATAATTCTCCAAGCAAAGGGAGTTAACTGTCACGATTTATCACTACTCTTCTCTACTTCTTTCCAAGTTTTTGGGCATAGAACAAAAACTGATTAGAAAGTTCTGTTTGTGTCATGATTTACAGATTCACATGACATAATGTTTATGTCATACAGTAGAATGGTAGGATTTTCTTCATCCAGTTGGTATATCAGGGTGAACTTTGTTTTTACTCCAGGAGGCAGTCAGGCTTTGAGGGTGCACAGTAGGTTTGAAATGTATCCAGCATTAGTTCTGAAGATGGAGGTCTATTGGCATGTACAATGGCTGATGTCAAATGATCCAGGACTGGTTGTAGCAATGAACTTAGTGCCACTAGCTGCAGTGACTGATAGGTCCTATGTGCAGAACATTGAAGGGCTGGATGTCCTACCTTGATGTGATCTAAACATGAAGAAGCAAATATTTCAGGTCCTCTTCAATTGTCCATGGTTGGAGTTTTGCTGGAACCATTGGGTTGAAATAATAAAGGAATTTTCTGTTTCTCAATGTGACCTACCTTGAACCATCAATACATACAACATACCAGACTTATTGTCATACATCAGTTATAAACCTCATTTTGTCTCATCAGTTAGGATTTAGGCCTGTTTGATTCTGCAGACTGCATGTGAGGATAAATGCCTGGTGTTCATTCAACTTTTCAACTGTCTTCCTATGTTGAGTCTTAAGGGTTTCGTTTTGCACCATATGGGATAGGGTTTGTGTTTTCCTGCCAATATGAGTATAGAGTTCTGTAAAGGTCAACAAAAGATGCACCTGGCTGTTGAAAGTTTTGTTACTGGATTGGGGTTTTGTAGTAACTGTAATCTAGTATGCTGCAGTGTATCAGTATCCAACATACAGTCATGTCTTGCAGATGGTAAGTTGATTGACAGGTTTTATGACCAACTTCTGTTCTACAGATTAAAAAATGTAACCAAATTGTCTAGGATCCAAAAGGTCGCAAACGTATGTCATAAGCAGTTTATCAAACCTTCATGACTGATCAAGGCTTGTTTGAAAATAGCAATCAATAATGACCAGTTAATTTTGAAATTAGTTGGAACATATGCACAGGAACAGATATGTTGGAGAGGTGATGGTATAGGTGGTGCACTTGTTTGTAAGCGCAATATTCAGTTGCAATTATGGCATCTTGTTTGAATATTACCTGACTAGAAAACAGATTTGGCATGAGATATTACAGATATAACTCATTGGTTTGCAGAATGACACTGTATAGACAAAGAAACAGTGATGCTTTTTGTTATAACCTCAACTACTGTATAAAAGGTTATCTCAAAATTGGTAGTATTCTTGCAATTACACATGGCAGAAGTGGGAGAATCCTGCTTACTCAACTTCAGGACTGAGCTCATGTTATCATTTTCCTCATTACTTTTCTATTACATTGACAAGAAAAAAGCTTCACTCAGACAGTTTCTGGTGGAAAATAGCTACTTTGTGGAACAGACTCCTTTGAGGATGCTTCACTGAACTCTACAATTTTAATCTCTTCAAGTCTAGGGTTGAATATTATCTACCTTGTGAATTCAAATAAATGATTCTAACAAGACGTGTGTGTGGAAAAAGAATTTATTTAGCGACCTTCAAACACCTTGTGGTGGTAACCAACTACACCTACCCCTGCATTTTGCCTCAATCATACCTCATTAATGGAGAAGGTACAAGGGAGGCAACTTCAGGTTGATTAACTTTTCTTTTTCCACACACATGTCTTGTTAGAATCATTTATTGATGACCATCTGAAAAAAAGATTCATGACCATCTGAAAAAAAGAATTAAAAATTTTTTTGAATCTATTAAACAGATGTTTCCTTGGGTTCTGATATAAAGCCAAGGATTTTAAATGATGGTACTCCTTTCTTTGTCAAGGAGTCTGCATTTTGTTCATCAGTTGGTATCCGAGAGAACTCAGCAATTTCCTTTCTGCCCAACATTTCTCTCAAAATGGCCATCTCAATGCAAAGTCTCTTGTCCAAAATCTGTGTTGATGAATGATTAATGTCTCTATCCTGGAAACCTCTTGCCACAAGTCTGGCTTTATAGGTTTGCTTGCCATTGGAATTTTTATTTGTGTAAATCCATCTTGTGGAAATTTTTGGTTGACCTTGTTCAGGTACTTGGATGTACACTTTATTTTAAACCCAGCTTTGGAGCTCTTTCTTTCTTGCCTCTTCCAGTTCCAGGTCATCATTAGAGGAGGAAATCATTATATTTTCCTTGTCACAAGAAGTGTGTTCATGTTCAGTTTCCTCAACCTCATTTGTTTGTCACTCTGATACTCCATACTCAACGTCCAACCAAAAAGGTTCACCCTGTTCCATAACCACATTCATCAAAGGCTTGTTCTTGCCTGTTACTTTGTCTGACCTACTTATGACATTTCATTTTTTTCCATTCTGGGTCTGGGTCGTTGGCAAGCTTGCATTTAATAGCTTGTCCTGATGGGTGACGAAGCATCACAATATTGTCTATGCAGAATCTTCTTTAATTGTTTAGACATTTTGTTAAGAGCAACTTCCTTAACCGTGGCTTTCACCAGCCGTTCATTCTGTAGTGAGATTTGCACTTTTTAATTTCCTGTATGCAAGAACCGGTTCGGGCAGCGATATTTTGTGTTCCTTTAATTTTGCAACATGACGATCGAAGCAGATAAGAAAATCATCAATCGAATCAGTACTCTGTCTTGTGTATTGCTCAAAGGATTCATACGCTGTAAAAGCCACCTGGTTTGCATCTGCCAAGAAAAGTGCGTCCAGTTTTTGGTATAACTTTTCCATGCCATCATCAGCGTTTAAGGTGGCAATGTCCAACTCTAGTACAGCTTTCCTGGCCTTTCCTTCCAAGGATAGAAGTACCACTGGGGCATGTCCCTGTATCTCTAAGCTGGTGACAAGCTCCCACACTTGCATTTCTTTTTTCCAAGTATTGTACTTGTCCATGTTTAAGGCAGGTAGGGAAATAAACTTAGAAGCCATTTTTCGGATCTAAACGCTCTGCTACCAATGTGAATTTGAATAAATGACTCCAACAAGACGTGTGTGGGGAGACAGAATTTATTCAGCGACCTCCAAACACCTTGTGGTGATAACTGCACCTACCCCCGCATTTTTGCCTCAATCGTACCTTACTCATGGAGCAGGTACAAGGGAGACTTCACGTTGATTAAAATACCTTATCTATTCTTATAATCTGTACTTACTTCGTCCTCATTTATCCATACAATGTCCTCACTCAGCAACCCTCTACTTGAATGTCACTTGGGCCTTATATTGAGTGAACTTTTAGTATACAAAGTTACCTCATGTACATTCTCCCATATAGCAGCCATACACTGGGATATGAGGACAGCTACCTGGTGAAGGCTATCCCTGATTTCAGCATTTTTTAAAATTATTTTAATATTTTTACATTGTCAGTCATCAACTAATAATATACATCGTGTATCTGCATGGCTAGTGCAGTATGTACTATGCAGGAATGCCCAACAAGGTTGGAACCCCAAAAGAACTAATTTCAACAGTGTTTTTTTTTTTGCTTTTTGAATTTTTTACTTTTTTCTACCTAAGTTATATTGTCAATCATGAACTATAATAATCGACAGGGCATATGCTTACTACTTACTTCTCAAACACGTGGGGGGGCATGCCTACTGGGGAGGTGGTGTGCAGAAGATTCAGTAGCACTTATTTTTTTAAATTGTAATTTTCTTTCTGAGCAGTTCTTTTAAATCAATTAAGAGGGTGATATATCTCGGTAAAATCATTTTTTATTCAGACATCATCCACTATGGAGGATCTCTGATTTCTTTTTTTTACTAATAGTAATACTAACCAGAAGTCCACAGCCAGTCATTAAAATAACATTTCTAATCCCTATTTTTTATTTCTGGAAAGATAAAACCATGAAAATTATTGCTTAAAAAATAAAAATGTTTAAAGATTTCAACACATGAAAACTGAAATACTGTTTTTAATATAAATTTTTAAGACAATCACGTTTATGTTGTGTTGGAATCTTTGTAAAACATTTTTTTACTGGAGATGTTTCAGCAATTAATCATTAAGGTAATGTAAGAATTTGTGACTTAAACATTTTTTTTAAGTAAAATTTTGTCATGAAAATATTGGTGGTTATTACAGAAAGAATAACATTTTTTCAGATATTTTTAAAATAAAAAAAAATATTCATTAAAAAAGTAAATCATTAATGAATATATACTGAAATTTAAATTGTATAATTCCCTGATTTTTAGCAATTTAAAAAAGTGCTGCCCTCCCCAACCAATTTCTTTTGAGTGTTTGTGGGCCCCTGGTTCGGAAACTTAGAAATCAACATGTAGTAGAGAGCGGGAGTCCATATCAAAGTTTTGAGGGGTAGGGGCAAGACCCTAGTGCCAGCCCTGATTGTCATCATTGTGTGGTGAAAACTGTGGTATCCAGTTTGAAAACAAACATTGTGTGTGAGTCTACTGCCTTGGCTAGCCAGCTGGTCTGCCTGCCCCTGTGTGTGTGTGTGTTTATGAAAGTCTCCTGTGTATCTTAGTTCACAATTCTTCTTAGGATTCACTCCCATGCAATGGCATTAACTTAGGGGTTCCCTGGTAGGGCTGAGATTCATATTCTGGTCTATGTTCATGTTTAACTTTCTCATGCTAATGAATTGGAACTGTAATGGCATTGTGACATGCAACAGGTTCTATGTCTGGATCAATCAGCAATTTCATTGGTGAATTCTCAATCATCTTCAGTAGCTGTTGTTCACTTCTGCTAAATGCACTACTTTTGTCATAGTCAATCATCCACTCCATTAGTTTCACAATATTGTCTTTTAAGGTGGAGTATGGTAGTGAAAAAGCTTTAATGGAGACACCTGACAATTTTGTCAAGAGCATGGTGAAGCGATGTTGGTATGTGAGTTCATAGGTCATGATGGAGATTGAGGAGTTCTCCATCGTCAGAGATTATACTCAGTTATGCATGCCTCATTGCTCAGAAATATTCTCTCTGAGTTGTCATGTGATGTAGAAACATTGTCTCTCCAGGCTTACCCTCCAGTCTAACTGATCAAAGCAAATGATCACTGCACCAAGGATGTTTATCCTTCTATTATTTGCTGCAGTCATTTTCATTTTGACATGGATTAGTTTATTCATGTCAAGACAAAGGCAGGAGATCATCAACAAACTGGCAAGGCAGCTCAGACATTTCTGTACTTGAGTGATTTTGATGCCACCATTTTGTAGGTCACATCTTGTGCTGACAAGCTAAATAATGACTATACATTTTGTCTTCTTACAAGTGATAGTTAATTTCTTCTTCTCACTTTCTTTTAATACACTGTCTATAGGTACTTGCAGGTTTATTTCAACAATCATCCCGACCATCTGTAATATCCCCAAATCCTTTTGAGTTATAATATTGATTGTCCTCCATATTGTATATTTACTATAGGTAAATATTTGGAGTTGCTAGGGTGGGGGGCTTCCTATTCTTTCTTATGGAAATAATATAGAATGTTAAGTTGTTACATTGATGCCTTCTACACTATAATTCTTTCTTCAGTTTCTTAAGATCAATGTTAATTTTTATTCTAACATATTCATTTCATGGATATTATTGACAATCTAGTAAAGATGATGATTAAGTTCATCTCTCAAACCATTAGTAAAGCTGATCTTTCTCAAACCATTATTAGACCATGATTAATTAATCTCATCTCTTTCAGGCCATGATTAAAGAAACTGATATCTCTCTCAGAGCATTTTTTAGTGAATCTGATTTGAATTTAAAGTTTTAATATTGTATTCCTATGCCAAACTAAAAGTAAATATCCATTTTATAAGATGGTAAACATCAATGTTTAGCTGAAATTAAAATAAAATGAAAATTTATAAAATGTTTTGATTTTAAACCATACCTGGGTTTCCTTGATATTCTCCGTCATCAAAACCTTCTGATTGTTGGCCAAATTGATTATTTATCCCTCCTAATGATAAAATAATTAATAACAATAATCTTAATAAATTTAATACTTATTTACAACTTATTAGCACAATGAATATGCAAATCATTATTTAAATTATGTTTACAAATAAGATGCTAATAAATAATGCTAATTTTTTCAAGATGTAAAATGCTGGACACCGGTTTTAAAAGAAAAACATTTTTCTCTTATTTATTAATCAGTCATTTTGTTTCTTATATTCCTTTGGTTTTACTTAGTGGTTAAAGTAGTTATTTTCTGATTTTCCTTCCTTTTCATTTCACCTTTAGATTGAGAAAAAAATATACCTCCTTTTGAAATTTGATAGTTCTTCCCTTCAGTTGTTAATTGTGTTGTTATTTCTTTTGTTTTATTGTTATATGTCAGGATTTTATATTCATTAAATGTGAGAACTGTATAAAACAGTATCACAAACATTGGAATGTAAAAGTCTGGGGTCAACTACATAAAATTATTATACATCTTTATTTTATTAAGAAGTTAAAATTGTTTAATACTATGCTTTTATCAGTAGGGTTTGTGGACCTTGAGGATTGGAAAATAAGTTGTTTTCATAGGTTCCATGTAACGAAAAATATACTACAAAATCGGATTGAATCTGAAAAAAGATTGTGCAAAACTATTGGGCCAATGAAAGATCTGAGATGATAAAGATATGATAATATGCTACTTACTCTTTGCTGCATTGATATCATGGTGACATGATTTGTAATGCTGTGTAAGTTCTTCACTGATCTGCACAGTTTATTGCATAGATTGCAAGTGAAATCAGACTGGACATCATCATCATAGACTATGTTGTTCTTGTGACAACATGTGTGACTAATCAAGCCAGCCTTTGAAAGATATATGCACTCACATTCTGTACAATTGAGAGTCTCTTTAGTACCTTATCCTAGAAAGGCGTTTATATTCTCTATGTTGTAAGCAAGCTATTTTTGTTCTGCTTATTCAGTCCTATCATTAATACCAGTCATCTGTGTTGCTTATTGTCAATGGCCATAGTGGGGAGAGAGAGAGTGAGAGAGAGAGAGAACATGAAAGAACAAGGAAAGAAATTATGTTAGAAATAAATATATATTGTGTAAAGTAAAAGTGGTTTTATAATTAGGCTACAAACTTATTTATATGCCAACTTAAAATGGCTACCTACTTCTAGTTGTACTGAGGAATGACATTGTTACATTTTCGTCATCCAATGTTTTGAGACTGGCTACAATTTGAAGCAATGAAAGATCAAATGTAACATTTTCAAAATGCTGTTTATGTTCTGCTGTTGAAGGGCTAGCAATAAGCACATCAACAATGTAGCAAAAAACTGAATCTAATCCTTGAAGAACTGAATCTTTGAAAAAACTGGAAGACCACTTGCTTTTAAAGAATGAATTACTCCATTTATCATATAGGATAGTTTGTGGTGGATTTAACAGAAGATCACATAAACATGTGGCTGGTTTTTAAGGTAATGCAAAATCTACACGAGTGAATTTTTTTAATGTATTTGGGCGTGACTTGCATCTTTAGGTGTGTTTGTGTGTGAAGCATCCGCAGCCCTTTTTGCTTAGGTGTGAAAAGATAATGGCACACATTTTCAAAGGAGGAAAAACAGGAAAGAGAGAGTTGCTTAAAGGTTCACCTGTTTTATACACTCTGCACTGCTGATGATTATGTTTATTAAGGCTCTACACAATGAAAGATCAAACGTAACATTTTCATTATAAAAATGATGCAAAGTTTTACCTGTGTATCCTTTACGTTCAAATTCGGAAAAACGTCCTTGTTGTTGGTTGGAGGACTGACCCATTCTTCCACCTGTTAAATTTGTTTAAAGAAATAATCTTAATAGCAAATAGAATTCAACTTATCTTGAAATTCATTAGCATAATGAATATACAATTTTGCACATTTATATATGAAAAATGAACAAAAAGACTATTAATTAAAATGAAGTATTAATGAGAAATACAACTGGCTCATTAAAAAGTTTGTATAAGAATAAAAATGTGAGTTTCTTTTGGTAGATTTTGCAATTAAAATATTCAGATTATATGATGGTTTGTAAAATGGAGCAAATTTGAATTACAAGATTTAAAATTGTTAAAAAATGTATGACTTTTCGTTCATATTTGGCCATTTTATTTAAAGTGATCTCATATAAAAAGCACAATCTACAGGTTGATCATTTGGAAGCTGATATTCCAAAAGTAAAGACCAAGGAGAATAGGATAAGAATGGATTTGGAATTGGTAAACAAAATACAAAACTGGTCAATGGAGATAACCAAATGAATAATTGTCATTTTCATTAAATCAAACAGCTTAGACCAGTGGTTCCCAACCACAGTGCCGCGGCACATTAGTGTGCCACGGAATGATTACTGGTGTGCCGCGAAGAAATAATACCTAGAAACCATTTAATTTCATTTTGTTTAATAAAGACATTCAATTTCTTAATCATGATGACACTGCTCAATTCAAAATTGCCAAATTTCTGGAATCTAAATGTTTCATGCATACTAATTGGTAAGCGCTATTATGGATTATATTAGTCATGGGATGATTAATTGGAATATCAAGAGTTTTTCAAAGTATCAGGAATCAGCATCAGAGCTGAATAATTCAGACCCGATTTTGATACCAAAACAATTCCTAAATAAACAGGTTGTAAGACAAAAAGTTGTAACACAGAACTGTACTATGTGAGGTTTTACGTAATGCTCCTAACTCCCAAACATTTTTTTACCTTTTCCTAACTATTTTTAATCTTTTCAATTTCAGGCTAATCTAACTTTATGCAGTAGCAGTATAGATTATCTTCCAAATGAATGTATTCTAACTCTTGTTAGTGGTATGAACTGTGAAAGCATTTAAAAGAATGATCATTTGTAGTTTTAAAATTCAGAATTGAACTGATTGCTGGATCGTATAAAACCTCTCTAATACATTGTTACCTCGCATATTGTAAAGTTTTAATAACAAAAAGATTAACATTTTAATCAATTTTCAACTTATGTCTTAATTAAATATATGTTAATATCTGGGCTTAGTAATACATTTAAGTAATATTGGTTAGGAATCGGAATCGTTAAAAATTTAGGTATTGTTTTATCACCAGTTTATATCGTCTATATATCTTGTTCACAATATTTACAGATTCTTTGTAGATATTTTTATTAAATATTTAGGCATTGTAAATTAAAGTTCTAGTAAGACAAACAAAAAACAAATTAAATATAATAAAAATTCTTTTAGATTTATTTTTTTCAATTTTAGATTCAATTTATCCTTAAATATGGACAAGTTTCTGAAAAGAAAAGGCGATGGTGACAAGAATAATTCTACAACATCATTTAAAAAACCAAAAGTTCACCAGTTGTATAGTGATGATTACTTGAAATTTGGATTTCACTGGACTGGAGATACACAGATTCCTTGTCTGCTATGTGTTGTTTGTGGCCAAACGCTGTCTAACGAAGCAATGGTTCCAAGTAAAATGAAAAGACATCTTACTACTAATCATCCTAGCCTTCAAACTAAAAATGTTGATTATTTTCAATGGTTATTAGAATCAAATGCAAGGCAAAGTCAACTATTTAAAAAAACAGTAACCGTGTCTGAAAAAGTTCAATTAGCTTCATATGAGGTGGCCGAAATTATTGCTCTTAAATCAAAGTCTCATGTTCTTGCAGAATCAGTGATCCTTCCAGCATGCAAAAAGATGGTGAAAATTATGCCTGGTGATAAGGCCGAACAAGAAATTAGCAGGATCCCTCTTTCAAACAATACAATTCAGCGAAGGATTCTTGACTTGTCTGATAATATTGAGGAAAGTGTAATATCCAAATTTCAAAATAGTCTGTTTGCTCTCCAAATTGATGAATCCACTGACATCAGTAATCATGCACAGTTAATTGCATTTATACGTGTCATCGATGAAGATGCCATAATTAATCAATTTCTATGCTGCAAACAGTTACACAACTACAAAAGGTCAAGATATTTTTGATACAATCACAATATGCCTCGAAAATATGGCTTATCCTGGGATTTATGTGTGGGAATATGTACCAAGGGAGCACCATCAATGGTTGGTTCTGTAAAAGGTTTCGCATCTTTAGTAGAAAAACAGAATCCTTACATCATGCGAACTCATTGTTTTTTACCCAGAGAGGTATTAGTTTCAAAGACAGCACAAAATGAACTAAAAGAGGTGATGAATCAAGTGATTGAAATGGTAAATTTCATAAAAACTCGGCCTTTGAAGTCCAGAATTTTTGAGTTGCTGTGCAAGGATATGAATTCTCATTATGTTTGTTTACTATTGCACACAGAAGTAAGATGGTTATCGAATGGAGACGTGCTATCTTGCATAATTGAGCTTCAGAAAGAACTTTTTATTTTTTTTTAAAATGAAAAACTTGATAGATTTTGTAAATACCTTAAATAGAGTACTTAAATGAGAGATTTAGACATCTCAATTGTCTGAACAGCAATATGCAAGGCAGAAATGAAAATATTCTTCTTACGGCAACAGATAAATTAGTTGCTTTTAAGAAAAAAGTTGCAATATGGAAGAAAAGAATGAAGGTAGATGATTTGGATATATTTCCCTTAGGTCGCAAAACCTGTGTTACCAAGATGATTCCCATTATTAGTGAGCATTTGACATGTTTAGAAAATAAAATTGAAGAATATTCTCCCTCAATCAGCATTGAAGAATTTGATTGGATTCGCAATCCGTTCCTAGATTCATCAGTCATCAACCTTTTCAATTTTGAGTTATGTGATGAGGAAGAATTAGCAAGCCTTTCCAGTGATTGTGGTCTCAAATTGAAGTATGCACAACTGTCATTGGACGCCTTTTGGATTTCTGTTATGGAAGAGTATCCAACTCTAAGTAAAAAAGCCATCAAAATCTTACTGCAATTCTCAACTTCGTATCTATGTGAACTGGGATTTTCTTACCTAAACAACATTAAAAATAAAAAACATGAAAGACTTAAGAATATTGAAGAAGAGTTAAGAGTGTGTCTCTCTCACATTCGCCCAAATATTGCAGCAGTAGTCAAGAAGCACCAGGCACAACTGTCCCACTGACATTCACCATTATTATTTTATACCCGATATTGAATACAGGATATGTTGATTTATGTGAATAAAAATTCTTCTTATATATAATATTCTTTGATTTTTATTATTTTATTGCAAAAAGGCTTTATGATTGGAAAATATTTATTTTTTGTGATAGGTGTGCCGCCATGTAAAAAAGGTTGGGAACCACTGGCTTAGACAATCAATTCAGAATTAAGTAACACTGGACTACCAGATGTCGCCTAATTTGCTACATGTAGCAATATTGGCAGCTGTGTTGATACCATGTAACCCAGTAATACCTGCTGCATTTAGAGAAGAGATGGGCACTGTCAAATAATTTCTTTTTCCATTTGAATTAGAATGAAGAACAGGAGCTAGTCAAGTACAAGTGCTCATTCAGTTTTTTCTTGTTATAAAATATACCCAGGCCTGGTGCAATGTTAGTAACTGTCCCAGGTCACATGTGAAATGTAGGTTCCATTTCAAATTGATCATTAAGTATTTTTGTATTCAGTGTTATATCATTTATGAATCTTCTTTAAAATATTAATATTTGGTGCAAATGGATCACCTTAATTCTCTTTATAATATCGATATTCTCTACTAAAGCGTCCCACTTTATTTCTCCTCAGGGAAATAAGGTACTCCCTAAAAACCCCAGAATCAATTTTCCTACTTCATCTTCACTTCTATTCTGGCGCAAATATTCCTAACTTAGCTATATTTGATTTTGAAGAATACACACTCTAAATTAGTATGAAATCTGTTAGAAAACCTGTGAATATTTTCTAGAGCCTGCCTTGGGCTGCACTCTAGTAGATTTGTACATACTTGATTGTAAGCTGATTCTCTCCAAATGAACACAAGGGTTAGACTTTGAACAAAACAAACAAAACATGTATCTAGAAATAGGGGAATTAATCCATGTTTGCTAGTCTAATTGGTGTTATTAAGGCATTCTGCTAACTTCTCTTGCTGCTGATTATCTTATAAAAACCAGTGACTGTTGCTTTATCATATACAAACATGTTATGGTTATATCTAAGAGTGCAGAAAATAAATACACCTTGCATTTTCTATTGACAATCTAGCAAAGATGTCATATCTCTTAAACCATTAATAGTGAACGTGATCTCTCTCAGCCTGTTATTAGTGAACATGATCTCTTCAGGCCATGATTAATGATCTCTCTCAGAGCATTTTTTAGTGAATCTGATTTGAATTTAAAGTTTTAATATTGTATTCCTATGCCAAACTAAAAGTAAATATCCATTTTATAAGATGGTAAACATCAATGTTTAGCTGAAATTAAAATAAAATGAAAATTTATAAAATGTTTTGATTTTAAACCATACCTGGGTTTCCTTGATATTCTCCGTCATCAAAACCTTCTGATTGTTGGCCAAATTGAT
The DNA here is from genome assembly GCA_964036315.1 of Acanthosepion esculentum. Classification (NCBI taxonomy): domain Eukaryota; kingdom Metazoa; phylum Mollusca; class Cephalopoda; order Sepiida; family Sepiidae; genus Acanthosepion; species Acanthosepion esculentum. The sequence continues at coordinate 76,938,502 of OZ038495.1, forward strand.
TATTCATCCCTCCTAATGATAGAATAATTAATAACAATAATCTTGATAAATTTAATACTTATTTACAACTTATTAGCACAATGAATATGCAAATCATTATTTAAATTATGTTTACAAATAAGATGCTAATAAATAATGCTAATTTTTTCAAGATGTAAAATGCTGGACACCGGTTTTAAAAGAAAAACATTTTTCTCTTATTTATTAATCAGTCATTTTGTTTCTTATATTCCTTTGGTTTTACTTAGTGGTTAAAGTAGTTATTTTCTGATTTTCCTTCCTTTTCATTTCACCTTTAGATTGAGAAAAAAATATACCTCCTTTTGAAATTTGATAGTTCTTCCCTTCAGTTGTTAATTGTGTTGTTATTTCTTTTGTTTTATTGTTATATGTCAGGATTTTATATTCATTAAATGTGAGAACTGTATAAAACAGTATCACAAACATTGGAATGTAAAAGTCTGGGGTCAACTACATAAAATTATTATACATCTTTATTTTATTAAGAAGTTAAAATTGTTTAATACTATGCTTTTATCAGTAGGGTTTGTGGACCTTGAGGATTGGAAAATAAGTTGTTTTCATAGGTTCCATGTAACGAAAAATATACTACAAAATCGGATTGAATCTGAAAAAAGATTGTGCAAAACTATTGGGCCAATGAAAGATCTGAGATGATAAAGATATGATAATATGCTACTTACTCTTTGCTGCATTGATATCATGGTGACATGATTTGTAATGCTGTGTAAGTTCTTCACTGATCTGCACAGTTTATTGCATAGATTGCAAGTGAAATCAGACTGGACATCATCATCATAGACTATGTTGTTCTTGTGACAACATGTGTGACTAATCAAGCCAGCCTTTGAAAGATATCTGCACTCAGATTCTGTACAATTGAGAGCCTCTTTAGTATCTTATCCTGGAAAGGGGTTTATATTCTCTATGTTGTAAGCAAGTTATTTCCATGTCATAACCGATGGACTTGATGCTTGAAATTTTTACTTCTGACAGCACAATGGTATTTTTTTAATTTTAATTTTTCCCTGTAGAATGTTTGGTATATTAATATTCATCATTGAATTAGATGCAATGGCAAGGGTTTAATGAGAAAATGGTTTTGTGGGTCACTGCTTACATAGACTAAATGGGTCACATGATGCAGTTTTAAATAGCGGGGACTGCTATCATGACGTACAGATTTTGTCATGTTGCTTATTGTTGGTGGATATAGGAAGAGAGAGATTATGAATTATGGTGGCAGTGGTATGCTAGTTTGGTGATTAAACAACAATGAAATGCAAAAGAAAACAGTGCAGGATAAAACATAAGTGCTATTTTTCATCTTCTTGTATTGATATTGTGAAAATTTGAACCACATGGGTTTGAAAAAGGATGATGAACCTGGCTGGAAATGAATTACATGCTCTGTGGCCAGTAGCAGACAGAAGACCACCCAGCCCATATGTTTGAATGGCAATTTGGCCAAAAATTGCAAACTTTTTAAATGGAAGTAGCATAACTATCTTGTATTTATATGAGCAGTCACTAGTGTACCAAACAACATTACTTCCTCACACGTTAGGATATTGTTGGGTTAAAAGTATATAATGTTTCCAATTTCCCACACCTGCAAGTGTTTGACAGGTATGAAGTTGGTGGAATTAATGTCACGTATGAACGTTTTGTGTTTCACATGAGGAATTAAAAAAGAATCTGAAAGCAAGGCTGTTGTATATGTTGATAAAAACTTGTAACTTTTGCGACAAGTATGTGGTATTCATACTGCATGACCAAATTGTTTTGGAGATACTGAACCTCCAAAGACAAGCAAAATTGATAAAAGTGGGAATGTTGAAATTGTAGAGGTGCATTGATATCTGCAAACTAATGGAGAATGTTATGCAACAGTCTTGAGTTTTGAGACTGGAATAAGCATACAAAGTCAGTACAAAAACACCGATGAGTCTGTTGAGAAAATCAAAACTCAGAAAAGAGTGCTAGCTTTGTACTTTTTGCCATGAACCAGGTAGGGAGCAATGTCCCACTGGTGGAAAAAATATGTCTGATGTGCCAAGGCAAAAATCACTTTGCAGCAAAATGCAAGTTGGTGAAGAAGTGAGTTCAGACAATGCAAACTCAACAACATACCAGAGATAGCACCAGTAGTCAGTCAGTCTTTGAACGTACAGATATGGTGTTTGGTGCATATTTGGACAATTCAAGCTAAATCATTGATCAAAGATAAAAATCTTTTTGTTTCAGTTTGATAGTAGAGCTCACTAAGTGTGAAACATGTACATGATGTAAATCAAGATCCTCATCATGTAAAACAGGGCAGAAATTAAATCACTGGATGAGTACTGTATAAAGATGGTTAACCCAAAAAATGGAAAAAAATATGTTGTAATTTTTATCATTGTGAGAAACAATTTGCATAGTCAACATGAACAAGGAGGAGTTCCAGATAGTGGCTAGCATCTCACAAGAGAAGGAGTTGAACACACACATGCCACATACAATAGCAAAGCTAATGAAAAAATGGAATCAGCAATAAAGATTTTGAAGAATCGTTTCCAGTAAGCCAAAGCTGATCCATATTTGGCAATACTGAATCATTGAAACACCTAAAAAGGTTTTCTGCCACCAGCACAGAAGCATATGTCAAAGAGGACAAAAACTTTTCTTCCAAACATGAATGACCTACTAAAATTGGAAATACCCATAAATATAAAAAAAGGTACTGACTCATGAAGGTAAAAAACAAGAACTATTTCAGTTAGAACATCAGATCATTGCCATCTTTACAAATGTTGATGAGGAGTTGTGTTAACAAAACAGAGTTGACATGAAGAAAACTGCAGAGACACCTCCAAGTCCATCCTTGGAGATCCAGTTAGGATCCAGTTAGGATCACCACTTCTGAAAAACATTTCAGAGCTGTTAGTTCTACAACTCCACCTGCTAGAAAACCAGACAATAAGAGGACCCCAAAGACACCTCATCATGAGGACCCAGTGAGGTAAACAAGTTCTGGGAGAATAGGCAAAACACCAGCAAGACAAAAGTATTAAAAGAGAAAGTTGAGTGAAGGGGAAGAATAATCCCTGTAAGGCAAGAGGGCAGTCTACCCAGTGAATGCCTTGGTCACTCATCTCTTGCTCATTCCCCTTAAAAGAATTCTTTTTTCAAAAGGAGAAAGACATTTCATGTGAATCTAGTTTTCTGAGACACAGCTTATGCTGACTAAGTGAGTTACATGATGTCAGAATGGTAGGCAATTTTAAATAAAGCAAACTACTGTGTTGCTTATTGTCAATGGACATAGTGGGGAGAGAGAGAGTGAGAGAGAGAGAGAGAGAGAGCATGAAAGAATAAGGAAAGAATTTATGTTAGAAATAAATATATATTGTGTAAAGTAAAAGTGTTTTTTATAATTAGGCTACATACTTATTTATATGCCAACAAAAATGTTAAGTATTCTGTAGATTTCATATTCAAATGGCTACCTACTTCTAGTGGTACTTAGAAATGACATTGTTACATTTTCGTCATTCAATGTTTTCAGACTGACTACAATTTGAAGCAATGAAAGATCAAACGTAACATTTTCAAAATGCCGTTTATGTTCTGCTGGTGAAGGGCTAGCAATAAGCACATCATCAATGCAGCAAAAAACTGAATCTAATCCTTGAAGAACTGAATCTTTGAAAAAACTGGGCTATATTCTGTAGTCCAAAGGTAAACGTAAAAATTCATGAAGTCCAGATGACATTGTAATTGCTGTTTTCTTTATGTCAGAGTCCTCTGTTGTAGGCTCAGAGGAAATCAAATTTAGAAAAATTTTAGTTCCATGGTAAAATCTTGCATATTAGCAATGGGGTATTTATCGGAAACAGTAATCGTATTCAGTTTGCAATAATCACTACAAGGTCTCCATGAGGATGACTTCTGTTTTGGTACCATGTGTAGAGGTGAAGACCACTTGCTTTTAAAGAATGAATTACTCCATTTATCATATAGGATAGTTTGTGGTGGATTTAACAGAAGATCACATAAACATGTAGCTGGTTTTTAAGGTAATGCAAAATCTACACAAGTGAATTTTTTTAATGTATTTGGGCGTGACTTGCATCTTTAGGTGTGTTTGTGTGTGAAGCATCCGCAGCCCTTTTTGCTTAGGTGTGAAAAGATAATGGCACACATTTTCAAAGGAGGAAAAACAGGAAAGAGAGAGTTGCTTAAAGGTTCACCAGTTTTATACACTCTGCACTGCTGGTGATTATGTTTATTAAGGCTCTACACAAGGAAAGATCAAACGTAACATTTTCATTATAAAAATGATGCAATGTTTTACCTGTGTATCCTTTACGTTCAAATTCGGAAAAACGTCCTTGTTGTTGGTTGAAGGACTGACCCATTCTTCCACCTGTTAAAATTGTTTAAAGAAATAATCTTAATAGCAAATAGAATTCATCTCATCTTGAAATTCATTAGCATAATGAATATACAATTTTGCACATTTATATATGAAAAATGAACAAATAGACTATTAATTCAAATGAAGTATTAATGAGAAATACAATTGGCTCATTAAAAAGTTTGTATTAGAATAAAAATGTGAGTTTCTTTTGGTAGAATTTGCAATTGAAATATTCAGATTATATGATAGGTTGTAAAATGGAGCAAATTTGAATTTTCAAGATTTAAAATTGTTCAAAAATGTATGATTTTTTGTTCATATTTGGCCATTTCATTAAAAGTGATCTCATATAAAAAGCACAATCTACATTAAGAATTTTTTAAAATTTTATTTTTATTTTTAAAAATTTTATTTTTATTTTTAAAACTTTTCAACATGAGATTATTTTAGGCCAACTTTTGAAAACCTAACGCTGTTAAATTTTGAATTAGTATATCCATGTCAAGACCAAGACAAGAGATCATCAACCAACTGGCAAGGCATCTCAGACATTGATTGTTGTTGATTTTGCTTCATAAGATGGAAATTGTTTCACACCTTAAATATCTCTTTCATCTAAAATCACATTAAAACAATAATTTTATAATTCTAACATATTCATTCCATGAATGTTCTTGACAATTTAGCAAAGATGATGAGTAAAGTCATATCTCTCAAACCATTATTAATGAACCTGATCTCACTCAGAACATTATTAGTGTCGCAGATCTCTCTCAGATCATGATTAATGAAGTTGATCTCTCTCAGACCATGATTAAAGAAACTGATATCTCTCAGACCATTTTTTAGTGAATCTGATTTGAATTTAAAGTTTTAATATTGTATTCCTATGCCAAACTAAAAGTAAATATCCATTTTATAACATGGTAAAAATCAATGTTTAGCTGAAATTAAAATAAAATGAAAATTTATAAAATGTTTTGATTTTAAACCATACCTGGGTTTCCTTGATATTCTCTGTCATCAAAACCTTCTGATTGTTGGCCAAATTGATTATTCATCCCTCCTAATGATAAAATAATTAATAACAATAATCTTAATAGTCTTAATAAATTTAATGCTTATTTACAACTTATTAACAGAAAATCATTATTTAAATTATGTTTATATAAAAAATAAACAAATAAGATGTTAATGAAAACTGAATGGGATAGCGTGGAGTTTCAATGATTTGTTTCAAACATCACGTCTAGCCATCACCAGATATGATATAACCCTGGGGGTACAATCATATAACAGCAGGTATCCCAGAGATGTGATAAATGTCATGCAGTGCTTTTTGTCATTGTGTGGTGGAAAACTGCGGTATCAACTTTGAAAACAAACTTCTTGTGTCAGTGTAGAGCCTGGGCTGGCTAACTAGTTAGCCTGTGTGTGTGTGTGTGTGTGTGTGTGTGTGTGTGTGTGTGTGTGTATGTGTGTGTGCGTGCGCGTGCGTGCGTGCATGAAAGTCTCCTGTGTATCTTAATTCATCATTCTTCTTTGGATTCAACCATTATTAGCGAAGCTGATCTCATCCAGGCCATTATTAGTGCAAATAATCTCTCCCAGTCTATTATTAGTACTGATCTCTCTTAGACAATTATTAGCAAAACTTATCTCTCCCAGATGATGATTAAAGAAGCTGATCTCACTCAGGCCATAATTAAAAAATCAGATCTTTCTAAGACGACAGTTAATGAATCTGATCTCTCTCAGACCATGATTAAAGAAGCTGATTTCTCTCCATTTATTAGTAAATGATTTGAATTTAAAGTCTTAATATTGTATTCTTATGTCAGACTAAAAGTAAATATCCATTCAACAAGATGGTAAAAATCAATGTTTAGCTGAAATTAAAATAAAATGAAAATTTATAAAATGTTTTGATTTTAAACCATACCTGGGTTTCCTTGATATTCTCTGTCATCAAAACCTTCTGATTGTTGGCCAAATTGATTATTCATCCTTCCTAATGATAAAATAATTAATAACAATAATCTTAATAGTCTTAATAAATTTAATGCTTATTTACAACCTATCAACATAAAAATCATTAATTAAATTATGTTTATATAAAAAATAAACAAATAAGATGCTAATGAAAACTGAATGTATAACTGACCTAGTTGACCACACCAAATCAAGCATATTATTCAGTAGTATTGTGAGGTGTTGTGTACTCTAAGATTGATTGTAGATATGCACCATATTGTTGAACAGTAGTAGGTGTGATTTCAAAACATGCAAACTCATCCATATCCTTGGCAAAATCTGTAAATTTTTCTGGATTGAGTGTATGCCATAGCAACCATGTAAATTGAATAATTTGACAACTTTGAAGCAGTTTTTTTCAATTGTATCTGACCAGATTAGTATGTCATCTATAAACTTGGTATCATTAGAGTGGGTGTAATGAAAGAGAAAATCACCTACCTCAAAAAAAAGTTTTTTTTTTGTGAGGTCTGCTGAACGAAAATTAACGAAAATTGTTAGCAAAAACCTGTCACTTTAAGTATCAAAAGAACTATTCTAATATTCTTTCCTCCCTGACTGCCATGGTCAATCAGAAAAATTGCTCTTTGAATAAAAGCCATTGCTTTAATTAATGTTGGGAGAACAAATTTTGAGCTTGGTAAGTGAAAGTGTGTTTCATCTGTTGCAAGTGGAAGATTGGCTTTTTGACCCAGTTTTCTGTATTAATTTGCCTGCTGTACTGTTTATGACTGCTTTGACTTTTTGATATTTTGAACATAGATTTGAACTTATTCTTGACACACAAATTTGTTTTTACTGACCCCATTGGTTAATACTCTAGCAAGCTATTTCCACATTACTTTGTCTCTAGCAAAATAGCAGAAAGGCTGTTTGACATAAAACTGGTCCCTGAATTCAATGGTAATAAGACTGGACAGTCTGTGTTTGAGTGGATTGAGAATGCAGGGCTGGTCTGTGAGATGTGATCAAACGAATACTTCCACTGCGTTTGAAAGATGGGGTCCTTACCATGTATAGGCAGCTGAACAAAGAACAAAAAGCAGACATTGAGCAAATTAAGCATGCTTTGGTAACCACATTTGGAACTGGTCCATTAGTGGCCTATGACCAATTCCAGATGTGGTGCCTGCACCCTTGCAAGACAATAGATGTATTTCTGGCAGAACTGAAGAAGCTTGCAGTACTGATCATGCCACTACCAGAACAACTGATAACCTGTGTGTTTGTGTCTGGATTGCCTAGCCATGTTAATAAGATACTCTGAGCCTCACCCAAAATGGAGGACATGATGCTGAACCAATTATTGACCAGAGTCCACACTATCATGATTGACGAAAAGGAGACTGAGAAGCCAGTTGCCACAGCTATTAAACCAATTGAAGTCAAAGATGATCGGTCCCCAGCCATTGGTTGCCATGGTGATGTCACCTGATATCAGTGCTCTGGGCCAAATCATTTTGTCAAGGACTGCCACTATCAACGTGAAGAGATGCACAGTGGTTTGGCACAAAAGGCACACCCCAATCAACGATATATTCAATGTCATAAATTAGGCCACATTGCCTCTGAGTGTACAGGAAATGGAATGGGGTATGCAAAATCAGCACCAGTTTCCTTCCCTGCACATTGCATGAAATAGGCGTTTCCTGTGATTAAGGTATGCACTATGGGATAATGCATACTGTTTTAGTAGATTCAGGCTGCTCTTGTGACTCATGAACAGATCAATCTGTCAGCAGTGGAGTTGTCAAAGGATGGACATGCTAATGACCAACGGAATGGCTCTCAGGAGACAAGGAGATGGAAGCATAAGACTCAGTGTCAACAACAGTGACCCCCGTCACTATCAGTGTTTTGCTTGGGGACAGCATGTTATTGGGGTTTGACTTGTTCCTTATGATGAATGTTATTAAGGAGCTGGGTGAAGTACACATCACTGAGTTGGGCGAAGTTCAGTTTTCTAGTCTGCCTATCTGTGCTGCCTTGAAGATTGATGGGCCCAACTTTAGTGCAGAGTTTGACCAAAACACGAAGGCATAGACAGCACAGTGGAAATGGTCAGAAAATAACCCACCAGAGAAGCTCCAGAAACAGATGTCAGAGTACTTGGTACCCAAACACATAAGTGGGAAGGGAATACCAATGCGAAAAGCAGGTGTGGCTGGATAATGAATGGTTGACTCTGTATCCCAAAGAAGAGTTTAGTCCTCCAAGAGGCCTCATTCCACTAAAGGCAGTTGTGCAAAGGAAGGGTACACTCAATATTAGGAGCTAAATGAACATATAGATGCATACACAGCTCATGTTCTTGTTTGTGCACAAAAATTGAGAGAATGGCAAAGGAAGGAATGAAATGTTTCTTTGCTTGATCTCCAAAAGGCCTACTTGCAGGTACATGTGCACTAATCGCTGTGGCCATTTCAGACAGTGATCTTTAAGGGGCAGATACTACCTAATGCAAATGGGATTCAGGCTCAATGGGGCATTGGCCATCATGAAAGCTATCTGCAGTCACTTCTGGCTGTGATGACAAAACAACTGATGCTCCCCTTAGAAACATGATAATGGAAGTCATTACCAGGGTGTGTCAAGACAACCTTGTATGTGGTAAGTGGTGCATTGACGGATGTGAATTTGAACTCTGGGTTGACAGAAGCTCCCTTACCACAGAAGGGTCTCTTGAGCTCTATGGAAACTACTATCTAACTCTGATTGGCTGGAGTCCTGCCCGGCTCACTATTTGACGACGATGTCATTGACAGGATTCCACAAACCTGATTGACTACTTGGAGGCATTATTCTTTGAATGTGGCTGTCTGATAGAACTCCTCACTGACAATGACACTGCATTCCACAGTGGACTCTTCGAAGACTTTTTGGATCCATGGGGAGTCCACCTCTGATTTTGCTGTGCATACGTTCCATCAGGAAATGGCATAATTGAGCAATGTCATCGCAGTGTCAAGAGAATTGATGCTAGGAAGCAGTGTTCTATAATGGAAACAGAATATTGGAACAATGTTATCCCTAAAGATGATGTGTCACTCTCAACTGCATCAACCAACATGATTTACTGGTACAAAGTCTGGCTAAGAGGTATTGATGTGACACACTCAACTGAATGAGTAAAAGAATGAACAGCATATAATCTGGGTGACTGTGTGTGGGTAAAATCCCCACACAGCCAGTGTACAACTCAGTACTGGGTGGAACATATTACTGGAATCAGTAGCTCACACAATATGCTGGTTGATGGAATGCCAAGACACATAAAGGACTTGCGTCCCTCTGTAGGTGCAGACACTTCAGCAAGTGACACCAGCAGTGAGTACTCAGAAAGTGGAAGGATAGTCACCATCAGAAGTAGGGCCAGTACCTCTTCAAATGGTGAAGTCTCTGTGCATGAGGTTGTTAAACCAGAGGACTATTCAGGAGATGAGTCTTCAATCCCCTCCAGTAAAGACGGCTGCCCCCATATGTCACTTATGTGACGGGGTTGGGTGAGTGCAATGAAAGAGAAAAAACAACTACTTTGAAAAAGAGTTCTTGTTTTGTGCGTGGTCTGCTGAAGGAAAATTAAAGAAAATTGTTAGCATAAACCTGCTATTTTAAGTATCAGAAGAACTATGCTAAAGTTATTTCTTCTCTGACTTCATGGCCAATCAGAAAAACTGCTCTGTGAATAAAAGCTGTTGCTTTGATTAACGTTCAGAGAATGAGTTTTGAGCTTCAACTGAAACATAAGTTTGCTTGATGAGAATTATGGATTTGTTGCCTTACAAACTGTTAATTTTTTTGTTTTATATTATTTGAGAAACCTTTTTTGAACTTTTTCACATTTTATTTTCAGTTTCTTTTTTTGTGTGCTTTTTTTGTATAAATCAAGCTTTATTTTTTGTTTTAGTGTTTTTTGTGTTTTAACCCCCCCTCCTGATACTAATTTACTTTTATTTCTAGTGGTTGTCAACTTTTAATTCGTTTTTATTTTTGTTATATCTCGTGCAAGATATAATAAACAAAGTAACCCGAATGTAGGTTTTCAATAATAAGTTTATAATCGGATGTAGTCCAGAGACAGAGTCGAGAGTATGCTAAACCTCAATTGGTGTTAACAAACGAAGTCACTCTTGACTGTCTGCTGTGGTCGTACTTAATCGGCAAACAGTCCGTCCATTATCGTGAATGGGGAAGTTGGGTTATACCATCACAACAATTTTTAACCCTTTTCTTTTGTAATCCATTGTTAACTTTAATTTTTGTTTTCGTTTTTTTTTATTTGTCCGCAACTTTAAGTTGTCTTTTCTTCACGAGACCTTTTCTTTTAATTTTTGTATTATGTGAATAAGCCTGAATTGTATAAGGCAAAATTTTTGTTGTACAGTTGTGGTGGGTTGGCCCACCATGACTGAAAATTTGAATATCCTGGCAGGGCAAACCCAAAATGTGTTACTGCCTAAAAAAACGCCTGGTGTGAAAATAAGGCCAAAAAAGATTCCAGCTATTATGATAGCTTAAAAGAAAAATATGTATTATATACCAAAGGTAATGAACTCCTCACAATTCCGGAGGCATTTGATGCAGTAAAAACAAGGACCATCTCCCTGCTGACCACTGACATAGGAACTTGGAGACTTATTGGGGTCAGCAGGGAAACAATGGCGTTGAAGTGCCTCAAAATCAGACCAAAGATTTTGGCAAGGAGAACTAATGCTCTATGGAACATATTGCTGTCGACGGAAGACGAGGGAGAGATGTTGGCAAGGAGCACCCTGACTAAAACGTCTGCCCTCAAACAGAATATTTGGGGACGAGGCTGACAAAAATCACCATCCATGGAGTGCCTGTGTATGTTACTGCAGATAGGCTAGGAACCTATTTTGTGCAATTCATTCAAATGGAGTAAGTGACGGCAACAATTAGCAAGACTGGAATTGCCGCAGGAGATTTTGTCCTACACGTGATATTGACAAGGAAAAGCTTTGGAGAAAATCCTAATAAGAGAGGAAGAGGAGGAGGAGGAGGAAGAAGAGGAAGAGGAGGAGGAGGAGATGCCTGTCAAAAAAGAATAACTGACTGGACGAAACAGAAAGGAGACGGAAATGGTCAGAGTCAGGTCCCAATCTGTCCCTGTGTCACCAGCGGAAATTGATGACGCAACTCAAGGAGACTCCCCACTTCACCTGCTAGGGCTCTGTCCCCCTCCACTTTCACATCTCCTCAAACATCCACTTCTACCCTACAGTCCACTTCTACTCCGCCCTACCCATCCAGGAAAAAGAGGGATAAAAACATTTCCCCAAAGCGGATGACATTTGCAAAGTTGATAGTAGGGAGCTAGAGAGGGACCTTTTCACTCAAATGAAGGCTCTCTTCGGTCCTCTTTTTAAGATTTCTTCAGTTGATGGGAAGTCTGTGGAGGATCCCAGCAACTTCCCTCGGGCTCCGGGAGTGATTTCCTATATTAGGGGAACTATCTAAGAGTTTGGTCGCACCTATTTGAGGCTAAAGAAGCCTTTCTAGAATTTTGTATGATCCAGATGAGGACACCTGATCTGAAAAATCTTCAAAGATTTTGTGCAGGGAAAGTTCTGGTATTGTTTCACCCCTCTTAATATAGGGCGTTAAAGCTAACATATCCCATAGACGTTAGCGGTATTGTCCTAGATGGACGGATGACGTTGGGGTCCTTACTCCCGCAGATTTTCACCCATTATGTGAATAGGATGATTTTTTCTTTCAGATTTAAAAATCTCTATCTATATAGCCAGCCTGAATGTGAATGGCTTGTGGGAGCAGGGTAAGGCTGCCCACCTGCTTCCTGACCTCTAGTTGTTTGGTGTGGATGTTGCCGTGATTCAGGAAACCCACTTTGTTTGCAACGTTCTTGCTTGTGTGCTGTCTAACGACATTATCATCTATTTAGCTTATGGGGACCAGCTGGCCAGAGGTGTTTCTTTGCTGGTTGAGCATATCCTGGATGAGAAGGTGGACCTTATCCATGTTGATGCGGGGGGACTGGTTGATCGTGGCCAATATTGCTGTGAAAAGTAGTTCATTTCAGATCGTTGCGGTTATGCACCCAACGAATAGGAGGAGCATGCCTTGTATTTTTGGAAGCTTGGGCCATTCCTGGTATAATTCAACGTGCCTAGTCAATGGGGAACTGGAAAGCCATTCTGAACTCCAAGATAGACAGGGGGTATGGAGTTAGCGGGAGGTCTGGCTATCGTAACTGATCAGCGACTTTGGTCTTGTCAATAGATACCGGGCCGATCACCCTGGGGTGGGGGGAAGATGTGGGTGTGAGTATTAATTGGCTATCTACCCAGGTAGTTAGCTACCTGTATAGAATGTTAGACAGAAGGGCCGACAAAAATCTGCTAGATTGTCTCACATTCCACCAGCTAGGCTATTCGGACCACAGACTTGTCTGTGCCCGGGTGGTGTTAGACTCTAGGCCTAGAATGGCTGAATACTGGAAATTCAATCTGTCTTTACTGGACAGGCGGGACTTCCAGCAACAACTAACTACTTTAGTGAGGCGGTGATAGGGAATGGGTGATGAGAGAGGCTTAAGGATAGGATTAGGTTCTTTACTACCGAGTATAGCCAGCATCTTGTACTAGATAAGGCTAACAAGATGAAGGCTCTCAAGGATAGTCTTTCCTAAGCAGAGGCTGGGGAGGTACTCTAGAGATAGGTCTAGTTAGAAAGGCCCTGCAGCGTGTGGCTAGCAAGCCCTACCAGGGTCAGGTAATTAAGCATAAGTTAAACAAGATGTCTTCCGAAGCTGTGAACATGGGCACAGAATTGCACAAGGAGGAGATCCGTCGAAGTTCTGGTCGCTACATTCAGGGCATACTCTGAGGTTGGTCAACAACATGTGTGAGGCGTTTTGGCAGCATTTCGAGAGCCATCTTGGTGTCGAAGGAAGGGTAGGGCTGAGGCATGTGCCACTTATGTCTTTCCTCTCATCTTTTACTGGTTGTCTGTACTTCCTGTCTGTAAGGCGATTGAGCACTTGCTCTCCTTCCTGTTGTGGGGTGGATGCAAGCATCATGTCGACAGAGATGTCTGTGCCCTATGTCCGTGTCATGGGGGACTGGGAGTACCGCACTTGGCGAATCATTGACATGCCACAAAGATGGTTTTCCTACACTGCGTGTTGACAGAGGACTCAATTTTGGAGGGCAGTGTGAGGGCCGCCTTGCCTTACCTTACTATCACTCCTCCCGTCTCAAGGACTGAGTGTCTTTGTATGCTCTGGAATCAATCGAGTTTTCTCCTCGACTGTCGATCGGTCTTGAAGGTCATTCCTCAGTCCAGTGACTTTTCTTGGCCTAGGAGTGTCTTGCATTAGGAATTAGTGGAGAGGGTTGTGAAGGATCCGTTCCACAACCGGTTCAGCTTGTCAGCAGACAAGTTGTGATCTTTTTAGTCTTGGGCACCAGCAGCAGGTTACCTCAGCAATCCTGAATTTTCGCTTACCTGGTGATTGGCTCAATGACGTGGCCTTCAGATGGGGTTTGTCAGATTCGCCAGACTGTTATGGTATTGTGGTATATGTAGGATTGAATGATGACGGATGAGTATTTGTGGTGAATGTGCAAATTGTAATGACTGAATGGCTCGTGAATCAGATCAGCTCGGTATAAGATAGTGTCGACCGTTTCAGTATTAGTTTGCCTGCTGATCTGTTAACAACCGCTTTGCCTTTTGGACTTTTTGAACACGGATTTGCGATTGAACTTATTGTTGGCACACAAATTTGTTTTTACTGATCACCTTGCCACTATGCTCTCCCATCTAACAGTGGGATAGCATGGTGTCTCGATGATTTGGTTCTAACGTCAGGTCTAGCCACCACCAGATGCAATATAACCCTAGGGTACAACTACATAACAGCAGTATCCCCCAACATGTGATAAATGTCATGCAGTGCTTGTTATTAGGGCCAGCACGTATTACCCCAAAAACCCACTGACCGGGGGGGGGGGCATTTTTTAGCCCCATTGTTTTTTTATTTTCAGCACTGTTTTATGTCCAGCAGCAATTTTTTAAAATTATTTTAAAATTGACATTACATTGTCAGTCATCAACTAATAATATACATTGTGTATCTGCATGGCTGGTGCAGTATGTACTACGCAGGAACGCCCAACGAGATTGGAACCCCAAAAGGGGTAATTTCAACAGCGTTTTTTTGTTTTTGTACTATTTTCTACCTAAGTTATATTGTCAATCATGAACTATAATAATCGACAGGGCATATGCTTACTACTTACTTCTCAAACACGTGGGGGGGCATGCCTACTGGGGAGGTGGTGTGCAGAAGATTCAGTAGCACTTATTTTTTTAAATTGTAATTTTCTTTCTGAGCAGTTCTTTTAAATCAATTAAGAGGGTGATATATCTCGGTAAAATCATTTTTTATTCAGACATCATCCACTATGGAGGATCTCTGATTTCTTTTTTTTACTAATAGTAATACTAACCAGAAGTCCACAGCCAGTCATTAAAATAACATTTCTAATCCCTATTTTTTATTTCTGGAAAGATAAAACCATGAAAATTATTGCTTAAAAAATAAAAATGTTTAAAGATTTCAACACATGAAAACTGAAATACTGTTTTTAATATAAATTTTTAAGACAATCACGTTTATGTTGTGTTGGAATCTTTGTAAAACATTTTTTTACTGGAGATGTTTCAGCAATTAATCATTAAGGTAATGTAAGAATTTGTGACTTAAACATTTTTTTTAAGTAAAATTTTGTCATGAAAATATTGGTGGTTATTACAGAAAGAATAACATTTTTTCAGATATTTTTAAAATAAAAAAAAATATTCATTAAAAAAGTAAATCATAAATGAATATATACTGAAATTTTAATTTAAATTGTATAATTCCCTGATTTTTAGAAATTTAAAAAAGTGCTGCCCTCTCCAACCAATTTTTTTTGAGTGTTTGTGCGCCCCCAGGTTGAGAAACTTAGAAATCAACATGTAGTAGAAAGCAGAGGTTCATATCAAAGTTTTGAGGGGTGAGGGCGAGACCCTAGTGTCAGTCTTGCTTGTCATCATTGTGTGGTGAAAACTGTGGTATCCAGTTTGAAAACAAACATTGTGTGTAAGTTGACTGTCTTGGCTAGCCAGCTGGTCTGCCTGCCTGCCTGCCTGCCTGCCTGCCTGCTTCCCTGCCTGCCCCTGTGTGTGTGTATGAAAGTCTCCTGTGTATCTTAGTTCACAATTCTTCTTAGGATTCACTCCCATGCAATGGCATTAACTTAGTGGTTCCCTGGTAGGGCTGAGATTCAAAGCAAATGATCACTGCACCAAGGATGTTTATCCTTCTATTATTTGCTGCAGTCATTTTCATTTTGACATGGATTAGTTTATTCATGTCAAGACCAAGTCAGGAGATCATCTGTCGGAATTTTATTGACTCAAGGTTCGTACCTTAAGAATAAAACCTACTACCGGTATATTAACCCGGGTCCGACGTAAGAAAAAAAAATGTAACTCCGAAATACAACTACGTACACTGCTGTAGGTCCAAATATATTTTTATTAATAGGGGTAAAAATAGTAACTTTCCTTGCAAGATATTCCCCTTGCTAGGGAGTTGGAAATTCCCTGTTGTAACAATAAAAAACAATGGCACAACAAAACAAAAGTAGAGCACAAAAAACAAATAAAAATAAAAAAAGAATTACCCACTTTTTCCTTTGCCAAAAATAAATGGCCACTATAACACGTGGTCTAGATAATTCTAGGTCTCCCTCGTGGGAGTAAAAACAAAGTTCTTGTTAAAATGGCCTTGTTAACACGCGGCCTATATAATTCTAGTATTCCCTCGTGGGAGTATAAAACAGTTCTAGGAGTCGAAGAAGGACTAGGAGCCTCTTTGAAAATTTCTTCCTCAGCACTCCTTTCACGACTGGGTCTTCCTGGAAATTTCTTTTTACAGCCCCTCTCTCCAACTCGTCCGAGATCTTCTTTATAAGGAACAATTCCTAAAAGTTCTTCTTCAGATATAGAACCTTACTCAGGAAATAAACAGACTCGCTTATTCCTTGGTTCTAAAATTACTGCTCCCTCGGCTAATGGCACTATCTGTCAGAAACTCGCCACTTCACCGGACCTCCCGTAACTTGCTAAGCAGTCACACTGCCTAAAACGAAGGTCTGACTCCCAAAAGGAGGTATCAAAAAGAGACCGAAGTCGTTTAGATCAGCGTTTATATACGCCTTCCTCCCCTACCATTCGCCACGCTGCTGCTGCTATCAGTGACAGGCCCGGAAATCCCCAAAGGGCAATAACCTCCCAGTCCTTCTTCATTATAAATTTTCACACATCAACAAACTGGCAAGGCAGCTCAGACATTTCTGTACTTGAGTGATTTTGATGCCACCATTTTGTAGGTCACATCTTGTGCTGACCTGCTAAATAATGACTATACATTTTGTCTTCTTACAAGTGATAGTTAATTCCTTCTTCTCACTTTCTTTTAATACACTGTCTATAGGTACTTGCAGGTTTATTTCAACAATCATCCCGACCATCTGTAATATCCCCAAATCCTTTTGAGTTATAATATTGATTGTCCGCCATATTGTATATTTACTATAGGTAAATATTTGGAGTTGCTAGGGTGGGGGGCTTCATATTCTTTCTTATGGAAATAATATAGAATGTTAAGTTGTTACATTGATGCCTTCTACACTATAATTCTTTCTTCAGTTTCTTAAGATCAATGTTAATTTTTATTCTAACATATTCATTTCATGGATATTATTGACAATCTAGTAAAGATGATGAGTAAGTACATCTCTCAAACCATTAGTAAAGCTAATCTTTCTCAAACCATTATTAGACCATGATTAATTAATCTCATCTCTTTCGGACCATGATTAAAAATCGGATCTCTCTCAGACCAATTTTTTTAGTGAATCTGATTTGAATTTAAAGTTTTAATATTGTATTCCTATGCTAAACTAAAAGTAAATATCCATTTTATAAGATGGTAAAAATCAATGTTTAGCTGAAATTAAAATAAAATGAAAATTTATAAAATGTTTTGATTTTAAACCATACCTGGGATTCCTTGATATTCTCCGTCATCAAAACCTTCTGATTGTTGGCCAAATTGATTATTCATCCCTCCTAATGATAAAATAATTAATAACAATAATCTTAATAGTCTTAATAAATTTAATGCTTATTTACAACTTATTAGCACAATGAATATGCAAATCATTATTTAAATTATGTTTACAAATAAGATGCTAATAAATAATGCTAATTTTTTCAAGATGTAAAATGCTGGACACCGGTTTAAAAAGAAAAACATTTTTCTCTTATTTATTAATCAGTCATTTTTTTTCTTATATTCCTTTGGTTTTACTTAGTGGTTAAAGTAGTTATTTTCTGATTTTCCTTCCTTTTCATTTCACCTTTAGATTGAGAAAAAATATACCTCCTTTTGAAATTTGATAGTTCTTCCCTTCAGTTGTTAATTGTGTTGTTATTTCTTTTGTTTTATTGTTATATGTCAGGATTTTATATTCATTAAATGTGAGAACTGTATAAAACAGTATCACAAACATTGGAATGTAAAAGTCTGGGGTCAACTACATAAAATTATTATACATCTTTATTTTATTAAGAAGTTAAAATTGTTTAATACTATGCTTTTATCAGTAGGGTTTGTGGACCTTGGGGATTGGAAAATAAGTTGTTTTCATAGGTTCCATGTAACAAAAAATATACTACAAAATCGGATTGAATCTGAAAAAAGATTGTGCAAAACTATTGGGCCAATGAAAGATCTGAGATGATAAAGATATGATAATATGCTACTTACTCTTTGCTGCATTGATATCATGGTGACATGATTTGTAATGCTGTGTAAGTTCTTCACTGATCTGCACAGTTTATTGCATAGATTGCAAGTGAAATCAGACTGGACATCATCATCATAGACTATGTTGTTCTTGTGACAACATGTGTGACTAATCAAGCCAGCCTTTGAAAGATATATGCACTCACATTCTGTACAATTGAGAGCCTCTTTAGTATCTTATCCTAGAAAGGCGTTTATATTCTCTATGTTGTAAGCAAGCAAGATGTTTGTAAGTGATGTTTGTTGCATTGTCTTTTAGTAGCACAAAGTTGTAGTTTTTTAGTGATTCTGGAACATATGTTCTATGGGTGGATTGTCGAGGAGATGGGGGTGTCACTTGAGACATCTTCAATCTCAACATACCTACAAATGAAGCAGGATACAAGAGTGGTTCATTTGGTTTGATTACTAACTCTTCTGGTAGAAGTAAAGGTGTGCTATATACAAGATCGGTTGCAGATTGCAGTGAATCAGATTTTACAGCTGTTCTTAGCCCTAAAATTATTAATGGAATATTCTGAAGCCAAAAAGTATTATTCAGTATTGATGAATTCAGTATTGATGAATTCAGTATCTGTGGTGATATTCATGGAAACACCTGTGGACCCAACACTGTGTAACTGATTTCGCACTGATATCAGTAAGGGGAATTATTTCAGGCAGGTGAAGAGATAGTAATATCCATGATAGGGAGGAAATGGCCTGGTGATGTCAATATGGACATGGTAAAATCAACTATCAGGCACGAGAAAAAATGTAGGAGCTAATTCAGTGTGTCTCACTATTTTGGCCTTTTGACATGGAACACAATCGTGTGTCCAATCCTTCATATCATTGTTGATTCTGGTCCAGATATAAGTTTTACTAATTAGCCTGCAGGTCACTTTTATATCTGGGTGTGATATTGAGTGCAAAGTATCAGATAGTTTTCTATGGAGAGTTTAACTCTTGTTCGAAAGCGCTGTACCTAGTAGCAGATTCTGATAATTTCTTTGAGAAGAAAGACATGGGTAACCATTCATCTGTTACATATTGTTGCAAGACTGTGCCAATGGAGAAACTCAAGGCATCTACTGCTAAGTATAGCTCTGTTTCATGATTTGTTTTCTTTTGTCCTTGAAGAACATCTGTCAATGAGAAACTAAATCTGCCAAGTTGAGGATTAATTTCCGATACAAATTCAGCATGTCAAGGAATCAGTGTAAATTTTTAAAGTTTTGGGAAGCAGGAAACAGCAAATAGCTTCGTTTTTTTCAGGTAACGGTTTGATACCACTTTTATGAATCTTATGACCTAAAAAGTTAACTTCATACAATCCATATTTACATTTAATGGGATTCACTACAACACCATATTTTTGAAATCTTTCAAAATGTCGTTTATGTTCTGCTGGTGAAGGGCTAGCAATAAGCACATCATCAATGCATCAAAAAACTGAATCTAATCCTTGAAGAACTGAATCTTTGAAAGGACTGGGCTATATTCTGTAGTCCAAAGGTAAACGTAAAAATTCATAAAGTCCAGATGACATTGTAATTGCTGTTTTCTTTATGTCAGAGTCCTCTGTTGTAGGCTCAGATGAAATCAAATTTAGAAAAAATTTTAGTTCCATGGTAAAATCTTGCATATTAGCAATGGGGTATTTATCGGAAACAGTAATCGTATTCAGTTTGCAATAATCACTACAAGGTCTCCATGAGGATGACTTCTGTTTTGGTACCATGTGTAGAGGTGAAGACCACTTGCTTTTAAAGAATGAATTACTCCATTTATCATATAGGATAGTTTGTGGTGGATTTAACAGAAGATCACATAAACATGTGGCTGGTTTTTAAGGTAATGCAAAATCTACACAAGTGAATTTTTTTAATGTATTTGGGTGTGACTTGCATCTTTAGGTGTGTTTGTGTGTGAAGCATCCGCAGCCCTTTTTGCTTAGGTGTGAAAAGATAATGGCACACATTTTCAAAGGAGGAAAAACAGGAAAGAGAGAGTTGCTTAAAGGTTCACCTGTTTTATACACTCTGCACTGCTGATGATTATGTTTATTAAGGCTCTACACAATGAAAGATCAAACATAACATTTTTATTATAAAAATGATGCAAAGTTTTACCTGTGTATCCTTTACGTTCAAATTCGGAAAAACGTCCTTGTTGTTGGTTGAAGGGCTGACCCATTCTTCTACCTGTTAAATTTGTTTAAAGAAATAATCTTAATAGCAAATAGAATTCAACTCATCTTGAAATTCATTAGCATAATGAATATACAATTTTGCACATTTATATATGAAAAATGAACAAATAGACTATTAATTCAAAGGAAGTATTAATGAGAAATACAACTGGCTCATTAAAAAGTTTGTATAAGAATAAAAATGTGAGTTTCTTTTGGTAGATTTTGCAATTAAAATATTCAGATTATATGATAGTTTGTAAAATGGAGCAAATTTGAATTACAAGATTTCAAATTGTTCAAAAATGTATGATTTTTTGTTCATATTTGGCCATTTCATTTAAAGTGATCTCATATAAAAAGCACAATCTACAGGTTGATCATTTGGAAGCTGATATTCCAAAAGTAAAGACCAAGGAGAATAGGATAAGAATGGATTTGGAATTGGTAAACAAAATACAAAACTGGTCAATGGAGATAACCAAATGAATAATTGTCATTTTCACTATATCAACAAGTTTACACAATCAATAAAAATTAAGTAACACTGGGCTTCCCGATTGTTGTGTCGGAAACCTACCACCCCTCTTGAAGATGAACTTGTCTGCGTCTGTGAACAAAGACTTTAAATAGTGGCATGTCAGTTGACATGAGGGAGACAGGGCAACAGAGAAGTTCCTGGCTGAGCTAGCTATTGACTACTCAGGTGATTTCTGTACCTTTTTACCAACCTATTAAAACCCTTTTTATTGTTACGTGTTATTTGGCGTTTGTCTCTACAAACCCCAAACCAACATCATAACACAGATGTAGCCTAATTTACTACCTGTAGTAATGTTAGCAGCTGTGTTGATACCATGTAACCCAGTAATACCTGCTGCATTTAGAGAAGAGATGGGTACTGTCAAATAATTTCTTTTTCCATTTGAATTAGAATGAAGAACAGGAGCTAGTCAAGTACAAGTGCTCATTCAGTTTTTTCTTGTTATAAAATATACCCAGGCCTGGTGCAATGTTAGTAACTGTCCCAGGTCACATGTGAAATGTAGGTTCCATTTCAAATTGATCATTAAGTATTTTTGTATTCAGTGTTATATCATTTATGAATCTTCTTTAAAATATTAATATTTGGTGCAAATGGATCACCTTAATTCTCTTTATAATATCGATATTCTCTACTAAAGCGTCCCACTTTATTTCTCCTCAGGGAAATAAGGTACTCCCTAAAAACCCCAGAATCAATTTTCCTACTTCATCTTCACTTCTATTCTGGCGCAAATATTCCTAACTTAGCTATATTTGATTTTGAAGAATACACACTCTAAATTAGTATGAAATCTGTTAGAAAACCTGTGAATATTTTCTAGAGCCTGCCTTGGGCTGCACTCTAGTAGATTTGTACATACTTGATTGTAAGCTGATTCTCTCCAAATGAACACAAGGGTTAGACTTTGAACAAAACAAACAAAACATGTATCTAGAAATAGGGGAATTAATCCATGTTTGCTAGTCTAATTGATGTTATTAAGGCATTCTGCTAACTTCTCTTGCTGCTGATTATCTTATAAAAACCAGTGACTGTTGCTTTATCATATACAAACATGTTATGTTTATATCTAAGAGTGCAGAAAATAAATACACCTTGCATTTTCTATTTTATAGATATAAAACAGAAGATGTGTGCGTGTATGTGTGTGTGTGTCTGTGTGTGCATGTATGTCTGCATGTATGTCAGTCTATCTGTCTGTGTGTATGCTATTTATCCATGTTCGCATTTCTCAACCGATTTTGATGAAATTTTACACAAATGTTGCCAAGTCAAGACAAAGAAGTCAAGACCAACTTTTCAATTTCCAGGATCCCAGCGTTTGGCAGAAAAATTGATAAAACTGAAGGTGGATACAACTTTTTGCACAAACCAAAGCAAAGTTGCATGCAAACAAAATTTTTACTGGATAAGCTGATTTTCTTTGCATTTAATGTAAAACATAGTTCATATTACGAGGTTTATGTAGAGTGCTCGATAGTTTTCCTGCAACACTGGCTTCACACAAAAATTCTTTTTTTTAAATGTGAAAAAGTTGGGTTTTTCGTACTACTTAAAATAAAAACTTGAACAACATCCTTGATGAAAATTAGTTAATTTAATGATTACTTGAGTGGACTGTGAAATCTTATCACTTAAAATATATGGAAAATAATTTGTATACACTTACCTGTCAACTCAGCTCAGATGTCAAGTAGGTATTGAGTTAATTTTCCTTATGTTAATGGTAACATGGAAACATTCAGCATTCATTGTCTGAGCAGCCAGTGTTATTGTCATTTGAAATTTATAAAATCTTTCTATTGAAACAGTTTTTCAGGAAAATAGATTTTTCAATTCCCCTAACTGCTGTTGCTCTTTCCAGTAATGATGGGAGTTTTTTTCCTAACCTTTATTTTTGAAGGACATCAACATTTTGATTACTTTACATGCTATGTGCTATCCATTTAGACCTCAATATGCTTATCTCAAATACTACTGATAGTTGGTACCACTGGAAATCTTTAATCAACAGCTTTTCACAGGCCTAGAGAATATCAGAGACTGAAAAGCTTATTCTATTATTTCACCATATCTCCAGGTGGATTTACACAAATATTTCTTCTTGCAAGGATTATGAAACTGTTATTGGCATTTTTAGAAGTGTTTGTTAAAAAAAGAAGAAACCATTTTTACTTGTATATGCAGGAGACAAACATTTACTGATAGGAATTTGCATTGAATATAGCATATATTGTCATTTATGTTTGATAAAGAACAAATAAACAAAATGATGTTATAATGTAACTTACTTGTATCAAGACAGCCTGAGATCAAATTAGATCGTAGATAATCTGAAAAATTCATAATATATATTTTGTTATACAGAAAAAGGGAGATAATTCTTGTTAATTTAGTAACTATATTTATCTGTGTATAACAGTGATATGAAAAAAGATCTTAACATTTTACACTGGTATATTTAGAAAGTGAAATTTTTTCTGATATTGCTTATAGGATGACATTGTGCGAATCTATCATGCATGAACATACATACATACAAATACAAATCACATACAACACCAAGCATTCATTGGTTAATTAATTACCACTACGTTATTATAGACAATTTACAAATTGCAGCAATGCAACAATTTTGTAATTGCTCTATTTTCATGTAGTCAATCTTGTGCACTTTTGGGAGAAACGGATCACAGAAGCTTTCTTAAGTCTCCCCAAAGCTTGCTCGCTGATTGGTCAACGCCAACCAATCAGATTGTTTGCACATGAAGAATAATTCTTCCCGCACAACGATCTGGAGCCTATAGTTACTTATTTAAGCAAGAATTTTTCTTAGCCTTTTAGTGAGAATTCAGCTGCCAAACGAATCCACGGCAGTTGAAACCATGCGCCAACCTTCTCACTCACACACACCACTCACATGCTGAACAAACCTTGTATACACTAACATAATCTTTTCTAACACAGCAAATCTTTTAAGAACAGTCATTATAAAGGGCTCTCATGAACATTATTCCAGTGAACTTTGAAATACTAAAATAACAGTTAAAGAGAGGCAACTCTTGTTTTATTCAACCTTTTCTTACTTAAATGCATGCTTTCCTTCACATCGTTGTTTGATATTGTACATCTTGTTAAATACATATTTTATATGTAACAATGTCTTTGGCTTATCCTTTTCTGCGTCAGCCATGTTTCCTAATCTAAAGTTAGATTAATGTGGTGAAGTCCGCCACAACATTACTAACATTCTCCATTTAATATTTAATTATTTTTCTTCACTTTTATCAGAGAAAGCCAAAGAGAAATCTTAATTTATTAAAAAGATGTAATTGTGGGGAAATTTTATCTGTGCTATTGGTTTCTAGAAAACATATATGATTTTCCAAAGCACTGCAGAAGCAAAAAACAAAACAGAATTCAATATTGTGTAAATATCTATGGTCATATCAATACCAAAATAGAAATTTAACTGTTTGTGCTTTCCATAGATAAAAAGATGTTAAGATTTTTCAAATAAGCCAAGAAAATTAGTATATGCATTGTTCTGTATAAAGCTAGATTTCTTTGTTCTATTTTTTTTTTTTTAGTAAGTTCTACAAGAATATGTAAGAGAAAAAAAGACCAATGAACTGTTTAGCTATAAATTTTAAAAATCGTATCTTTTAATTTCTAATGTATTTTAAATGGAAAAATAGTGAACTCACCTCTTAGTAGCTGGTGAGCCATTGTTTTCTCTTCACAGCGATCTATAACACTTCTTTCAAATAACCTTCTGAAAGTATTTTTCAATCCATTTTTGAGCATTCTATTTAAACCTTTAAACAAATTTCTTCTTATTCCCCCTAGAAAGAATTGTCCAAGCCCCACCCCATATCCCCTTCTTCCATAATTTCTTCTGAATCCTCTTCCAAATCCTCTTCCAGATCCTCTCCTAAATCCTCTTCTCCAGCCATTTCTAAATCTGTTTCCAAATCCAGTTCTAAATTCTCCATATGTCAACCAAGCTAAAAAGTAAGAAAAAAAAAATACATGCACAAATGCAATTTGAATAATTGACACACATTAATTCAATAATCTTGGAATGAAAATAAATTTCACCATTTAACATTTAGACTGTTTAGGAAAATCTTTTGGTCCTATTCTATGCTACACGAACACAATTTGGATAATATAACTATATGCAATAAAATTAAAGTAAGTTTGGTTATCTCCCTTATAATCTTAAGTGTTCAGTTTGGTTATCTCCCTTATAATCTTAAGTGTTCAGTTTGGTTATCTCCCTTATAATCTTAAGTGTTCAGTTTGGTTATCTCCCTTATAATCTAAGTGTTCAGTTTGGTTATCTCCCTTTTATTCTTAAGTGTTCATTTTGGTTATCTCCCTTACAATCTTAACTGTTCAGTTTGTTATCTCCCTTAACCCTAACACCTTTTTCGCACATTGGTGTGAACACCTCAATGCCCTTAGCAACGACTAAAGCAATTTTATCATTTTGGGTGGATCGAAATGACCAATCTCAATGACAAAAGATTTGAGTACCAAGGTGGAAAATGCATTTTTTAATCCAATTGGAATTAAGACAGAAATTTAATACAAGGCAATTCTTCTGGAGATGAACAAGAAAGTTTTTAAAATCTCACTGAAGGCAGGAAAACCATTCAAATCACAAGAATGTTTGCCATTCAATTGACATCTTTTATCATTCAATTATATCAAGTTACCACATATATGAAAAAAATTCTAACAACAGAAAAATTGAGTGGAATTTTAAAAAGGGATAAATTAAGAAAAATAGTGACATCCTCAACAATGTTCCTTACAGTATCAGCATACATTATAATTAGTGTCCAAAGAAGCATGATTTATTATATTGAAAGAATAAATGCTTTAGATGGTATTTAACAAACACTATCTAAAGCATTTATTCCTTCAATTCTCTTTTATATACTTGTATAAGTTATAATATTTAACTCTTTTATTGTAAGGTTGTATATCATAGTGGTCAATACTCAAGGAAGTAATCACACAAACTGAATACGGAAATATTTTCCTTATTCTTGTCCTGAGGAGACAATTTATAGATTCTACTTTCCTTATATTTTAATTATACTATCACAACATTCTCCTTTGTTACTGTTTATACTAATTGTTCTTTAATTTCACAATTGATTCCAAGCTATAACAACATGCTATTTCAAAAGTTCAGTAGATGGTGTCATAGATTCAAGATGGTGGTGTCATTCATTCCATGATCAAGACATGGTTATTGTTTATGAGCAGTTTCTGAATAACTAAATGCTTTAGTGAGAATGTTGCTTGTTGTTGTATTTGAGCTGTTTGGGCAATCAGCATGTAAACTAGACACCTTTCATTTCAGGTCTGTTCATTGCACAAAATGGGCTACTGCATTAGCCATAGTTAGAATAAGCAAGCAGGTCAAAAGTAATGCCTTTTAAAATGAAAGGAGCATCCAAGAAGTCCCTAGGCTAGAAGCCATTCTAGTTATGAAGCTTAAAACAAAACAAACTTGGGATAAAGGACTGTTCTGATATAAGTGATGTCAAATTTTGTATCCTTTTTAAATAATATTGAATCAAATATGTTTTTATTAATAAACCCATCAACAAAGATAATAATTTGAAAGAAAAAATAAATTTCATACCGCGTTTATTAATATTCTTTCCATCTTTTTTGACGGGTGGGTTCACTGAAATAAAAAATTTAAGAAAATATTTCATTGAAGAGAATTAAAAATATCCTAATAAAAAGTTTACTTTAATTACTTTATTACTTAGTCTTTATTATTTGCCATCACTATTCATGTTATGTCAAATTATGGCACTCCAGTTTCTTTCTTTGTTGCAATAAGTTAATTTCTTAAGTTTTTTTTAAAGAAAAAACAAGGCCATGCACATGAAAGTCCAGTTTCAGTACAGAACAAACCCCACTGACTTATTCAAGATACATCTGCAGAACTTGTCATAGTAGGTTTCATTTGAGAAAGTGGGAAAACATATATATATATATATATATATATATATATAGACACTTGGAAAACATTCATGAAATTGGGTTTCAAAATATATCTGATTATGAATTTTGCCATTTAGACTTCATCAGATCAAAAGTAAAAAAATTAGTTGCATGCATGTGTATTTGTGTTTGTTTAAAAAAATGAAATCTAATTTTTTCCCAGGTTGGCATTGCTTGTGGCTAAAAAAGAAATAAAAAGTCATTAACATTTTACGAAACTTTGTCAGGATTATGTACCCTCTTTTTAACACACACACACATATTTATTATTATTATTATATTTTTTATAAGAGATTATAATAAAATCATTTTGAAATCGCTACACAAAAGCTTCAATTGTGTTTTAATACTATGATTGTGCTTCTTTAGGCAATGGTAAGTAACTGGTGATTAAATGATTTTTAAGGAAATTTAAAAACAAAGTGTTACCTCTTTTTCAAAAGTTAAAGGTGGGGACATAATGTCAGAATTAAAAAGAGACTTCTGGGTATGTCTTGATAATATATGTTGGTACCACCTAGTTTTAAAGGAATGCTTAGTACTCCCAATATAAAACTTTTTAACTGTTGGATTTTCTATAGTAGAAAAAGTGCTTAGGTAAACAAGAGAATTTGTTTGACATCTATTTTGTAATGAACTCTCATTAGAATTTCTACAATTACATTTGTTGGTATTATCTGCATTTGTTGTTTTGGAATGGCAATTATTACTCAGGTTTTTGCATTGATTTAAAATTTTATTATTATGTCTTTTAATAATTTTTCAAGATTATCACTACAGCTATAGCTTAGTTTTAGTGTATTTCTATTAAAAATCTTACTTAGTGGATTATTTCTGGGGAAGTGTTTCTCAATTAAATGGAGAAACTTCTGCCCTAATGTTGTATAATCATTTGGTTAAATGGGGGTGTGCACCAAATGATTTTCTGTTTCTATTTTTATTCCTACTATCTCTGTTATGTTTTATATATTTGATGTCAGGGCACTTATAACCATTATTTTTTAAGGCAGCATTATAAAATTTACTGTGCTTGTAAAAGACATCTTCACTGGAAGAGTTATTGCTAATTCTATATTCTATGGAGGAGGGTATGTATTTGATTACAGATGGTGGGTGGTTAGAATTTGGGTGGATATATTTTAGATTGGTGTTTGTTTTCATGTAGGGTTGGAATGCATTATTAACTAGGTCTAATGTAACATCAAGGAAATCTATTTTTTAAAAATTTAGTGATGATTTTAACTTTACGGTTGAGACTTTTATATTCTGTATGTATTAATTCCTTGATTTTGACAGTTTTAACTTTTGTGGAAGTTTTCACCACCATAAGATCAATCATCTCTATATAACCCTGTGACATCAATGTTGATATTTTGGTGAGCAATAAAATTATATAAGTTAAATAAACCAACAAGGTCGGAAGACTCAGCAGAGTCTAATGATCCCATGGAAATATCGAATTGGTCAACAGAATTGTTCTTAATCCACTGTTCTTTGTTAAAGATAAGAAGAGAGCTTCTACAGTTCATAATAATGTCAAGCTCCTCATTGGAAAGATCAGTGTACGTCTTGGCAAATTTCAAAGCTAAAGTAAACAGATCCCTGGAAATAGATGGGTAATTTATATTCATTTATCCAGTTTGATATTGTGGATTATTATTATTGGAAGACTTTTTTAAATAATCCCTTTTTTCTACTTCTTTTATTCGTTTTTTTTTTTTTTTTGTCAGGGTGAATAGTTCTGGCAAAATCTTTTTTAAATATTTTGTCTTTAATCTATAAATAATGTCAAATATATGAGCAGGATTTAAAGAAATTATTATTATTAACAATTTTTCAAATTATTGTCAACTTAAAAAACTAAATTACAAATATGTATTCGTATTTTTTTATTAAAAAACAACAAAAATTGAATATAACTTTTGATGCCCTTCTGTTACAGAAGTTGTTGGATTAATATTTCAGCATCAAAAATGATCACAGTTGCTTTGAAGGATATCAACGTTCATGCACAAAACATTGACAGGTTTTGAGCCCATGCCATAAAAAAAAATCCCATCAGTGGAAGTAAATAGATTTAATTTGATTCCTACCTTACAGTGGTGTGCAAAGTGGGGGGACGTGGCGGTGGCCCCGGGCAGCACTCCTGGGGGGGGGGCACATCCGATGGAGAATATTATTTTTGTTGCAACAAAGGCAGCAATAAGGAAGAAGAAACATAACTTTTTGTTTTTATTTTGCAAATACACCTAAAATTAGATATTAAATAGAATATTTTTTAATTTTAGTTTTAAAATGTCTATATTTGGCTACTTGAATCCAAAGTTTTTTCACACCTATGTGAGAAGTCCAAGACTTTGTCATCAGTTCTTTTATTTTAATTCTTCATGTCTTTGAACTGGTAGAGAAAAGAAAGTTCAAACAAATATAAAGGGTGGGTGCAGAGATAGAATGCCATAAAATCAAAGACTACTTTTAAAAAATCTTCGTTATTATTGAAATAGTTACATTTTCATTCTCGTAGAGTCAGCTTCTTCCAGACTAAAAACTGAAAACCAAAGGAAATCTGACATCAACATAAATGTAAGTGTATTTTTCTTTCCTGTTTGTTAACTATATTTTAATGAAATTTAAAACGTGTTTTAAGAACAAAATGAAAAATCAATTGCTAGCATTTTTTTATTATTAATCTTTGTTTCATATTTAAAATTATATTTTTCAATGTAATGTGAAATTTTTAATTGTTTTCATTGTAGAAGTAGATCTTTCTTTCAGTTGGAGGGACCATTGGATTTTCTCGCCAATTTCATTTAGTATTCGCCAAAAGTTTTGATAAAATTGATTGTTAGTCTTAATTGTATTTCTTGTCCTGGAATAAAATTCTAATTTAGTTTTAAAAATGTTGAGAATCTAACTTTAATTCAATTTATTAATCGCTGGCGGCCATTTCCTTTTGTAGTGGACCACTGGGGTGATGATGTGAAGAGATATCAGAAGGTTAAAATTTCCTGCTCGCCCAAGGATGGCCAACCTGTGGTGCATGCGCCATAAGTGGCACATTGAATGCTTATAAGTGGCACATTGCATCCTTAAAATATGTCCATATTACAACACGTAATGAAAGGAAGTGAATGTTTGTGTGGCACATTTAAATTAATCGTACAAAATATTGGCGCATGGAATCAAAAGGTTGGCCACCCCTGTGCTAGCCGGTCCAGCTACATGGGAATGTCGGACTTTAATTAGCTCCAAAGAAGACAAAGAAAACAAACAAGACCGATATACATGGGTAAACAAATATATATTAATAACAAGTTACACAAAGACATGAACAGTTACATAGTGTTTGTATGGAGAAATTATGCGTGTGTGTTGTGAGTGTTCGTACGTACGTGTATTGTTCTTAGCGCGTTCCCAGAATTTGGGAAACACTGTATCTGTGAGAGGTCACATATTGGTGTAAGTCGAAAAAGAGAGAGAGAGAAAGAGAAGGGTCAGCCAGTATTTATAGCAAGGGGAGAGAGACCCCTGTTGAAGGATTAAAGAACTGAGGAGGAGCTAACTCCGACACTTTTTTTTTCTTGCACCAAAAATATTTGTATTGTTTTAAAATTTTACTACACCCCAAAAATAAACATTTTGACACAAAAAACAAACTTTGAACATTCTTTTTGCACAAAAACAGGTTTTAACGGAATTTAAAAGCAAAAATGAAGAGGTTAAAGCATACTAGTTGAGAGTTTAAGAATAACAAAATGTTACTAACTTCTTTTCGATGGCACTTAAAAATTTGGCATAAAAGTCCAATTTTATATATGTTAAAATAAATTAGAATTTTTTGTCCGGATAATAATACCATTTCACACCAAGAATCCATTTTATCCAACTTTTAGGTGAATACCGAGCGAAATGGGCGAGTAAATCCAACGGTCACTAGTACAATTGAACCTCTTTTATTAAATTTATATTTACGAACTTCTAAACAAAGATGGAAATAAGATACAGCATCAAATATCCCATTAAAGTTGAGCTAAATATTATTATTATTATTATTAATATTATATCTTGTTTTTCTTTGTACAATAAAAATATAAACTACTATTAAATATATTTTATTGACAGTACCACCAATATAGCAATAAACGGCCAAATCTTTATAATTAGAATAAAAATGTGAAATATCTTTGATAGTGTGCATAATTATATTATGCAGCCATCATGTAAATTTGGGATGTTCATGTGGTGGCCATTTTATGCAAAAAAGATCGGGATTTGTTTTAAATCATTGTTGTTCTAACTTCCCACAAAGTTAGGTCTACTTATACAAAGGAAAACAGTAAACAAGACCTGAGAATATCTGTAAGGCAATATCCTCAGAATATCTGTAAGGCAACAGCCACCACTAAAATAAGTAAACTTTATTTGTTTATACATTAATCTAAGCATGAAACTTTTAATAGAAAATATTTGATTTTTGGTCATTAATTTTCCATGTATTCTGTTCTATGCAAGATACACATCTTCTATTTTACTATTTATTATTAATAGTAAGTAAACTTGATTTTAGTTAATTATTAATAACCAACAATGTCACCGGAGACAGAGCGAAAGATTCAAGAATTTCAAAACAAACTTAATTTTAATTAAAAATTGAAATGAAATATATTTTAAAAATTAATCTTTCAGCTTATTTTTTGAGAGCACAATAATATAGTTTCTCGTTTTGTTGCCATATTTCACAAAAAACTTTCTCAAAAGATTTTGCAAAACAAATATTAGACAAGAAATATTTACACACAATCTTATCTAACTACTACTGAGTTGAAATTGTTTTTCATTTATTTTATCAACTGTCAATTATTAAATTTTTGATTGGTATGTTCAACTTTCTGTGTTTTTTGTGTTAAAACAATAAAATACGATTAAGAAATGTTTCACGAACAAAGACATTTTGTCAACCTTATTTATAATCTATAAATAAATAAAATTTGTCAAATTTATATAATGTTAAATGTTTTTTTGTTTTTTTAAACATTCCCTCTAAGTGATTATGATAAAACTTTGTGCACAATGGATC
Organism: Acanthosepion esculentum; assembly: GCA_964036315.1. NCBI lineage: Eukaryota > Metazoa > Mollusca > Cephalopoda > Sepiida > Sepiidae > Acanthosepion > Acanthosepion esculentum. Next base: position 76,970,703 of record OZ038495.1, read on the forward strand.
TGTCCAAAAGAAAATAAACTAAGTATATGTTGCGATTTTGTTTGGGGTAGGGGGCGCCAGCCTTCACCCCGGGCGCTACTAGACCTATGCATGCCACTGCAACCTTAAGAAATTTGAATGGAAATGATGTTTGTTTGTTTTGTTTTATGGCATATCAACCTCAAAGGGTTATTGTTGTAGCATACCTACAGACAATAATGGGCATGTCCCCATTCACATAAATACAGTAGTAAATACTGTATGTTGGTTTGCAGTTGGAGATTCGTCTGTGCTGGTCAAACTCTCTGCCTCGGGGCAGAGAGGATCCCCAGACGAGCCCATGTCGAAGGACCCATGTCTCGTCTCGGGAAACAGCTACCCGACCCCGTTTTATACGGCGTCTACGGGGAATTTTTGACCGAGCCTACGGTCTCAGTTACCCCACATTATCTTCGGCCTTGTGCCTCATCTGACCGTGTGGGGCCGTTGGTAGGTATCCTGCAGTTAGAAATTCATTGTGGAATTCACTTGACTCACTTTTAGCAGTTGACTACTACTTCTACGCGCCGCTGGCGAATCTTATATGTGTTGTTCTTGTCCTAAGTATTATCGTTCATTACCAACCTTCGTGTGATTATTCTATTCATAACCTTCCCTAGGTAACATTTTTTTATATAAATACGTATGAATAAAAAAATGTATTCTTTGTAATAATATCAGTTTGTAAATCAAGTTTCATTAACACTTTTGCAAGAAGTCCTCTGTCGAGAGACAATTAATTTACTGGTAATATTTTTTTTAAAGGATTGCGGGCAATATTTATTCTCTCCATATCTGATTTCTTAGTTTTATTTCTGTAAAGAGGATTTTTGATCGAGAGTCTGGTTTCGTAGATATTTTTTTTTAATAAAAACTTTGTTTTATCGTTATTCTCTCCTGTTTTATATTTCCTTGTATAGGCCGACGACCACTTTTAGAAATGATAAGTATATCATCCACATTTACTTTCTCCAACAGCTCAAACAAGTTATAAGTATTATAAAATTTCTGTCTTGAGATCGCTGGTTCTGGACACTCTGTCAAAATATGTTGAATGGAGAATGCTGTTTTACATGTATTGTGTTGATTTTCTGTAATATTTTAATAATCATTGGATTGTTGGATTTGTTCTGATAGGATAGAGAGTGAGTCTGAAAGAATTAGAAAGTTCTTTAGTCTGTTCTCAGTGATGATGTCTAAAGCTAACTCAATCGCATAAGCATCTGCAGTGAAAATCGAACTTCCCTTTGGGAGGCGTTTCTTTTTGCTAATTTTTTGGCTTATTGCTGTACATATTACTTTTTCTCCACTTTTTTATCCATCCATATAGATAATTGTATAATCATGGAAGTTTTCCAGTATTTCCTGGAATTTATCCAGAAATGTGAGAGGGTGGTCTTTTTCTTTGGAAAATGACGCATTTCAAGAATCACTTCAGGATGTTTAATCGTCCATGGTGGAATAATGGACACCATTGTTTCTCGTATATTTATATATAATTCTTCAGCAATAAATTTCATTCTAGGTCCATATGGTTGCATGTGTAGCACTTTCGCTTCAGTCCCTCAACCTCCGACGTCTTACTCTCTGGGTTGAGGTGTCTACTCGGTCTTAACCGAACTTAAGGGAGTGACCGTAGGTCCCCTGAGCATCCGTAGATCATTCGACCAGTCCACTGGTTTAATCCTGCTTCCTGCCCACGTTGTGTTTGGTTTGATACAGAAAGCAGAAGTGATGTTCATCCATTCACGGTCGACATATGTAGACACGGCTGGAGAGTCTGTGCTAAAAAATTTAGAATGCACCAAAATATATATATATATATATATATATATATATATATATATATATATATATCTGCAATAAGCCGGACAAACAACTATTCCATGGTTGAATTGTTAATATCTTTTACATAGCAGAAAAGAATAGCATAGAAAAGAAACGGGTTACAGAAAAGAAAATAACTGACGTAAAAACTCATACACTGGATGAGAGAGAGAGAGAGAGAGAGAGAGAGAGAGAGAGAGAGAGTTGTGATTAGCTTGTTGTGAAATCGTCTAAGAACGATATACGACTCTTGCGATGGAGAAAGAAAGATTTCTGTGCGCGGCTTAAAGTTTATAGTTGCGTTCCTCCTCGGCGGTAGTAACAGTAGTAGTAATATTCGTGGTAGCAGAAGCATCGGTACTCATATTAACAGTACATGTTAGCGGGGGTTTTGTTCCAATCCCTGGCGTCACTTCCAGTCTCCGATATCTCTCCACCCAGCTCGACTGCACTCGACGACAGACGAGCCCCAAAACAACCTTTTGATTATTGTAGCTTGTTCGACGTTTCCGTTTCCAGTGGTAGTAATAATAGTATCAGTAGCAGTTTTAGATTGTTGGAGGAGTAGTTCGCTTCTTCGTACTTATATCAACAAAATATGTTAGGGGGCGTTTGGTTTCAATCTCTGATGTCACTTCCAGTCTCCGATCTCTCTCTACCTAGCTCGATTTCTGTGCGCGTTTATATAGATAAACCTGGATGATCATAAATCGACCCTTGGTCCTCACCGATTATCACGGGTGTCGCTTTCAACCCCAAATCATGTGAATTTCAAAGTTCCGCATAGCTTTAGTAAGCTCTATTTCAAATTTTAACCGATAAAAATTATTCCAATCATTTTCATTGTCTTTGTAATGACCCAATTCCAAATGGGCGAGATCAGATTCCCCTCAGTAAACAAAATTGTTCTGATCTAATTTTGCTGTTCAAATCTGACTCCAATTTCAATAAAAAAAAATATATGCGTGTGTTTGTGTGTGGTTCCAAAACTCTCTCTGTTACACATGGCATTTTCTGCCAGACGGAATTGATCGCAATAATTTGGGTCAAATGTAGTTCTATAAGCTGGATTAGTTGGGCATGATTTAATTTTTACATAATACTGCAATACCAGTTTAATATGACGTAGATGTGGAGGGGATTCACCGGTTTCTGTATATAAACTCTCCACCAGGGATGTTCTAAAGGTCCCTTAGCACTAATCTGAGCCCTTTATTGTAAGTTGCGTTGAGGATTTTTATGTCAAACTTTCTGTATGCCCCATATATAAAACTAGCATAATACAGTTTGGAATAGAGTAGCGATCTATATAATTTGATCGAAGTACACCAATCTGCTCCCCATTCAGTAGGAGCCACTACACGTCGAAGTTGTAGGACTTAGCTACATTTTGTTTTCAAATACTTCAGATGAGGGATGAAAGTTAGTTTCCTGTAAAAAATTACACCTAAAAACTTGTGCTGTTCCACTGCTGTAATTTCTGCTTCATCTAATTTCAGACATGGATCAATAATGTAATTTTCTTAATTTGCAGAAATGTATATATTTAGTTTTTGTTTTAGGAAACATAAACCTATTTTCCGTGGCCCTTTTCTGTATTTTATTTAAGCATTGCTGAAGTTACCTTTCTATTGTGTTCATATGTCGAGACTTGTACATGATTAACAAATTGTCAACACAGAGGGGGAGCATCTAACTCCTGGGCTTAGGGATTTAACTATAGAGTCGATTTTAACGCAAAAACGCGTCACTGATAAAATGTGGAACTCCTTCCTCTTGCCCTTGTACTTCCAATAGTGTACTTCCTACTTGAACTTGAAAATTTCAGTTTTTTAGGAAGCTTCCTATGAATTGTGTCAGTCTACCTCTTAGGCCCAGTTCATGCAGATCTTTTAATATGCCAAACTTCCATGTAGTATCATGGGCTTTTTCTAAATAAAAAAAAGAAATGCTATGAAATGTTCCTTCCAAAGAAATACTTCCCTGACAAAGTTTTCCAGCTGCACTAAGTGATCTAGGGTACTTTTTTTTTCCTGGTAATCACTGATTAGGCTGTTCTTTTCCGAATACCAAGTCAATCTGTTGTTGACCATTCTTTCCATAGTTTTACACAGACAACAGGTTAACGCTGTCAGCCTGTAATTTCCAGGGTTTGAGTCATCCTTCCCAGGTTTCGGAATAAGAATGATGAAAATGTCTCCACAAATCTGGGAAGTGGCCACTTGTCCATATGTCATTAAATAATTTTAGCATCAGTTGCAACGATTTGTTTGGCAGCTGCTTTAGGAACTGATAACGAATATCGTCTGATTCCACAGCTGTATCGTGGGCTTTCATTCAATTCCTTTGTCGTAAATAGGTTGTAGCTCTCAGCATTATTGGATTTAAAGTTCAATTTTTGTTTTTGAAATTCCTCCCAGTTTGCTTTACTCAATTTCTAACATCGGGGATTTTTGTCACTTTGCTCTGAATTTTGCAGAACAATTGAAAAATGATCGCTAGCACATGTGTCTATCAGTACCTTCCAGGAAAAGTCCATAAAGATAGATGGATCAGACAACGATAAATCGATTGCAGAGTAACTGCCAGAGAACGGATATATATAAGATGAGGATTTATCATTATAGATACAGGAATTGTTGTTATTTATAAAAGATTCCATACCGTTTCCTTTCTGGTTTATATCTTTACAGCCCCATATGGTGCTACAACAATTAAAATCCCCTAGTAACATAAAGGGAGCAACGAGTTGTCTTATAATTTCCTGAATTTCGGTTTCATTTATCTTCATTCGGTGGAATGTACACCGAGCAGATGTTAATTGGTCTGTGTAGCGTTACTTTTACAGCAATCGCCTGTAAATTTGTTATTAAGTTCATCTGACTTTGTGAAATATAATTCCTGACTAAGATGGATGTACCACCCGATGCCTGAAGACCAGCGTCATTCATATGCCGCTACTCTCTAATATTCATTTTATTATCCCTCTTAAGAAAAGTTTCCTGAAGGCAAATAACTGCCGGAGTCAAGTCTGTTATCAACAGAAGCAGCTGGTTAATACAGCCTTCACTCCACAGCAGTTCCATTGCATTATTTTATACATACTTGTACTCTTTTGTGTTTATGGCTTATTAGTTCTTAATTTGTTTTAGTTTAGAAGTTTTAGCCATCAATGGGTTTTGGCTCTCCTCTTCCATCTCCTTACCTAAACGATTTTCAGTAGAGACTTGGGCTTTGTGGATTTCCAGCTTTTGCTTAGTCATTTCCATTCTCTTTGGTGATGCACTTAATCTAATGTTTAGGGACTTTGGTGGACATATAGGCAATCTCTGTGGTCTTTTTTTCTGTAGATGGCTTAATATTTTGGGGAGGCGAGGTCTGAGTCTCTTATTGGCAGTTACCTTTTTACCTTCTCCTGGTTTAGTCTGCCCCAATTCTTTATAATAGAGTTCTTTTAGATTTTTTTAAAAATTGGTCCAATCATTCGGTCCCAAGTGTATGAGTTTCTCAATAAGATCAGTCTGACTGGAATTATTTGGACCTATCCCATCCCCTATTCTTGCGTAGGAAGGGCCCCTCATGTACCCTTCAACTACTTTTTTTTGCTTCTGTAAAAGAAATGTTCCTTTTATATTTTACTTCTTTTTTTTCCAGTAATCACAAGTTTGAGAGTAAACAGGATAATTTTCTTGGCAATTTGCGCATTTAATTTCATCCTGGCATTCTTCTTCAACATGATCAGCGTCTTTTTGGCTACATTTTGCACATGTAGTGCTACTCCTATAGCTATCCCTATGATGCCCAAATTTTTGACATCTAAAACATCTCAGAGGTGCTGGGATATATAGCTCCAGTGGCTCAACATTGTAGCCTATTTTGATTTTAGATGAGTTGAACGTAAGGATGTATGTATCTGTAAGTAATTTTTCACCATTTCTTCTAAGAGAGATCCTTCGGTAATCAGAGACTTTCTGGCTTTCTGGCACATGAAATTTCTTCTGGTGTGGCCAAAGAGAGCTATTTATTTCTGCTCACTTCCTTTGATGTATTCATATTGTGAAAAGTCTTCATTTTCATTATAGATTCGCCGTGTTTCCTGGTTTCAACTTCCACCATCAAATTGCCATCTCTCATCTTTCTAACTGATTTTGGATTAATCCAACTTGACAATTCTTTCTCAATCAAAAAAGGAGATAGTCTTGACAAAGGAGTTTCCTCCAAAGACTCGGGCACAAAAAATCTAGGAAAGTCCGTAATAGTTTCTTTTTCAGAATCTGAGTCTGAAAGGTATTGTTTGGGGTTTTATTTATTTTGATTCATAATTTTTATGAATTAAATTTCATTGCCTGTGCTCCCCACCCACCTCTGAGCCCAACGTTGGGACATGTCAAGGGGGAAACCCAATTGCCTTGACAGGTCAGTATACTCGCATTCGTGAGAGACCCGGAGCACCTGTCACTACATTTGTTGCACTACCAAAATTTTCAGTGAAGAAATTGAAGGGTTAACAAGCCTAAATGTTTCTACGAACTGACTGACCCTCAGCCATTATTTTCTAATGCCTATACATCAGATTGAGTTGTTATTCATCCAATAGTTCATTTGGGTAAAGTTTTCCCTAAAGTACTCAATAATTTGGTGTCGTTATAGGCATTAGGGACTGACCTGACCAGCCAAGTGATTGGATTGAATCGGAAATACCTAACCCTGACTGCTAACCCTCAACCACCAGGATCCCGTCCCCGGACATCACTGGTTACCACCCACAGCAAATAGGTGGTCTCATTGAACGAGGGAGTTACCCCTCTACAGAGGTGCAGTCAGCATATTCTGAAGACCCAGCCAACAGGGCATGAACAATATCCTTTGTTAGGAAACATTTCAATTTTGTTATTTTTTTTTTTTAAATTGGAATTAATTTGTTTCATTCCTTAATCTCCTAAATTCAGGATGCTGACTTTCATGGTCTGTGTGCTCAAAATAACTGATAATCTGAAACACTAAACTATGAGATAAGCTAGAAGTTTTTCATGGTGACTATAGTTACATTTGACATTTTTAAAAATACAATGGGTTGAAGAGGTTCTGTATTTAATAATTGCACATTTGTATTGCCTGAAATTTTATTGTTGTAAATATTTACTAAGTTTATATAAGTCTGGCACAAGGTCATAAGGAAAGCATACACAGGGTGCACAAAACTCCTTACATTAGTTTTGATCAGTGAAACTTGTTTATTAATTTAAGCTTAATAAAACACCTGGTCATAATTGCAGAGTATTCAGTGAGGATCAAATTCACTTCATTAGTAATGCCTGCTTAACCTACAATGAGGCACCTTACTGATAATTATCAAACAGCTTATGGCACAAGGTGACAAGTGTGGAGCACTCGGGATCAAACCTGTTACAATAATAACAGTTGGTGAGTTTATAAATGTTAAAAATATAATAAAGTGTGTTTGATGCATGTTTATTGACAGGAAAATATTTACCAGGATTCCTTCTAAGTATAATTTATTACATAGAAAATATTTATGCTTTTGGCACAAGGTGGCAAGTTTGGAGCACTCAGGATCAAACCTATTAAAATAATAACAGTTGATGTAATATATTTGCTAACCACTGTTCCATGGCATGGTGCTACATATATTATGCTCTTAGGTCAGTAAAGAGCAACTGCGGATTAGAACTGTTTACAGCAGCAAAACTGAAAGTGGTATCCTAGAATTTACTGTTATGGAATATATTTTTACATGGAAAATCTCAAGTAAGTTTCAGGCATGTTTATGTTTAAAGCGGTTCTGGTGTTAGAAGAGTTCTGTTTCTGTCCAATAATCTGCATATATATAATTTCACAGAATGCACAGATGCTTTTACACTCTTATCCTCAGTAGAAATGACATTGCAAATGAAAATAATTCTGTTCTTTTTTATAGGTATGATGTCAGTACTACTATGATTTTGATTTATATTAGTAATTATGACAGTTGTAAATCTGAAACATCTAAAATTGGATAATTATTAAAAATATTTGATATTTTATTACCTTTTTCTGGCTTGCAGTTTTTTTCACACCATTGCTTTCTTGCTGCATTATCTTTGAAATGAGAATTGGGTGGTTTTCCTGTAGAAATAAATACATTTCAACATAAATTCACATTTTTTTATGAAGATTTTGATAATCATTTATCAATATTTTATATTTGTAATCTTTAGTTCTTTTAGTTGCCAGTTGTAGAGAAGGTTGTAATGAATTGTTTTCAGCATGGTTTGGACTCACACAATCAAGCATTACTGATATCACTTAACCACTAACCATTTATGCACTCTGACCGAACAGTAATGATGAAAGTAGACTTCATTCAACTATTCAGCACAATGAAGTCAGATTTATTTTTTAAGTTCTCAGGTGGTGTCAATTTATTTTAATTTTTATGCCTTTTATGGAAAGGCCTTTTATTTTATTTTTACACCTTTTATGGAAAAATGGAAATATTTGATGCCATAAAGACAGTATGAAATATTTCTATTTTTATATGACAGTAGGCATATAAAATAGTATTTTGCATTATTTTATATATATATATATATATATATATATATATATATATATATATAATTAAAAAAGCTCAAACACTAATATTCCATGGTTATAATTTATTACATTAGAATTGTAATCATGATCCAATTCATCAGACCTACAAATTCAAAAAGAAATCAGAAAATATAACTCAGGGTATTAAAAACAAAATTTTAGTGACAATGTATGTGTGGGAAACAAAATTTTAGTGAGAGTGTATGTGTGGAAGTGAGAAACAAGTTTTTTCCTAAGGTTAATAGACAAACACTTTCATAGTAAACATCCACTATATAAAATTTTCAATAGGAAGACACTGAAAATTAGTTATTCATGTGTAAGTAATATGAAGAAAATTATATCTTCCCACAATTGTAAAATACTTAGGAACTACCATAATAGTGAAACTCAATCTAGGAGCCCCATCTGCCATAGAGCTAATTGTCCAATCAAGGGAAAATGTATGTATGAGAATGTAATATATGAAGCAACAATCTTCCCCAGAGAAAATATCAACTAGAAAAAAAGATACATAGGTATATCCACTGGTCATTAGAAGCAGTGTCTATACAACCATAGATGCTCCTTTAAATATCGATACCGTAAAAATCAAACTTCCTTATCCAAACACTACTGGAATCTGGTGGATAAGGGAATAACCCCACATTTCAAATGAAGATTCTTATCAAGAGTGAGAACCCCTAATAACATCTGCGATTGGTGTGATCTATGCATTGCGGAAAAATTTATATTATTAAAGATAAAAATCAAGATGAATTGCTGAATCTTCATAGTGAGATCATTTCCAAATGTAGACATAAAAAACGTTTTAAGACATAAACACGGTTTTATAACATGTTGTTAGCTAGATATCTTTATTAAAATATATACATATATATATATGCATATATACATATATATTTATATATACATATACACATATGCAAACATACATACACATACACATATGCATACACATACATAGACACATGCACACACATCCACATATACATACATATATGTGTATTTTAATTTATCGGTAAGTATTATATTTATTTAAAAAATTTGTAATCAATAAAAATTTAAGAAAATTCTATTAAAAGTTAACCAAAATAGGGTAAATACAGCCCTTCTATATATAAATGCTAATGACACAATAATACAAAATCAAATGAGAATAACATGAGTAATAAAGATAAAAAATGATACAAATAATAAAATAAAGTGATAAGATAGAAACAAATAAGGGTAAAAAACCTATATAAAAAATGACATAAAACCAATCTAGAGCTAAGATGGAAAGAATACAATATTACATTAATTTAAACCAAAGAATTAAATCAACTAAGGATATATATAAACAAATTTTTAAGAAATTATAAAAACCTGTGGTACTATATTTGAAAAATTTATGTATTTACTATTGGTTAGTATATAGAGGGTGAGCATAATTCCAACAACTAAGACATGTATATATGTCATATCATTACACAATATATATTCTACCGGTAAGTATATATATATCTCACATATATATATATCCATTAAAACAATGTATAGACATGCATAAATGTACCCATCTCTATATAACCAAAATTATACACATATACAAACATCTACATATACATACTTATACACAATTAATACATAGTGACAACATGTATTGTTCCATGTTATGTGCATTCATAATGGATTTCCCAATGATGAGTCTCCTGAAAATCCAGTGTCTATGTTTGTCTCTGCATTTGAAGACAATCTCATTGCGATGATTTAGCAATTCTTCAGGTCTATTATATTTAATTATGATGATTTTGTTTTTAATACAGGGAGAAACCTTATCTGTAGTCTGCAACAAAAGATGCAGAAATTAAAAATTGCTGCCAGAATATACATTTTATACACAGAGAAGTATGTATGTGTATGCGTGCACACACACACACACACACACACACACACACACACACACACATATATGTATGTGCAGATCTATGTGTATACATATGTACCTTCATACATATTCAGAGAACACACATCTTTCAGTTACACTCCCACCACACAAATCTTCAAAATTCACATTCATTTATAACTTCTGTTATCAATAAACATTTTCATTTATAGAAGAATTTTATATAATTTTATTTATAAAAAAGTATTTTCTTCATAACATGTTTTTTCACAATCTATTTTGTTACTTTTAACAAAGAAAGAATGGATTACCTAAAAAAATTAGGTAATCCATTCTTTGTTAAATACTTTAATTCAAAATGAAGAAATTTCACACAAGAATTTCTGATCAGGGTAGCTTTGCTCATTTTAAGCATCATTCAAAAAAGACAACTCCTGTGATGTGGTGTGGTTTGTCTCTCATTCTTTATTCAGTTTAATGGCTGTAGATTTGATTAGTTAAAAAAAAAAATTAATATGCATTTATCTTAAAAACTGTGTAATAGTTATATACTATATTTTAAAATTAGCATTAATTTTTGCATATTCTATTGCAGTTTTCATTTCAATTTTTTGCCTGATGTAATTTCAAGTTGTCAGCTGTTGTAACAGAAATTAAAGTACATTTCAATTTTTAAAGATTAGTTTTATATAAAGTTAATTTAGAAATATTAATTTACTTTACCTTTTTCTTCATTCAGAGAACACCATTGTTTACATTCATCAGATTCAGATGCTTTCTGTTTATACCCATAAGAAACTGAAATGTAAATAAAGAGATAAATAAATAGAAATACAATTTCTTCAAAATGAAAGACTGAAAATACTTCAATGTATTTCATAACATTTTACAATTTGGATTGCCTTGCTAAAATAAATCTCTTTTCTTTACAGACAAAAATTAATATTGTATTTCAATTGTTTTTGTTATTAAAAGAATCAGCATTTATCTAAGATCGTTACATAATGAATAAGGTTTATGAAGTGAAATGTATGAAAATTAACATTTTGAGTCACAGAGTCACTATAAACAGATGGAATCCTGTATTGGTTAACTTTTTTTTTCCATCATTGATTATACTTTTTTTATTTGTTATATAAATGCTTTATTCTTGGTTTCTAAAAAGGAATAATGTTTGTTTTATATTTTATCGTTGATGATCTTGTGCCATACACAAAATTAAATGTTTGTGGAGAAGTTTACTTTCATGCAGCCAACACAAATAATACCTTCTAATATATAGATATTTTTCCTAATAACCTACTCTTCCGCAACAGTATCATCCCATTCAAGGCAGTAAAGCCGCTAAGACACAAGGGATTACAGGGCGTGGAAGAATGAGGAACAAAAACATTAATAATGAGCGGCAAGAGGAAAGAGGAATCAGGTGGACAGTAAATAGCAATTGACATTGCATTTAAATTAATGGCAATTAATTGAATTGTTTGTGATTTACTAAGCGTACCTGTGTATTGAATAAAAGAGAATCCTGCGACAAATATATCTTCATCGTTTCATGCAATATAACGTAGTCATTACGAAAAGGTACCGAGAAGCAACTGCAACAGTTTCAATAGCATAGGATTTTTATATGGTTAGGGAATTATCGTGACGCACAACGTGGGCTACATTTTTTTTTTAATCATTTCACTCCAAGCAAGGCAACAACGCCACCAAGACGCAAGGGAGTTACTGGGGTTAATGAGAGGACTTTAGAAGAAACCGGAAGCCAAATCCTAAACCGGAAATAAGGGATAAACCTCTACTCTTGTTCAAAAGACACGAAAGTAGGGGTGGACAGGTGACAGGCGATCCTATCTACCTATAATTAAATGAAATCTGAAAAAAAATATTGAAAGAACAATTGACTATTAACTTGAAAACAATGAAAACAGCAAAAGAAAAAGAATTGGATGAGAACTCTTGTGCATTTAACAAGGGAAAAGACCTCCAATAGATTAATGATTTACCCATAAACTGTCTTTGAGTTCATGCCTTTCCCAAGGGCAACACTGCGAAGATAGAACTTATCCAAGCCGGAATTTGACTTAGTTTCGCCAATTCAAGTCATCGTGCCTATATAACCATTAGGTTAGCTGCATCGCTAACAAGAAAGTCTAACATTGCAATTCCCAGACTTGTTTAAAAAGAAACATAGAGTTTTGTTGAGTTGGGTAGTGAAAGAAAAAAGAAGAGAAGTTTTGAATTTTCCTTTTCCTTTTTTTTTTTTAAAACTTTCTCCGTTTTTATTTTCGTTTTTACACATATTTCTATTAAGTCTTAGTTTTTTATAAGTTATTTATTCTTCATTATTTTTTTTATTCATGTTTGATTTTTATCTTTTCAATTTTCCTTTCAGTTTTATTTTTCGTGGTTTGCTGTGGGCTTTGGTCGCAAAACTTTATTTAACTGGTTTGACTAAAGAAAGTCAAACCAGACTTTTGTATTTTTTCTTTTTCTTTTGCATTTTATTTTATAGTTTATCTTAATTTTGACTTGACGTGAGGAAAAAAGTCTTTTTTTTAAGCGTTTATTTTTTCTTTCTTGTCGAACTTGGTTTTTCAGTTTTCTCGGCGGCTTTTAAATGCCATCTTGAATTTTATTTCTTTTTAGTAAAGTCTTATTTTATTTCTTTTTTTGATTTTATTTACTTATTTGAACTCGTGTATTTAAATTCTATTTTGTTCTTTCTTTATACTTTATCAGTTTATTCTTTTTTTCAGTCTTTGATTTCTTTGCTTACTCGGTTTCGGTCGGCTTATTTTTTTCTTTTTGGATTAAATGTTTAGTTTTCCCAGTCTTCTCTTATTTACTAGGCTTTATTTCTTGACTTTATTGCTTTCAGTTTTTTATTTTTTATCTCTCTCTTTATAATTTAAACCGTTTTCTGTTTAATTTTCTTTTTTCAATTAGTTCACATACTTAGTTAATCTATATTTTGTTTACACTGGTCTAACCAGCTTTGCTTTTTATTCTATTCCTTCTTTTTCTCCCCCTCTCCCGTTTGTACTGTTTGCTTTTATTTAGCTTCTATTTTGATATAAGAAATCAATTTTTGTTTAGCAGTTTAATTATTTATCTGTCGGTGTGCTTTATTTCTCCCTCCTCCCCTTTCCCTACTCCGTTTTCTCTTCATAAGATTTAAAAAAGAAAAAAATTTCCGCCTACCTGTCTAAAAATGATCGACTCTATTTGAAGAGAGCTGTTTAAGACAGCTTTCGAAAATCTACCGCCAGACAAAGATAACTGTTTAGAGTATCCGGAATTTGAATTAATCCTGATGTTAAGAAGACTAATAATGGAAAGAAAGGTCAACCCAGGAGGTCAATAATGGCAAAAATAGCCAAAATATGGCCAACAGTAGTTAGGAGGCCAATAATAACCAAAAAAGTGCCCCCTCCCCTAAAAAAGCACAAAATCAGAAATAGCCAGACGGAAAATTCAATGGAGGCCAATATTGGTCAAACCAGTGATGACATTACTGACAAGAATACAAATGCTGAGGCCGAGAACCGCCTTGTTATTAGAAGTCCCCCTTCCCCGAAATGCATAATGTGACAGAGAAGAGAGTCGGGGGAACACACACACACACACACACACACACACACACACACACACACACACACACACGCGCGTATATTTTTTTTTATTGAAATTGGAGTGGATCTGAGTAGCGAAATTAGATCAGAGCATTTTTTGTTTACTGATGGGAAATATGATCTAGGGCAAAAGTTGTATCCAATGAAATTTGGGTCATTAGGAGACAATGGAAATGGTCGAAATAATTTTTATCTGTTACAATTATAAACAGAACTTAGTAAGCTATGAGGAACTTTGGAATTCACATGATTTTGGTTAAACGTAGCCAGAACCCGTGATAATCGCGTGCGAAGTAGTAGGGCCAAGGGTCGATTATGACCAGCCAGGTTTATCTATATAAACGCGTAGTTATGCTGAAAAAGGGGTAGTTTTTGGCTCGTCTGTCTTCGAGTGCAGTCGAGCTGGGTGGAGAGATGTCGGGGATTGAAAGTGAGCCGAGTTGAATTGAAGGCTCGAAGACGTACGAAAGTGATGTCAGAGATTAGAACAAAACGCCCGCTAACATGTGCTGTTGTTATAAGAACGAGAAGCGAATTACTCCTCCAACATCTAAGACTACTACTGCTACTATTATTACTACCACTGGGAACGGAAACATCGAACAAGCCACCCATCTCCTTTAACGAAATTAGGAGAAGTATTTTCTTTTGTTTTGTTGATCATTGTTCGTATACGAGAGACTGGAGTTAATTCTTGGAGAGAGAAGAAAGAAATTGGTCCGAGTAAGACGAATTATTCTCTCCATCTCTTTGCAGACGGAAGAGGCAGACGGAAGAGAGGGATAGTGGCGAGTCGAGTTGGAGACTCGAGGGGGAGAAAAGTGACGTCAGAGATTAAAACGAAGCGTCCGCTAACATGTACTGTTGATATAAGTACTGCTGCTTCTGCTACCACGAAGATTACTACTACTGTTAGTACTGCCGAGGTGGAATGCAACTATAAACTTTAAGCCGCGCACAGAAATCTTTATCTCTCCATCGCAGGAGTCGTATATCGTTCTTAGACGATTTAACAACAAGTTAATCATAACCCCCCCTCTCTCTCTCTTTCTCTGTTTTTAATCCAGTGTATGAGTTTTTACGTCAATTACTTTTCTTTTCTGTAACCCGTTTCTTTTCTATGCTATTCTTTTCTGCTATATAAAAGACATTAACAATCCAACCATTGAATAGTTGTCTGACCGGCTTTCTGCATATATATATATATATATATATATATATATATATATATATATTGGTGCATTCTAAATTTCTTAGCACAGACTCTTTAACCGTGTCTACATCTTCAGTCGACCGTGAATGGATGAACATCACTTCTGCTTTCTGGATCAAACCAAACACAATGTGGGCAAGAAGCAGAATTAAACCAGTGGACCGGTCAAATGATCTACGGATGCTCAGGAGACCTACAGCCACTCCCTTGAGTTCGGTTAAGACCGAGTAGACACCTCAACCCAGAGAGTAAGACGTCAGAGGTTGAGGGGCTGGGGCGAAAGTGTTAGAATAATCAATACTGCAGAGTTTTTGGAGCGAGCCAAGAGTTATGCTCACATTGTTGTAGAAAGTGGACCTTTGGAAGATCTCTAAGAACTGAAGAAAATTGAAAGACGTATAGTGTCAGTCTTCGGCGTTGACAAGCGTACGTGCAAAATATCGACAGACACAGTAGTAAAACAATTAGAGTATCTGGGGGTCAAGCCACTGGCTTCTTCATGTGGGACGTATTGTTACCCACGCCGGAAGATTGTGTAAAAGCATCATGCAGCGACTTAATCACGAAAGATCTAATCTTACGTATAGAGTACGAAGGCATGCGTCGGACCCTAGCAATATTGGAGGTCACTCCTCAGGTTATCGGGGAACATCTAGATACTGAGTGGCTGACTGGGGTATGGAGTTTCGACATCTTGTTGGGCTGAAAAGCCTTCCTCTTCATCCCCAACTGTTGGAACTAGATGGCCTGAAGCTTCTGGTCATTGTGACTGGCCGCAAACCGGTGTGCTGGAGGTGTGGAGTGACTAGTCACCTCCCCGCTTCCTGCCTAGAGAAGGTCTCTGGAAGTCTGGCCCCGGTTGTCCAAGACACCTCTCTGACCGAGTTTTTAATTTCCGCCACGCCTGTGATGGGCATACCAGCCTCTAGCACCGGTGTTGCCATGCCCCCAGTTGGGCCAAGCTCTCAGCCCAGATTCCCCGAAATGCTTTCGCCCGTTGCTAGTGCAGTTATGGAGAAGAGAGAGGGTAATGGCTGGTGGATGATAGGGTTAGAGGGAAGCATCAGACAGAGGAGCTTCTGTCACCTGAAGCCCCCGGGACTAAAGGCACGGAGAGACCCATTCCCTCTATCAACATTAATGGCGATGCCTCAGTCTCAAAATTGACTTCATAGATGGATCTACAAAAAGAAGTATGATACCGGGTGCGAAAATATCCCAAAAACTCAAAGAAAAATTGGACGGAAAAAATATTTTCGCCTTCTAAAAAAGGCAGCTCTGTTCATGACTTCTACCACGCCCTACCCTTCACCAAAGAAACATTCTTCTTCGCCCGTCAAAACACCCTCCTTAGTAGAGATCCCAGCTCATTTCGACTAAACCCCTCCTACACTCCTCGTCATCTTGAAATGCGCCCTCCCTCCAAAAGACCAGGCGTCATTCATTAGAGGCAAAAGATAAAAGAAAAACGACAAGTGTGTGTGTGTGTATATATATATATATATATATATATATATATATATATATATATATATATATATATATATATATATATACCCCCGATGCGATGAGAACGAAAGTAATATATAAATTCCAACGTTCGCAGCTTTAATTAAAAAAAGAGCTCGATACAGGTAGTAGAGCGATAATTATTTATTTATTATAATTTTATTATATAGACAAAACCATTTTATTCACAACAAAGATGCAACTTGGTTTCAGTGCATTTTAACTGCACATCTACGGGTGAGGGTCGAAAATGGTTATGAACGATCCTGATGTAAAACGTCACTTCCTATTTTCCATTTTTTGAGAAGAAAAATGTACTTACAAAATATACATAAAGTATCTAAGTGAAACAATAGTGGTTGTTGATAGCAGTTTGGTGTTGGGTGGACCGGGTAGTTAATGTTGAATGGTGTGTGGAGAATTAATTTTCACCTTGAGGTGTAAAGATTTAAACACTCTATGTATCCATTTCCTCAACTTGTCAAATTTGCTACTGTTGGAATTATTCACTACCATCAAACCATCGTCTCTATAAATCCCTATATTATTGAGACTAATTTCATTGTGAACTGTGAGGTTGTATAGAATAAACAGTCCTACCAAGTCCGATGATTCAGCAGAATCCAGCGATCCCATGGATACATCAAAATTTTCACCAAATTTCTTTATCCATTGTTCTTTGTTATGTATCATAATTGATTTCCTGCAATTAAGGATGATATCAATTTCACTTTTAGAAATATCGGAATAAAACTCAGCAAACTCCAAGGCTGTTTCAAAAAGGTCTTTAGATATCGGTGGATAGAAGTCCACGATGTCGAATTGGACGAAGGTACTGCTGTTTTTGTTATTGAGGTTTTTAAACCAGTCACTCACTTCTGCAGTGCCGACCCACTGGATTAGGCCGAGCTGGTCCTTTATTTGTTTATTTATACGTTCCAGGATTGTTTTTCTAATTCTCCCAATCTCAGACTTGGTTGGGTTGATAATTCTTGTGGGTAGCTTGTTTAGGAAATCATGTTTGTGGTCTTTAAGCAGGATGTAGGCTTCCCTAGTCGAAAGTTTGGACACTCTATCACTTATTTTCAGTTTATCAGTAATCCTCTCGTCCGATAAATTAATTATGTTTACATAATTGTAATTATCTGTGTTGACCTTCTTGTAATTCTTTGTTAATTCCTTTCTAATCAATGTGTTACCTTGCTGAGTTTTACTCCGATATTTCTAAAAGTGAAATTGATATCATCCTTAATTGCAGGAAATCAATTATGATACACAACAAAGAACAATGGATAAAGAAATCTGGTGGAAATTTTGATGTATCCATGGGATCGCTGGATTCTGCTGAATCATCGGACTTGGTAGGACTGTTTATTCTATACAACCTCACAGTTCACAATGAAATTAGTCTTAATAATATAGGGATTTATAGAGACAATGGTTTGATGGTAGTGAATAATTCCACCAGTAGCAAAGTTGACAAGTTGAGGAAATGGATACATAGAGTGTTTAAATCTTTACACCTCAAGGTGAAAATTAATTCTAATATAAAACAAGTAGACTTCTTAGATGTAACCTTAAACTTACACTTAAATAATTTCCAACCTTTCTTAAAGAATAATGCTAACCCCATTTATATAAACCCTAATTCCAATCACCCAACGCCAGTTATTAAACATATTCCATCATCTGTTGAACGCCGTATAAACAAGCACTCTTCTAGCAAAGAAATATTCGATAAACACAAAATTATCTATAACAAAATCCTTACCGACAGTGGTTACAGATCTTCCGAAATTGAATATAGAGAAAACTGTAGTTACTCTAAAAAAACAATAGAGGAAGGAGAATAATTTGGTATACACCTCCATTCAACAAGTTAGTCCGTACCAAATTAGGGCACAAATTCTTAAATCTAATTAACAAGCACTTCCCTAAAAAAAGTAAATTAAGCCAGATCTTCAACCGCAATACCTTAAAAATTAGCTACAGCTGTTCTAGAAACTTAGATAAAATTATTAAATCACATAACAATAGAATACGGAAACTACATAGTGATAATAAACGAAACCTAAGTACAAGTTCTAATACACCCCAAGAAAAAAGACTATGCAACTGTAGAATACCCGATCAATGTCCATTATTAAACAGATGCTTAACCAAATCCATAGTGTATATGGCCTATATCTCATCAAATGAGAACCCCGGAGATATTATGCTGTATGTGGGGTCTACTAGCAGACCTTTTAAGGATAGGTATTACAATCACTTGAACTCCTTTACAAATACAGCCAAACGAAATATGACATCACTTTCGAAATATTTTTTAAACTCAAGGAAGAAGGAAAAACACCTAAAGTTAAATGGAAAATCCTAAGACAAGCCAGAACCTGCAATTCACTGAGCGAACCTTGCTTCCTATGTTTACTGGAGAAAATATGTATCATTGAACTCTTAAATAATACCCAATTATTAAACCAAAGATATGAGACTACCGTTTTCTGTAGACATACTAAGGATTTAACACTACAATCTTGCTAAATTCCCAATTCCATAACTATGAACCTTTTATAATTATATATACACAAAAAACGTTCTTTCGATTACAAAATAAATAGTGAAAACCCCAACATAAAGAAATGCAATCCAACTTTAGAAATCTTATAGAAAACCCCCAAAATAACAAAAGATAACTCGAAAATTATTTTACCTACTCAAATGTAATATTATCCCCTATCGCTATCTTCCATCCCCTACCTCTCAAACTTAGGACGCTTGTGAGTTGACGTACCTAAACTTTGACCGATGTTTATCAACAAAAAAATGTCCACACACCATTCAACATTAACTACCCGGTCCACCCAATACCAAACTGCTATCAACAACCACTATTGTTTCACTTAGATACTTTATGTATATTTTGTAAGTACATTTTTCTTCTCAAAAAATGGAAAATAGGAAGTGACGTTTTACATCCGGGCTTGCCTACAAACAAGATCGTTCATAACCATTTTCGACCCTCACCCGTAGATGTGCAGTTAAAATGCACTGAAACCAAGTTGCATCTTTGTTGTGAGTAAAATGGTTTTGTCTATATGATAAAATTATAAAAAATAAATAAATATATATATATATATATATATATATATATATATATATATATATATATATATATATATACAATTTAGCGTAGGATGTCTGTCGCATTTTCCCGGCCCAGGCGGAGAAAGCCCGTAATTATGGAACAGGATAAAAAACCTTAGAGACCTCCTGTCGGTTAAACAATACGGCGATAAAGTCGTGGAAGACCCGCAAAACTTTCCAGATCCACAGAGAGTATTGACAGTCATCAGAATCAAGTTTTTGATATTTCCCTGATTGAAAGGCGGGAATGAAATCGAAGAGTTCGTCATGCCCTTGCACTTGTTGCTTTCTGTGTTGGCCATATTGCTAGTTTTTTTGGATCACGTCGGGGTCACCAATCTATAGGAGGAGCCTGGTTGCCTAGTGCGGTTTCTTGCGAATGGCCTTGTGTCAGACTACCAAACTTCTCCATATAAGAGTATTTTGATATTCCTTTAGAACATCAATGGTTCATAACAAATTAGCAATGTAAAAAGTGGACAAACACCATTAGATAAGAAAAGGCATAACAAGATGTAATTTTTTTTTTCAACAACAAATTTGGCAGGGTGCAGTAGAGGAGGGAATGCAAAGTAGAGTTCTTGGTCTCTGGAAAGGCGGTTCAACCAGATCTGCACAATGTGAGGCTGACGTTAATGGTCGGAGGCTGTTGCGCGCCAAGACGTAGTAATGTTGGCGCCAAGTGTCCTTGGAGAAGAAATAGTCCTAAACGTGGAGAAAGTTTATGGAAAGTTTCCTTCTTTTATTTTTTGAATAAACAGTATAAGGGAGGCAACTTTATCTAAGAATTTAATTGAAATTTTCTGCATTTGTTCATTAATGAAGTAACTGTATATTGAATCCTGTAAAAAATATATTGTGTATTTTTGTTTCCATGGAAACAAAAAGAAATCTCTGTATATTTGTCAAAAATTTGTATTTTTACAATATGATTTTACTAGTCATTGCTATAAATTTGATTTTTGAAGAATTGAAAAATGTAAAGTTTGAGAACATTGTTTAAATTATATTTTTTGTTTTAATTATTTGATTTCTTTTTTCTATAGAAAAATTTGGATTATGTTATTTAAGATGAAAGAAATAACCATTTTCAGGTCCACCAAAAATGGAAAGTTTGACTAATGATCTACTCATGCTAAAAGTATTTTTATTTGTTTTAATAAAGTTTTGATGTTATAATAATGCTAGAAATATAGTAAAGATAAAGAGAGGTTAACTTGAAAACTATTTCCACAGTTTTAATAGATTGACTTGCATATTTCATTTGATTTATAGTGTAAATTTTTGAAGGGTTTTAAAACAGTTGTTTGAGCTTTGAATCAAATATATTGACAAGTAAGAACTGCTGGGAAAAATCTATTTTTTTAATACTTTTTGCAAAAGGTAAGTACTTTAAAAAAAAGCATATAAATGTCCCAAACTTTCCCTGTTATTAAAACATTTATTTTAACTAATAAGAGTATTAAAATTTTAAACATACAATATATAAGGTAAATCGTAGTTGAAAAGTTCCCAAAGTGACAAAATCAAAAACTCTGCAGGCTGAAAGTTGCAATTCTGTATGTTGCAAAACTGTCCTTCACATACTGCAGAGAACAAAAAATCAATGGTATTTACTTGCCAGCCCCCTCCTCCTGATGATGGTAATGTGAACATGAGCTTTTTTTTTTTTTTAGGGGTGCCTATGCATATACAAATAGGCCAAGGCCAAAAATAGCCCAGTCCCCACAACCCAACCACTGTCATGCCGGTATTAGTATTACACCAAAACCTCATTCTTTAGTATAATGTGAGAGGTGTTTTTGGAAGGTTGGAATACCCAGAACCAAGCATCCCTGTTTTATTCTGTGAACTATTGGAAAATAGAAATGCAGCAGAGTGTTATTTGGGTTTTGGTCCCAGTCTGAAGATCAAGAAGTGGAAAACCAAATGACTCGTTGCTTGAGGCACTCAATTTATATGTAAGTCTGGAGGTTGGTGCTTCATTGAAGTAGAACAAAAATTTGTCATGTCATTCTCTATGAAAAGACATTATAACCAACCAATGAATTGTTTTCTTAAAACAATTATAGTAAAGAAAATTTAGAAGTAAATTCAGAGATAAAGACAAAAACAAGATTAAATCAGTCAGAGCTGAAGAGACAGAAAACTTAATCAGAATCATACAGAGAGAAGAAATGGTCATAAACCAGGCAGGAAAACAGATGTGACCAAAATTTTAAATCTATTTGGTGTAGGAGGAGGAGGAGGAGGAGGAGGAGGAGGAGGAGGAGGAGGAGAAGAATAACAAAAAAAATACTGTTCTTGATTTTTTCTGTTGCCTACTGTATGTGAGAACAAAATAATAATATCATTTTCTTAAAATAACCAATACAATAAACAAAAAAACTCTTAATTTTCTAATATTTGACTTGTGTGATGTCCAGGTTTTGGCTTGGCATCATTTCAACACAACTTTGTACTGCTTCAGTTAAATCTGATATTTCTCTTTTGAATTTTCTCAAACAAGAACATTGACACAAAATTAATTCTTGATTCTCATATTTTTTTTTTTAATATTTTTGTTAACTGTCCTAGAACAGTGTTGCCTTGTAAATCTTACTACTTATTTTTTTTCGATCTTTGTTATATAGTGTGTTAGCCAATCTGTATTGGTTAAAATACAAATGAAACTGACCCTCCACTATTTTTACTAAATCAAATGTTACAAAGACAACAATAACAAGAGAAATAATCAAGTAGAAGAATTTGTTCAACAATAAATATTTTTATAAAACACAAATACAAAATATATGCTAAAGTTGTTAAAACATTTTAGAGTTCTTGATCGTGTGAATTAAGTAATATTGAAAGATTTGAAGTTGTCGACCTGTATGTATGAATATGAGAAAGTGTGCTTAAGTATTATTGTTATTGTAGGAAAATTAAACAGTTTTGTTTTTGTATTAAAATAAAAAGTATTGTTCTTGACATACTGTGATTTCTACAGAGTTGTTGATCTTTGACTGGAGATGTTTGTAGTGAAAAAAATAAATTGTTGGAGTGAGCGTTCTTTCGCAAGCTGGGTTTATGTTAATTTAAATAATTAACATTAAGCCTGAAATTGGTTTCATAGATTTCATGTGACGAGTTGAATATTTTAAGGACCCACTGACTAAGTTGCGTTGAAGTTTTGTATTTATGAGTTCTCTTGGTCAAATGGGTACTCAAGAACATGTTTACATTTTGTGGCATCAACTCGAGGTCAAAATTTGGGTCAGTACATTCAGATATTTTTCAACCAATCAGAATGCATTATAAACTTGGATGGGAGCCTCTATGTGTTTAACTTGCACATATTTGAGAATTAAAACAATAAATGTAGAAATCTGATTTTACAGTTACATGTGCCTCTTTTCATATTAGAAAAATCTCAATCAGGGAGTGAATTAGAAGATCCATGAAAACATTAAGATAGATAGATTTCAAGTTTGACAAGAGTGTATAAAAGGAATAAAAAGTGGCAGTTATAAATGAGAAGCTGATTGGAACAAGAGGAAATATGAATGAGGAAGGAAAGGAATATAGAGGAAGTGTTATGATATTCCAAGTAGGGATTGCAGTTGTATGCAGTATTGGTTCTACAGTCCAGGTACCATTGGCACTACCTTACATAGTGTGCCTATACATAATGTATGCTCATATACTATGCTAGTTAGTGGTAACACTGACCAACCACTACTACATCTCCCTGAAGTGAATAGGCTTTATGCCCTTTGTTGATCTCAAGTGTCTATTCTCATTTTGACTTCCCTCTCTCTCTCTCTCTCTCCCAGCTAGAGATCTCTGTATATTTTGATCTGCCTCATTTGTTGAAGTACTGTTCTTCATAAGATGCTAGAATTCTTCAAACTGTCTTGGTCTTCCATTGACTCCTTATCACTCACTTCCTTTTGGTTTATAGAATCCCAGCTGGATTCGCTCCCTAGTTCAATTTCCATCTCCCTTTCGTATTCTTGTTTGATCTTCATTGGCAACAACATTCTTACCCTTTTTAAATGTTGTATTGTATAAAATATGCACTTTTGGGTACAGATTCTTTATTTTTCTTGTAAACACATTCTTTCATTAATGGAATGTAACAGGGGTCAGCAACTTTTTGGAGAGAGCAGGCCAGAAAGCTATGCAGTATTTCTGAGGAGGGCCATGATATCAAATGTACTATAATAAATTGTCTTCACCTCAGACTGCTCCATCCAGAAGGATGCTTTTATCTAGAATTTTAAAGATAAAAACAACTAAGTTAATGTCATATCATTTAAACAAAGTTCCTTATTTTACTGCAGGAATAACAGGATAACAACTAACACAATCAATAAAAAATGCAAATTCCTTACTACAGTTAATTTGGTGGGCTGGATGTGGCCCAGGGTTTTCTGACCCCTGGAATATGACATGGTTAATGGGACTTAATGCAGACAGACTTTCTAATCTGCCAGCATGTAGTATAGTTCTGTAACTAAGTAATAGTCTTGGTAAGAAAATATTAATCTCATCTCGCTGTGGAAAAAATACTCTCAATCCAATTTTTATAGACTGCACCATTCTTTCTGAAATTCCATTTGATTGTGGATGATATGGTGGGGTTTTATATGGAATACATCCACTTTTCCTTAATCAAGAACACAAACTTTCAACACAAAATTCTGGGGTATTATCTGACACTAATGTTTTCGGTACTCCATTTCTAACAAATATTATGCATGATGTTTACCTTGTACTAGTTTTCCTACTGATTTTCCAGCCAGAAAAATAAAACACAATCCTACACCATTAATGTGCGTGTTGCCCATGTGAACACAAGACCAAGGCTCTCCTTTGGCCATGTGTATACTTTATTCTGGTGAAAACTTCATATTTCAGCACATTTTGGACATTTGTGTGTATGTGATTTTCAACATCACATGCATATCCGGGTCCCCATGCTTCTGTGCAGCTGTAATTCCACAATGCACAGTTATGCACACTTTCTATCACATCTTTCTACAGTCGACTTGTTTAATTTCTTTTATGGCCTTTCAGCTTTTGAACAATTATTCCATTTATTGGTTTTTATTCCAGATACAAATTTACTTGATACTGGGTCTTATAATGCTGCTGAGACAAGTTCATTTATCAGTAGAATTTGTTTCTACCCAGTGCAAAAATTCATCTCCCATATTTTCTAATATGCTGTCTTTTTGTCCCTGTTTAAAATCTAATCTGGATGATGGATCTACATAGGAAATAACATTTCCTTTTACATATTCTATATCAAAATCAAAAACCATTAGCCTTATTTCCTATTTTAATATTCTGGAAGATCTACCTTTTGGTAATTCATTCCTCAGGTTAAAAAAGAATTTATGGGTCTGACAACAAAATTGACAAGCCCTACTAGTTTTCTAAATTATAGCTAAAGCCTCTTTTTCTTAATTTTGAGTTATTAGATTTGGCCAAAGTTAATGCTCTAGAAATATACATGAGTGAGTGTCCTTCCTGGGGTAAGATTGCCAATATGGAATTTTTACTAGCATCTGTAATTAATATAACATCTTTTTCGGAGTCAAAAATCTTGATAACGGTTTTTTGCAACAGTATTTTTCAAATTATCAAATACGGGTTGTATATTAATCCACTTAAATACATTGTTTTTTTTTTTATGCAACCTGGCAAACACTTCAATTAGTTCTGGATATTTGGGTAAGTATTTCCAATAAAAATTAATTAAACACTGGAAGGATTCTAATTTGTTTTTATTAGTAGAAACTCTATGACCTCTAATATTTTCTTTGTCAAACTTCGGTCTGGCAAAATTCTGTCTTTTGAAATTTGGTACCCAAGATATATTTTTTCATAGTTAAATACACATTTATCTTTGTTAATCATCATTCCAGATATCTTTAGTCTATTTAATACCTGGTTGGTTTTTTGTTTCAACTTTTCTTCATTGGTTGCACCCAAATATATGTCATCTTGATATATTATATTTTTTTATGTCTCCTCTTAGAATGTTTTTTATTGCTTTCTGAAAGATGGGACTTGTTTTCAACCCATAAAGCATGCAAGTCCATATAAGCAGTCCAACTGAGGTGATTTCTTTTAAAATTATCATTATTTTGGATTTGATGGTATGCAATTTTTAGATCAATTTTCGTAAAGCATTTCATTCTGGCTAACGAATGTAATATATTTTCAATGTTTGGGATAGGGTAAGAAGCCAAACAAATCTTATGGTTTATGCCTATTTTATAGTCATTACAGATTCTAAATCACTGTTTGACTTCCTCAGAAATACTGCCCATAGAGGACATATTCCAAAATACCTTGTTCAGTCATTTTATGTAGTTTCAAAACTTTTTTCTTTTTACAGTGAAGTTGTAATCTTGTGCAAGGGTTTATTGAGGTTTTGGAGAAAGCACCTGATTACTCTCCTAAGAACTACAGAGGTAATAGGCAGAGAAGGGAAAGAGACAAGCAGTAACAAAATAATATTGCCTCAGAAACCACAGCATAGCAGGTGGTGCAGCAACTTCAAAAAGGAAATGCCCATGGGACCAACTTCACAGAAACACTGAGTCTTGCCAACTGCCCACTGCTGTTATCCCATCACTTTTATTGTCCTGAGGCAGCTTACAAAAACCCAGATTTTGATCAGTTGCAGAGAGGTGAGTATCTAGACATGCCAAGCTGTTCCACTACTAACAGGAGAAAAACACGGATGTAACAAGTGTTGATAGACATGTGTCTGTACTAACATGTGTTCGCTACAAGTTCACCCCGTACAAAGCCCGGGAGCCACTTGATGTAGATGTAGAAAGAAATGTGCAAAATATGTGATAGAAAATACGGCTGATTTAAGAACCACTCATTCTCGGAGCTGAGAGATTTTGAGAGACGAGTGGTCATGCTTTGTGTGTGAAGTTTCATATTAATATTACCAATGGTGATTTGTAAACTAAACTATGAGAAAAACAAGTGGTTTTCCTGGAAAAAGGATTAATCCCAACTAAGAATTTTTGTCAGTCGCTCAAATTTAAACTACAAGCCATTTTGGCTTCCAAGCAGACATAATGTAGGAGGTTAAATTTGATATGAAACTCATACTAGAGTCTGATGGCTCAGTGTCCAGATCGTCCATGGTAGAATTCGTTGAAAAGGCAAAACTTGTATGCAAGATGTACAGTGTAAAACATCTTGAATACATAATCCACTTAAAATTGTCAGGTGGTGTACAAGCAGATGCGAGAATAGGAAAGAGTGGATATTAACCAAATAAAATCTGCATTGTATACAGCTTTTGTGATGGATGATTTCATGGTGTATGAGAAATTTACTGAGTGACAGCTTCATTGTGGAGAATCAGTCAATGTATACTTGGTGGAGTTGCAAAAACTAGTGATATTATTTGGTGGAATAAGTAACTGTGAACTGGCATGTGCAGTCGTAAGGGGATTGCCAGACCAGGTGAAGCAGCTTCTTCACACTTCGACCCGGATGGATGTGCTAGCGATTTACCAGCTGATGGCTTGAACGCGGGCAGTTATGAAGGACGAGGTGATGGAGGACAGTCTGGCAGTTGCAGCAGCATGAATGATGCAAGATGGGACAAGGAGGCTTCCTACTGGACATCCATGTAATACCATATGTCGTCATTGCAACGGTGCTAACCATTTTGCAAAGGATTGCATGAGACTACACGTCGAAAGGTGGAAACCTCCAATACACTGCTATAGATGTGATGAGATAGGCCATATCTTCTGACATTGCCCAGGAAATGAGCTGAAGGAAGAGACTTCAACATTAATCTGCTCTCTGAACTCCATCTGAATGAGGCTCTTCCAGTGATTACTGTATGGATCAATGGGCATAGCCTTGGTTGCTCACGGTAGCTTGTTAGTAGAATGCTTTGTCACTCTTGGAAGAGGAAGGAAGTGGACATGCTCACTGTTGTTGATGAAACCCTTAGGTACTGTGGGGTTCAACTTGGTATGAGCGATAGGTGCTCTTCGTTTATTGAGGTTCTGATTGTAAAAAGTGTTGGTGCCAGGATGCAGCCTTGTCTGACTCCAAGTGAAACCAGAAAGTAAAGTATGTTTAGTCAGATCCTCTAACTGATACAGTGGCATTCATACCATCATGAAATTGGCAAACGATCAGTCAAAAAATATCTGGGTAGCCATACAGGCAGAGGAGCTTCCATAGCATCTCTTCTGACCATGTCAAAAGCCTTTAAGAAGTCCACAAAGACTATGTAGTGAAGTCGATGTTGTACAATGGCCTTTTCTTGCTGCTAT
Organism: Acanthosepion esculentum; assembly: GCA_964036315.1. Classification (NCBI taxonomy): domain Eukaryota; kingdom Metazoa; phylum Mollusca; class Cephalopoda; order Sepiida; family Sepiidae; genus Acanthosepion; species Acanthosepion esculentum. Next base: position 76,998,852 of record OZ038495.1, read on the forward strand.
CATAATGCAAAGCTCATGTCTATGGTAGAGTGGTTAGCGCAAAAGCCCCAATGGCTTGCAGGAAGAACCTCTTTTGATAGGCATTTCAGGTGGCAACTGTGAAAAATTCTGGCTAGTAGTTTACCACCAACAGCAAGAAAGGAAATATGTCCTTCGGTCTATTGAAATATGTTCTTCAGTTAAATGCATTATATAGCATGTGTGTGTCTGATAAAACATCTGCTATGAAATATCTAAAGGTATGTAAGGCAGAATATGTAAATACCAATTGGATGTTTAAATATTTTCAGTTTGGTTTTCAACATTTTGTTCAATAATAATATCAACAGAACTGAAAAAATTAAGGAAGAATTATTACCATGGCAATCCTACTGCAGTCTTTCTAAGTAGCAACAATGACATGGTACCAACCTAATTTTTTCAGTTCTGATGGTTTTCAAATTGAATGAAATGTTGGTAACAAAATAAAAAAATTTAAAACTTCAACTGGTATTGCCAAATTCTATTTTACATATAAATATATCAATGAAGGATATGACTGTGAATGCTGGCATTCACAATGTTAATTTAATATAGAAACCTTGAAGAAACTGAAGCAAATAAAGTAATCACCTCTTATTAATCAATGATACTGAATATTAAAAATGTCCTAAGGGAGGTATCTATGTTTTAAATGCCTTTGTTCTTGTTTGCAATGTTTGCACTTATTGCCAGTCAACTAACCAATGCATTCACTTTTGGGAAACTTACAAACATGCAATGATTGAAAATGACCAATAAGGAGTCTTGCAATTCATTCATAATATTCTCTTTGAAGATGAAATCCATTGTTCATGAGTTGCCTTAAATCATTTGAAAATGCAAATATAAGAAGCACAGGTATATAAGAAGCACATGCCTGATACTGATTAGTTAACCATTGTTCAGAAAGAAAAAGTGATTGGACTTAAATGTTGTCATGCAAACCAGCACTGGTGATATTTCACAACCTGACATTCATGATGGCTTAGCTAAAAACTTCATTTTCAATGTCCTTTGCAACTATATAAGAGCAATGCATTTTGCAATTTCTTGTGTAGCCTAAACAGAAATTGTTGCCACTTTGCTTTCAGGGGTTAAAAACTATCCATTATATATTTCAGTTACCTTCAGTACCTATAAATGAAATGAGTTTGCAATATAACTTATATTTCAGATTATGCATCTTTCATCAGGAATCAAATCCTTTTCATTATTGATAAGTCATGTCAATGTCTACTCTCTGTGTCATTGACAGATGTCAGATGGATGTCATTCAGTTTGACACTACATTTGGAGCAAAGGTGATTCTGGTGGATATTTCCATTAAATGTTATCAATGGTACCACAAGACAGTAAAAATGCATTAATAGAATTTGGTATTAAAAATTTGTCCTCTGGCCTTTTCTCAAATAACACAAAATTAAAAAAATGTATATGCAAGGCAAGACCAGTGAGGATTTGTTGTGCTTTTGATTGAGCTTAGAGATGAAAGACTCTCAGTAGAAGATTAACATTTTGACAATATAAGATATGCAGATAACAATGTTTATGGCAGATACAGAAAGAAAAGTACAGGACCTTAAATTAATACAGGAAATTTTAGCAGTTTTTAGTGGCAAAAATTACATTAATTTGGAATTTTATACAAAAATCAATTTTGTTTTTCATATGTACCCCCCCCCTTATGAAATTTTGAGAAATTAAAATATCACCCACTTCATTTAAAGCAGGATTCCTTGGAGAACTGAAATCATGAATTTTTTTTGTAAAACAGAAGCACTATTTACAGAAAATCTGCTCTGAATTGTAGCATAAAAAATGCAATAAAACTTTTTTAATTGCTTTTATAATTAAGATATATTAAGGACCCTGTTGTCTTAAATTTTTTCAATGAATAATGGATTTTTATAAGAATCATTTTCATTTTTTTAATTAGTATATTTATTAAGTTTTAAATCTTTTAAAATTCTGTATTAATTTCACCTGTTTAGATATTAAGTACTGTAAAAAATCTATTTACTAATCATAAATTGAAAAGCTTAGTACAAATCATCAAACACCAATATTTTTAAAAGAATTTTGTTAAGTGTATAAATGTGCCAATTTTTGTAGATATGGTTGTTCATACAGGACATTATCAGAAAATAAAAGTGGTAACTATAGTAAATTTAAAGCCAAAATATCTAAAATTCAATAAAATTATGGAGAATATTTTCCTAATTTTTAAGAATGCTTAAAAATTATATATAAAAGGCCCTCATGTCATATTCAATTATTTTTTTTACAGATAAAGCCTCTGTAGAACAACATTAGAAAAATATCAATCTGTCATCAAGCTGTCAACACATCAAAAGATTTAATAAACAGCTACCGACATGTTAAAAAAAAGCATTTCTAAGATATTTTAACCTTAAATAATAGTTGTTCCAAATTAGATTAATTATACTTTAAATCAGCAAATATTCCTCAAATAATGTTTCAGAAAAGTATATTTTATTTTTGGAAGAGTTTTTAATAAAGAGAATTGCATTACACTAAAGAATGGATAAAAATGGCCTAAAATCAGATTTTTTAGCAAAAAAAATCTCCTTCCAGTCAATTTAAATTAGTTTTGAAATAGACCAAAGTATTTTGCTTATTGGAAATATTAAATTCAATCTGTTGGTTTGAAATTAAGACTAAAATAAAAGCTTCAAGAAAGATTTTTCATTTTTAAAAAATTCAGCTTAAACCTTAGGTATTGTGAATCTGTGGAGGTACCCAATCAAAAGAAATTTTACTTCAGAATTTTTTCTTGTTAATTTAAGACTTGATTGCCTTACCTTCAGTAACAAAGCTGAAAATAATTAGTGATGTAATAATCACTGCCAAGTGCATTCTGACGACCCAGTAAATTCTTGGAAGTAATCTGCAAAAAAGAAATCATAAAAATGTTTTTTTGATATCAGGGATGTAGACAGAATCATTACCAAAAGAAAAATTAGTTATAACTTGATGTCTTTGTGAGCAAGATAAAAGTTGCAATGTACAAAGAGTCACAGATGCTGTGAATGATGAGGATCTGACCCCAACACCCTATTTGGAGCGGGTGAAAAAAAAGTAATTTTAATATAAAGAAATTTTGTTTTATAAAAAATATAATACCAATAATCATAAATGTTTTGTGTTTTTCTTTATGAAAAAAAAAAGTTATGAATCAAATATAAGTGAAAAATGTCTGCTCTATATTGAAATCTCACTCCCCAATTCCATGCAAATACTGTCAGTTGTGATTTCTCTGTTTGAACTGTACCCACATCAAATTCCTGCATCTTCCCTTGGTCATATTTCATAAATGAAAGCAAATTATAAATCTGGTTATTCTATTGTCGGATTAGGTTGTAGCACCTGAAGTGTCAGATTGATAGTCATTCATGATTTAGTGCCATTGAGGCAGATTTAAGTAGGTGTGAATAATATTGTACCATTTTTTATTGTAAATCTAGTTATTCTATTGTTGCATCTCATTTGTCAGACCCATTTGGCATAAACTATATTTATTCTATCTTCTTAAATCTGTTGTTTATTAGGCAAGTATGATAACACTTTTGTATGAATTTAAATTGGAAGTCAATATGCTTGAAAGAGGAAGAAACATCAAATTAGCATTTGGAAAAGAAACTCTTAATGAAAGAACAAAATAAAGATTATTTCAATAATTCCACTCCAAAGATGAGAATAACCAAAGATCAAGACAAATTGAGAAAAATAATAGAAACCTACAATAACTCAAACACTTTCAGTAAATGTTTTAGATTCTCTTATGACCATTTTGAGATGACTTATCAGTTTTCCCTTACAACAATGACAATCCATTTCTGAAATAGGTTATTACTTAGGTTGAAAAAATGGGTTCTTCATGTCATTAATAACAACGCTTTAAATTTAAAACAGTTTGATTTTTAGAGACTATGTTCAAAAAGTCTGAAAACATCCAACTTTTCTTACAATGTGATCTCATGTATACATATAAATGTAGAGATAAAACTTAGACAATGAGATTAATAAATTCTCAGGTCAATTAAAAAATCTTGAGAAAAGATTTTCAAATTAAGTATGACTCAATGTATCAGATCATTGAAAAAGTTTGTGCTCAATTTACATTGTTAATATGAAATGACAATTTTACACTGACATTTATTTTGATGTTGATTTTTGGTGTGTTCTAGATTGAAACCTTTCTTCATTCAATTGTGAGTCAAACTTTGTTGAATGTTGACATTTTGTCCACAAATGATTACCTTAAAGATGGAGGATGAAAAGTTTCACTTTTGCTCTATGAATTTCAGAATGGAGTAAGTCGGTGTTGGGACTTTGACAAAAAACATTCAGTAGGTTTATTTGGATTGTGTTCCAGCTCTTTGGATAGTAAAAAGTGGTGTGGTAGATTTAGTCAGGGTAATTTTAATCTAAAAGATTAATGATGCTACAGGTGACCTTTCAACATCGATGAAGATGCTCTGCTTGCCATCGGGAGATTGCTAAGAGTTGAAGAATCTTGGGTTCAAGTAAAAGAAGATATTGGTAAATCAAAAAGATGTCATTTTACACCACAAAAGTGCAAGACCACATGTTGCAAAACAGACCTTGAAGAAGCTGAAAGAATTGAAATGGGGAAACTCTCCAGCACCCACCATATTTGCCTAATTTTGTGCTTTCAGATTTTCATTTGTTCCAATCTCTACAGAACAATTAAATGACAAAATATTTGACTCTGTGCAGTCAGTCAAAAACTACCTCGACCTTTTTCCAATAAAAAATGCTTTTTACAAAAATGGCACCAAAAAACTTGTAGAGTGATGGGAGACAGTTGTTAAAAACAATTACGTACTTTCTTTTTTGAGTATGTAAAATGCTGTTTTTAATTTTCTAATCAGCCACAAAATTTTGCAGTGATCTAATACCAGTCAATTGCTACTTGATGTCTTTGAAAATAAAGTGGTGCTCTTTTATCTACTGTTTCAGTTTTACCCAAAGACAGGAATATCTGCCTGAAATCAAAGATCACACTGTCATGTGCATTGGCCTACTCAATCTTTCTGTACATTTTCAAATCCTAGACATTATCATCAGAATTACAGCATTAAAAATCCAAGTATAAGATGCTACAGAATCATTGGAAACATCACCTATGTAGACCACATTACAAATACCACAGCGCAAGACACCATCAAATGAATGATAAGCCCATTGCAGGTCACCATATCCACCATCAAGAAGACATGTTGAAATGTATGGCTACTATAAGAGCCAATAATCTTTCTACTGACATCCTACAAGGTACCACTTTAAGGAAAAAAGAGGAGGCAGACAGAAAAAATAGGATGCCTACATCATTAAGTGGACTGGAAGATCATTTTCAGAGACTCATACACTGAAACACAACAGACACGAATGGAGGGAGCTAGCCAGGTGTGACACAGCAACCCTACGACCACACTCGGTTATGGGATTGAAGATAATGATGATTCAGTCACCCACAGTCAACTCCAGCAACCCCCCTGCCAAAGAAAAAACATATCTTTTGATTCCTAAAGATTACAAGAGTTAGTGATTTTGACATTTTGGGCAGGCTAGCTGCAAAGGGCTTCCTTTAAGAAATCAATATAAAAATTAAATTTTAAGTTAACAATTAAATTAAAAATTTCAATGTCAAATTCTAAAGTTAAATGAGCAAAAAGTTTAATATTATTTCAAGATTATTCAGAAATGAAACTAGGAGAAAAAATATTTTATTTTTCTTAGCAAAGTGCCAATTTATCAGTTCTATGCTGATGAAAGAAATATCTCTGATCGCTATACATATTTGGTACATAGAAGTTAGAATTCAAATAAGGAGGTAGATAGGAAAGAGAATTTTCAAATGACAGGACGAACACATTCACATCATAATGCACAAACACGTATATATAAGTAAATATATGAGGATGCTAATACAAGGATGTATATTCACAAAGGAAATAGAGGAAGGAAAAATTAAAAAAATTAAAATAAGACGAAAAATAAAGACAAACATATATAAAAACTACATTTCTTTTTTTTTTTTTTAAAGCTTATCACCCCAAGCAAGGCTGGAAGCCACTAGCACGCAAGGGGTTACAGAAGGTTTGGAGGAAGAGCAGATAGGAGTGGTAAAGGAGAGGATGTGGAGAAAAATAGTGGATCGATCAAGGCAAGGGGATTACAGAAGATTTGGAGCGAGAGCAGATAGGAATGAAAGATGAAAGGATGTGGAGAAGGGAAGTGGATAGATCAAGGCAACTGGAGATGTCGATTGACGTTACACTTAAATAGTTGGAGATTGTATTTGTCAGGGAAACAGGAATAAGGAAGGGAGTTCCACAGGCGAGATGTGCGAGACATGAAGCGATTGGAGTAGAAGAGATGTCTACATCTAACAGTTTCAACGGTGAAGGGGTGGGAACGGGATGCCAGCCTCGTAGGACGTTTAAATTCATGAGGCCTAGGAACCAGCGAAAGCAGCTCATCGGAGCAATTACCGTGAAAGTATTGTAAAAAAGACAGAGCGAGGCAACGTCGCGTCTGTGAGAAAGCGACTGCAGACGAGATGACAGATCAGGGCCAAGTACATTGCATATCCGTCTCTGGATCTTATCAAGAACCCTGAGGCAAACAGCAGGGCTCCAGACCATATATGGCAGCAATACTTCATGCAAGGGCGAATGGTCGATTTATAGATTTGGAGGATCGATTCCGGGGAGAAAAATTTCCTGGCTCGGCACAGGGAGCCAACTTTCCTTGCGGTGGATGATGCAATTGACTCGATGTATTTGTTCCATCTCAGATCAGCGGACAGCGTGAGACCGAGCAGCCGCAGAGAGGAGCTCTCGAGAAGTTGGTCTTCAGACATTCTAATGGGATGCAGGGATGGATCCCTGTGGTGGTTAATAGAGAGCAGTTTTGTTTTAGAGGCGTTAAAGTTAACCATCCATTTCTTGCCCCAGTTCACAACCGATTGGGGGTCCTTTTCTAATCGAACTGACAGGTTAACTTTGTCAGCATCACTAGATTTGTGCTTGAGGCAGGAGTAAATTGTGGTTTCGTCCGCATAGATGCCGACTTGGGAATCTATGGCGTCAGGAAGGTCGTTTATGAATATGAGGAACAGAGTAGGGCCTAGGATGGAGCCTTGAGGAACACCTCTGTTAGTGGGATAGGAGCTGGAGATGAATCCATTGAGAACGACCTTCAATTCACGGTTTGACAGGAATGATTGTATTAGGTCAAACAATCGACCTGTAATACCATAATCCTGGAGCTTGCGAGGAAGGCCGGCATGCCAAACTCTATCAAACGCTTTGGAGATGTCTAGGGCCACGGCACGAGCTTCACCGTTATGAATAGCTTGGTAGACAAATTCAGTGATGGCCGTAAGCACATCGGCTGTAGATCGGGCAAAGCGGAAACCATACTGCTTGTCCAAGAGCAGATCATAGGATATCAGGTGATTAATCACTTCGGTGTTGATAAGGGCTTCGAAGACTTTGCCGAAGAGGGGTAGGAGACTGATTGGTCTATTATATATACATTAATACAGGCTCTAATTTGGGACCAGAGAAAATCTCTCTTATATCCGGTTTTCTCTTATATCCGGTTTTCTCTTATATCCGGGTCTCTTATATCCGTGTTACACTGTATATATATATGCACACATATATATGCACATGTATGCATAGATAACAGTAACAAATTCTGAGTCCATGTAAAATTAATGTATAAATGGTCACAAATATTCAATATCAAATTAACTATGTCAGATTAAAATGCTAGTAAATAAGGGTAGGTTATAATTAACATCGATGGACACATAGCAATAAAAAAATAAAAGAACCAAAGGATACTAATATTACTAACTTACAATACCATTATATTAACATTCATTATATTATTACTTATATTGCAAGGTAAAGAGTGAACTAAGTCTACAGTTATGGTAAGTTCATTCCTTTGGTTTAAGAGATTAATCCTGTCCTTAAATATAATAATTTCCAATTAAGACAAAGACAAGGATAACATGATGCATATAGAGACAAAGATAACATGATGCATATAGAGAATTACAGGTTCAAGTCCTTCTAAGTAGTTTCCAGTTAGCTGTAGGAGTTTTATTTTTCTCTTTTAAACTTCAAAAGTACTTCGACAACGAAGTATTATCTTTATAAGCACTATTGTTAAAGGATAGTTCATTTTGATACCATCTTGTTTTAAATGAGTTTTTAGTGCTTTCAATATAGAATTTTTTAATACTCAGGTTTTCAAATGTAGAAATAGTACTAAAATAAACTGGAGAACTAGCTAAGCAATTATTTTGTAGTGAGCAGTCTTTGGAATTCCTACAGTTACATCGGCTGGTATTAGTATTATTATAATTATTATCATTTACTGCACTACCCGTCGTCGGTACTCGGCATTATTTCTAACTTAGATCACCACAAGGCTACCGGTGGTGACGGAATACCAGCCATTGTCCTGAAGAAATGCGCACCTGAACTGGCGCCTGCCCTCTCTAAATTTTACAACCGCTGCCTCAAGGAGTCCTGTTTTCCTGACTGCTGGAAGTCCTCAACCATTGTTCCTGTCTTTAAGAACTCTGGCGACCCCTCCAACCCTTCCAATTACCGTCCTATCAGTCTCCTGCCCCTCTTCGGCAAAGTCTTCGAGGCCATTATCAACGTCGAAGTGATTACTCACCTGATATCCCACGATCTGCTCTCAGACAAGCAGTATGGTTTCCGCTTTGTCCGATCTACAGCCGATGTGCTTACGGCCATCACTGAATTTGTCTACCAAGCTATCCATAATAACGGCGAAGCTCGTGCCGTGGCCCTTGACATCTCCAAAGCATTCGATATGCCGGCCTCCTTCGCAAGCTCCAGGGTTATGGTATCACAGGTCGATTGTTTGACCTAATACAATCGTTTCTGTAAAACCGGGATTTGAAGGTTGTTCTCAGTAGATTCATCTCCAACTCCTATCCCACTAACGCAGGTGTTCCTCAAGGCTCCATCCTTGGCCCTACTCTGTTCCTCATATTTATAAACGACCTTCCTCACGCCATAGACTCCCAAGTCGGTATCTACGCTGATGACATCACTATTTACTCCTGCCTCAAACACAAATCTAGTGAGGCGGACAAAATTAACCTGGCAGCTCAAATTGAAAAGGACCTCCAATCGGTTGTGGACTGGGGAGAGAAATGGATGGTCAACTTTAACGCCTCTAAAACAAAACTGCTCTCCATTAACCACCACAAGGACCCATCCCTGCATCCCATTAGAATGTCTGAGGACCAACTTCTCGAGAGCTCCTCTCTGCGGCTGCTCGGTCTCACGCTGTTCGCTGATCTGAGATGGAACAAATACATCGCGTCAGTTGCATCATCCACCGCAAGAAAAGTTGGTTCCCTGTGCCGCGCCAGGAAATTTTTCTCCCTGGAATCGATCCTCCAAGTCTATAAATCGACCATTCGCCCTTGCATGGAGTATTGCTGTCATTTATGGTCTGGGGCCCCTGCTGGTTGCCTTAGGGTTCTTGATAAGATCCAGAGACGGATATGCAATGTGATTGGCCCTGATCTGTCATCTCGTCTGCAGTCGCTCTCTCACAGACGCGATGTTGCATCGCTCTGCCTTTTCTACAAGTACTTTCACGGTAATTGCCCCAAGGAGTTGCTTTCGCTTGTCCCTAGGCCTCATGAATTTAAACGTCCTACGAGGCTGGCATCCCGTTCCCACCCCTTCACCGTTGAAACTGTTAGATGTAGACGTCTCTTCTACTCCAATAGCTTCATGTCTCGCACATCTCGCCTATGGAACTCCCTCCCCTATTACTGTTTCCCTGACAAATACAATCTCCAACGGTTTAAGTGTAGCGTCAATCTTCATCTCCAGTTGCCTTGATCTATCCACCTCTCTTCTCCACATCCTTTCATCTTTCATTCCTATCTGCTCTCACTCCAATTCTTCTGTAATCCCCTTGCCTTGATCGACCTTGCGTCCTTCTCTCTCTCCACATCCTCTCCTTTACCACTCCTATCTGCTCTTCCTCCAACCCTTCTGTAACCCCATGCGTGATAGTGGCCTCCAGCCTTGCTTGGGGTGATACACTTAAAAAAAAAAATGTCTTGCTTTTTGAATTTTTATATTTGTTGAAACTTTATTATTGATTTTTAATGATTTTCTCAAGGTTGTCTGCACAACAATAGCTTAATTTGAGTGTATTTTTATTAAATATTTTACTAAGCAGATTAGTTTTAGGAAAATGTTTATTAATAAGGTTTAAGAATTTTTGTCCTAATTTAGTTTTAACCATTAGGCTGAAAGGGTGTAAACCAAATGATCTTCCTAGATCTTATTATGGTAATAAATAATGGGATCTCTGTACTTAATAGTAGTGTGTTTATAACCACTATTTTTAAGGACAAAGTTGTAAAATTTACTATGCTTATTAAAGACCTCTTTGCTAGAAGAGTTTGTGCTGATTCTAAATTCTATGGAAGAGGGTATGTGTTTAATAACTGACAGGGGATGATTAGAATTAAGGTGTATTTATACAGGGTTTGAATTAACCTTCATAAAAGGTTAGAAAGAACTATTGTTGAGGTCTAGGGCAACATCTAGAAAGTCTACCTGTTTAATATTGGTAATCTTAACTAAGATTCAACTCCCTATTGAACATTTTCCTAATGCAGTTTAACTTAATTTTAATAGAATCCTTAACTATTAACAAGCCATCATCTCTATATAATCCAATATTTTTAGTATCTATGCAATCATAGGCACTTAAACTATATTAAAATAAATAATCCCCAAAGGTCGGAGGCCTCAGCAGAGTCTAATGAACTCTTTTCTCTCTCTATCCCTCTCTATTTTTCTCTTTCTATACTTCTCTCTCAATTAACAAGAAGGCAACCCTGAAAGAAAGAGGAAGAAGAACTCAGATAAGATTGAACCTGGCTGAAAAACGCTGGAAGTTTACAGGACCAGAGTCTACTAATTTGTGACTGAAAACTACCAAAAAATAGGGAGGCTCCATGCATAAATTCCCTATATAAAATAAAATGAAAAAGGAATGCTGGAAAAGAAAATAATTTTGACCAACCAAAAAAATTAACACCAAGATTTGAGATGTTAGACAAAACTGAGCTTTGTGCCAGGAAATCTGGATCCCCATCAAAAGGAATATAAGCTGACAAAACCTGGCAACCTGGGAAAGTGACTTTTAGAGAAACCGGTCATGTGTGACATGTGAAGAAGTAATTAAGGGATCATCTGCTAATCATTTCTACCCTGCTTAGGGCTGAGAAAAACACAGTAGATTGGCACTGACCTATTTCTAAGATAACTACGACTGCTATCAAGTGATGACTTTCCAAATTCTCAAATACCAAATCGAAACAAACTTTCTCCAAACTACTACCGATATCTACCTTATAAACGAACATTTTGTTACACCAAATATCAAAGGACTCACTCTAAAGCAAATAAATAAAAATATATTGTTTATACTTTATACTCTGGATCCAAGTTCATTTTTATTCCAAAGTTTCTGGTAAATAAATAACTAGAACAACCGCTACCATACTAAAGCTGCTTCAGATTTTTGAAATACTATGTCAAATAGAAAGGAAATGAGACAGGAAGATTACATTGCACCACTCTTACAAGTGGAGAAGGCTTTCTTGCTAACCTGCCTTGAAAATCATTCATAATACTGACTCTTCATTTGTACTTGAACACTAAATTATCACTAGTAATAAAAAAAATATACAAACTGAGGTAGGCCCTAAGAGTTTAGCTTAGACTGACACAAGGCCAGTATGGAGATCAGGAAGATTGTGTTTCATTGGTCTACTACTGTGTAGAACATGTTTGGCTTCAAAATTAACATATCTTTGCTTATTACTTGGGCTTAAATTGACATTTTATACTGGTGGAAAAGGAACAATTATCTCAGCCATAACATTGATAAAATTTTACCTTGATTTAAATTTGTACAATTTAACAGCTAATATCTTGTGACTTTTTACATTGTTTTAGTTTTGTTGTGAACAGAAATGAGTTTTTAGAAAACTGGAATAGTTACTACTTACCAATTTCTCAAGATGTTTTGAACCAGGAAGCAAATTACAATCTATGGTGAACACAATTATTGCCTTTTATATCATAAGGTGAAGCATTAGAAAACTACCAATGCAAATATTTAAACTAAATTTAAACTTAAAATAATATTGACTGAAGCAAGGAACTGTCATTTTTTATATTACTTTTTAATTTACTTAGAGATAGACAGAATAAGTCAATATTCGAAGAATAAATATGCAGGTGATAAAGAAAACATTTACAATGGATACAAGCTGGTCTCATGTTTATTCAATCCATAAAAGATCAACTTTTGTAAACAGAAAAATAAAATTGATGAATCTTGAATGCAAAGTTGAGATTTCAGATGAACAAAATTTATCGTTTGATTTATTTAACTCATTTCAAATACGACAAGTTCAAAGCGTTCATGTCTGTCTCAGTAGGATTAATGCCTGCCTCTTTGGCAATGTCATAGTCTCAAATACATTAATACTATAAACATGATAATTTTAACAGGAGGTGATCAAATTGATTGTACACTTGAATGGCTTTTGATTCTGACATTGACATTGGGTTTTAAGCATATCCATCAAAATGCTGGGCTGACATTGAATTAATGTTTATAATGAGCTGAATTTTTTTATCAGATCTGACCAATGTATATGTAATAATGCAGTGGTTAATAAGTTTGTCTCCAAAGTAAATGATTGCATGCTTGATCCTTACTGAACATAGATGTTCTATAGATGTGGTCTTATGCCAGATTGGTGAGTGCTGCATATTTTCTGTCTATCTTCATGGAGGAATATCTTTCCTTAATTCTCTATATTCAAATCTGAGCAACATTGCAAAGACAGCCAACCCAAAATGATTTTTATTTGTACAAAAATGATTATCATTTATAGATTTAGATTTAATAACCAAGCCACGGATCAGTTTGATCAGTTTTCTTGTTAAATATCAGTGCAGATACTTTTGGCAACATAAGAGGAAATAAATGTATTGAATACAGTTGTAGTTACTACAGTTTTAGTAACAAGGTAACAGATATAGTTTCAAACCTCTCACTGGCACCTATATTCAGTGTTCAAGCCAGGAATCTGAATTCTGATTTTCCAAGTAGTCAAGCACTTTCTACTTGGAATTTTGTTACAACAACATTAACATTTGTGCTGGAGTAACTAATGATTTCATAGGTAGTGATCTAGTAATTTGGTTCATCCCCAAATAATGATTTCATAGGTAGTGATCTAGCAAATCAGGCATACCCAACTAATAATTCCATAGGTAGTGATCTAGTAAATTGGGCATCCCCAACTAATGATTTCATATGTTGTGATCTTGCTAATCGTCAACCCCAACTAATGATTCCATAGGTAGTGATCTAGAAAATCAGGTATCCCCAACTAATGATTTCACAGGTAGTAGTCTAGCTAATTATTAAGTAGTACTAAGTAGCAGAGAAAATAGAAAGAATGTCTAGAAATCAAAACAATAGAAAATATTTTTAATTTTTGGGGGTAGGGATGGAAATTATGAAAACCTAATATGTTAACAAATGAATTGGGAATCTTGAACCTTGTTGATTTATTGTGTTTATCTATGTTTATAATATAAGCAAAATATTCTTGAAGTCCAATTGTGTCATCATTAGCTGCCTGAGGGTGGGGAGCATTTCTCAACTTTGTAACTACTTGGAATGTGGCTGAATCAATACAAGTATCCAAGCAAAGGTGACATAGACAGAGGCAAAGACAACTCAGTCAGATCAGGCATTAAAGACCCAATCCCCTTGTCAGAAAACCTAAGCTATATTTCTTTCTCATGGAGTCACAGAATTGAAAACACCCAGCAACAACATGTAAGAAGGAAACAAACTAAACAAAACACTGAATTAAAGGGGATTTCATTTTTGTATATGGCATGCAACACACGTGCCTCGTAGTCGGAGAGAACAGTGAGGTAAGAGGCTTTCTCACAGCTAACCACTCTAGCTAGTTCGTTTGATGTTTGCCAACCATAGTGAACCCTTGTCTATCTATGCTACACAGTAGGGATGCTACGATTGATGGGAGCATATGGTGCTGTTATGATAGGCAGGCAGAAAAGACGTGGACACGTTCAGTATGAAGAGCCAAAATGCAAAATCCAATAATACTGTTTTTTATTTTTTTAATTGTATTTTTACATCAAATAATTTTGCATTGAAACAATTTAAAATGGAAATATAAAAAAATTTAATTTGATCAATATTAATAAAATTTATCATAAAATATTATTGCTATTTTGGCTACTGGAACCATTAATATTATAGTTTATTTTTTGCTTGCTCTATCAATTATTGACCTAAATGATCAAAGCATTGCTACATGATGTAGCAAATTTCTGTGTTAAGAAGTGACACTTGAGTCTTGCCTTAAAACAATGTTTTGTTCTAGATTAAAGGGATTTAATTTAAGGACTAAATTTGTAATTAAAAAGTAAAAAACATGCTACAACTTTTTTTAAAGATTTATATAGAACTTATCATAGTGGTTGTAGTGAAATTAGATGTTCAATGAAAATAAATAATGCAATTATGAAATAAAAACATAAAAATGCATTTTAGATAATTTAAGTGTCTTCTGTAAAGTTGAATTTTCATTTTATTTGAAAGCTTATAGTCTAAAGCTAATCCCTAAAAAAGAAAAATAATTTTTTACATCTTCAAAATAAGTTTTTCAGACAGTCATTGAGCTTCAATTTATGATGAAAACAAATATAAAAATTCAATCCTAGAGACTTGTTTCAAAGTAAATTAGTAAATTTAAGGATTAATTAACTGGATTTATTTACTTTTTGCTCAAAACAGTGAAACTTTTATGAAAGTTAGAAGGAACAATTTAATTTTGTGTTGCTGTTTCTTCTTTATATTTCTTGTCACAGGTGCACAGGATGACATACACAAAATCCTTAATCATGTTCTCCTCTAAGGGTGGTCTTACTTGGAAGAGGTGTCTACATAGAGTTGAACCACTTCTGAAGGTTGTACTGATGTTATATAGACTACAGATCTTTTGTATATATTTCCGATAAGCCCTTCACATAGGGTGGTCAGACAAAGGCTGTTTTCTGAGAGTTGTTTTCATCTTGTACCCTATCCTAATTGGTGGGGTCTGCCCTCATTTATCTAGAGTAGTTGTTGCATTGTAGGATACTGCTTATATTAACCATTTCTTCTTCATATGTCTCTGGGTTGACCCAGATAACTCAGGATGCTTACTTTATTTAATAAAACACATTATTTCTTTCAGATTAGGCAGGAAATATTTCTAAAGAAACAAACTAAAAACAATTACTTGTAATTTTTCAGCACAATTTTGAATTTCATCCAGCTGCTGTTTGTGGAAAGAGATTTTTATCATTAAATAAAGACAGATTTGAAGATTCAAAAACATAAAGTTTCATGCTATTTTCAAGTGGGAACATTTTTGTTAAAAAATTCATTTTTTTCTATCTTTGCAATTGTTATTAGTTTTGCACATAATTTAGAAAAGGACATCATTTAATGATTCTGTGACTGCAATTAACAAACATCTATTAAATAAGTCTTTATCAATTTTTTTTCCATTTTTTGTAGTATATTCTTTAGTTTAAAACATTTTAAAAACAATAATAAAAAAGACCACATTGGGTTCAATTAAATATTTTCTGACATGAAAATCTTAAGAATATAATGAACAAATAAAAGCTATGAATTAAACTCAGAAGTTTTGAATTTCTTTCTTAATATTCCTAATGTAGTATAAAATCTAAAATTATTCTAAGTTTCATAAAAGTTTATAGATTAAATATTATATATCAAACTATTGGTTCTATAAAATTAAAGAAAATTTACTTTTAAACATAAACGATACCCATTTTTAGAGTGTCGGTTTTGCTCCTCCATACTTATTTAAATTTTATGTGCTCTTTTTAAAAGTGGGTGTGACAGTAGAAGACCACTGTTTTGGCCTATGACCTTGATGACAGCGCACAGGCACTGTACATAAATAAATGTTATGTTTTAAGCAAAAAATTAGTATTATTTTTGTAAAATTAAATTAATTCATAAATTAGGTACCAACAAAAAAAAAAATGTTATCAAGATTTTCTAAAAAAGTAACATTTCTAAAATAATTCCATTTATTTGTGAATAAGTCCTAAAAGTTTCATTAAAATCCAATTATTTGAGTTTTGCAAGCATTTCCAAATCAATGTGTTTTTCACCACAAAAAAGGGTGTTAAAATTTACTATACTAATCTTGCCACCACCCCACCCCACACCACGCCCCACACGGACACAAGAAAAAACAAAATTTTTAACAAAAATTCCAACCTTCTGAAAAGGATAAAAAATATAATTTAATAATCAAAAAAAATTCTTTATAATAACAAAGTTTTTGATGATAAAACTTTGTTTTTAAGTTTGGGGCATTTTTTCATCCTGATATGTTCATTTTTGTAGCAAATCTGTGGTGGCATTTACCCTTCTTCTTTATATGCTCAGGACGTAGGCTCATGGCTCTCCACAATTTCCTGTCGTTTGTAGCTTTTAATAAATTTTGTATTTCAGTTATTTCTCCTAAACCCCGTTCCGCTGTTGATTTATTTAAGCTCAGCAAGTATTTTATGTGCTGTTTTCCCCTGTCCAGCTTACCTTCAATTTGACCTGGGAATATCAGATGTTCGCTCCATAGTATTCTCATCATCCTTCTGTAGAACCATATTTCTGCTGCTTCATGTCTTATCATTTTTTAGATTGTCCAGCATTCACTGCCATATAGGAAAACAGATATCATGTAGCAGTTAACAACATTTTCCTGTTCCTTAATACTCTGCTTAGCTTTTGGAAGGCACCTTTGGCTATCCCAATGCACCTTCAGACTTCAGTGCTGCACTCTGTCTTCTTGCAGTTTATGTTTAGTCCTTTCTTCTCGCTTTCCTTCACTAACTTTAGTTCATGTAGTTTCCTTTCCGTGTCTTCTGTTAACACCGTGTCATCTGCATATCTTATGTTGTTAGGATTGTGGCTGCCAATACTGAATCCTGATAGGACACCATATTCTTTCATAATGATCTCGCTGCAAAAGTTGACAAAGTCTGATGAGAAGACGCATCATTATTTTACACCCCTTTCTATTTTTGTTTATCTGCTGAACTCATTTACTCTCCATATGCAAGCGGTTTGCTGCCAGTATAGGTTCTGGATTATTCTAATATCATTCCAAAATATATGAAGGTTGCTGAGTAGTTCCAGTAGATCTTGTGGCGTACTTTTTCGAACGCCATTGCGTAATCTATGAAACACAGGTAGACGTCCTTCTGCATTTGTACTGCTCTTTCTGATAATATTCTGAGCATAAATATCGCGTTCATTGTGCCAGTATCTTTGACAAACCCGCATTGTTCTTGTCCTACTTCCGGTCTGATTCTGCTGCATGCTCTATTAATCAGAATTCGGATGAGTTTTGTTAGATGGCTCATTAGACTGATTGCCCTATGCAGATCACATTCGTTTGCATCTGGTCTTTTAGGTAGTGCCATGAAAATACATCTACTTATGTCTTCACTATTGTTGTAGATTGCATTTATTATTTCTGTAATCTTGTCTATGCCGAGGTCATCTAAGGCTGCCAGCATCTCTATTACGATTCCGTTTCGCCTTGCCGTTTTGTTTCTGTTCAATTTGGCCAGTGTAGATTGCATTTCAGTTTTTAATATTTTCAATCTGTCGATATTTCTGTGTATTGCCGGTTGTTTTCTTTCGTCGTGGATGATTTTTCCGATATATTCTTTTCGTTTTTTTCTTTCCCTAATATAATCGTTCTGTCTTTGGATTTTAAGCATACTCTTGATAAACATGTCTTTTGTCCTTTTAGGTCTCTCATTTTTTATGCATATCTCCTTTATCTGTGATACTTATTCTTTCTATGTCTACACAATTTATGTTTAACCATTCCTCTTTAGCCTGTCTGAATTTGTTCCTTATTTCTTTGTGTAGTGTTTTTGTTCTGTTCCGTGTCTTGGCATTGTTTTTTGTCTTCTTCCCATCATGCCGAAAATCTCATCTGTCATCCATTCAGTTTTTCTTCTTCGTCTATTTTCCTTTTGGATGATCGCGTTTGCTGATGTTACTAAAGCTTCTCTTAATGTGTCCCATTTCGAGTTTCCATTTTCATTTTGTCCATTGTATTTCATTTTCACACTCTCCATATATTTCTCCTTCAGTTTCGGGTTGTTCAAGAGTCTGTCGTATTGTGATTTGGGTTCTGCCTTCATCCTCTTCAATTTCCGTAGTTTTATTCTAAGTTTATACATAACTAGGAGGTGATCGCTTCCACAGTCGGCACTTGGATAGATTTTGCAACTTACAACTGCATTCCCCAATCTCTTGTTGATAATTAATGCGTCCTGGCATACTGTCAGTTATCTGAAAGAACTCGTCATTAAACTGAAAGGAAAGCCTGTCAACATATCCATCATATTTGTGTATGTACCGACAGCTCAAAGTACGGAAGAAGAAATCGAAAAGTTCTAGTCTACACTTAATGTAAATCGGAAGGAATTATAACTGCAATGAGAAATCTGAATGCCAAAGTATACAACGTTTAAGGATGGTGAAATAGTTGGCAAATTCTAACTAGGGACCCGTAATGAATGCAGAGAAAAATGTGTCCAATAGTGTACGGCAAATGACGTGGTAATAGCCAATACCTGGTTTCAAGAACACCCAAGACTAATATGGACATGGAGAAGCCCAGGAGGAGAAAGAAAAAACAAATCAGCATCTACCTTAAATTTACTAATTTACTTTGAAACAAATCTTTAAGGCAATAACTGGATTTTTAAGAGATTAACCGTTTTAATTTTTGCCTGTAGTTCGACGAGTTGATGTATGACTGGGCTAATGTTTTAAAAATGTGTAAAAAACTTATTTAAATAGATAAAATTGTATTAAAAGAAAATTGGTATTTTTGTGGTTACAGGTTACACAAAATAGTAATCTATTCGAAACAAGGAAAAAAAGAACAAAAACAGAAGCCATATACATTTAATATTTATTTTATTTTTATTAACAAAATGAAAATTAAGTTTGTATATTCAGATCTGTTAGCTGTCTTGTGTACATCGAGTAAACTGAATCCCGATTATAAATAAACAATGCAAAAACAAAACCTCATTAATAAAAGTATGTAGCGAATCCCGATAAAAATAAAATATGTAAATAAAAATAAAAAGAATTCACATTAAAATAAGGAATCTCTCTCTCTCTCTCTCTCTGAACTTCTCTTCTTATACTTCTCTTAACTAACGAGAAGGCAACTCCAAAATAAAAAAGGAAAAAGAAAAGACGGAATCTGACCGAAAAACGCCGGAAGTTTGCATGATCAGAGCTTATTTGTGACTGAAAAATACTAAAAATCAAGGTGGCTCCACGCATAACTTCCGCTATAAAAAAATGAAAAAGAAATATCGAAAAACTGACACAAAGAGACTTTTGATGTTATTTGAAACCAAATGTTCTGCCAGAATCACAGAGCCTGATCAAACGGATATAAATTGACATCTTTGAGCTAAAAGAGACTGCAAGAGTGACAAACAGAGACGTTACCCGGAGAAACCAGCCATGCGTGACGCGTGAAGTAGTAGTTAAGAGGTCATCTGCTAATCATATTTCTGTCTTGCTTAGGGTCGAGAAAATCAAAGTAGAGTAACACTGACCTATTTCTAATATTACTACTGTCCTTCTCATGGTCTGACTTCAAAACTACCATTAACAGACATTTCTCCAGACTGCTACCAATATCCGCCTTATTAACGAACTTTTTGCTACACCGAATACCATAAGGACTCGCTCATCACTCTAAAGAAAATAAATAAAAATATATTGTTTATTTTATACCCTTGAGTCAGTTCGTGTTATTCCAAAGTTTCCAGTAAACAGAATCCTACCAACACCACTAACCACGTTGATGAACTCTCGTCGTGAAAATACTTACTACAAATAAATGTATAAAATAGAAAACTAATTTTTTATATATTTGTGCAATCTTTTCACACAATATGAATGTATGTTACTATTGTTAATGTTATTTAATTTGATGCGGCATAGGGCCGACAATGATACGGCCCTCTATGAAAAAAGTGTATCCACCTCAGACCTAGAAAATGACCAAATCAGTTATTACCTGTAGAAAGTACTAGAGATAAAATAAAGAACTCACAACTACTTTGACGTTTGCAAACCAACAACTTGATGCCACATTGGGAGCTTACCTCAAGACTTTCAATTTATTTTAATCTTTATCGAAGAAAAAATTCCCTCTAAAAATTGACAACTATGACTGACAATATTCTACGTTTCAGCACGAAACCAGTTCATTGTAGCCACAAACGTTCTGATTCTTGATGTATAAAAATTTTATTTTTATTATTTTCAAAAATGTTAAAATTCTATGTTTAATCGTCTATGTTGTTGTTTTAATACATGTTTTTTGTGAGAAGTGTATTTTTCTGAAGGTCAGACGGTTTGTGTGAAAAGTGTTACATTTTTATTGCCTTTTAGGCTCAAGCCCAAATTATTTTCGTGGATTCGTTTTTCGAATTTTTGGAGAATGGTATATGAGGGCCGATTTCTTGAAGTCCTTGTGAAAACTTGAAGTGAGCCGATATGATGGCCCCTTTATGAATAAAAAAGGACTGCTATTGGCGGATAAAGGGAGTGAATGAGAAAGAATGAAACGTTGACGAAAGAGCTATTAACGGCCATGGAGGGAAGTATTGGCACCCAAGCTTCAAGAGGAATGGTCTGAACACACGAGCAGAAAACTTTTGAACAGCAAGGGAACAAGGCAGGTCGTCAACATCAAAGAAGCCATTTGTCATCAAGAAGAGAACATCAAAGAAGGCACCAGTTACCAACTAGCTGCGGAGAGACCAAAATTTCAAAGTGAAAATTCTCAACTTAAAACGAAAAAATTTCGAAGAAATTTTCATGCACGAACTTTGTGAAGTTATACGGGAACCCTTTTTGAAAATAACTACTGTGAAAGTAGGTTTTTCGTTTTTTCTCAAAGGTAGTTGAACCTTTGTTTTTTTACTGTCTTCTTGTATTGCTTTCTCTTTTTGTCAAAAAAATTCTTGTTTGCCCTCGCTGTAATTTTCCACTTTTTATTGGTAATCCTCGAAATTGTTATCCGCTTTTGAGTCGCACAGAAGGAAATTTTTGTGCCTTTTTTCGTAATTGTGTGAACTGTAAACAAACGTATTTTTCCTTTTGAAATTTTACGCAGTGGTTTCTTGATTTAAAATTTGCGCCTCTTGTTTCTTGCTGTTTCTACTAAGTTGTTGTGTTTGGCACAAGAATTTGGATTTCGTGGAAATTTAAAATGTTTATAGATGAAACAGCAACTACACAGTGAAGAATAAAATATTGAAATAAACTGAAGGTTTGTCTAACTCAGAAAAAAGAACATATTTTAATTGCAGTACGTCAGGAGGACAATTCTTTAGAAGCACCTTATTAAAGAGGAAAGACCAAAGTATTTTCTGAATATTTTTTCAGATTTTTTAATCCTTCCTATAAATGTTAAAAATTTTATTAAAAATCTTGTTTTTTATTCGAGTCAAAAAATTTCGTAAAATCGAACTTATCGATATTTCTGTCGGAAAGATCATAGTTTGTTAGTTAAAAAAATCATGAAAAATCAATTACACCTTTTTCTTTTGTTATCTTAGGAAATTTAGAATGATTAAAGTATACTTAATGTAATTTGAAAGAAACATTACTTACATTTTTAGCAGAACATTTTTTAAGAGAGATATTTCCAACCAGGGTGCTCTATTTTGACAGGAGTTAATAGTTTGTAGTTAAAAAAATCATGAAAAATCAATTACACCTTTTTCTTTTGTTATCTTAGGAAATTTAGAATGATTAAAGTATACTTAATGTAATTTGAAAGAAACATTACTTACATTTTTAGCAGAACATTTTTTAAGAGAGATATTTCCAACCAGGGTGCTCTATTTTGACAGGAGTTGATTGATGTACGTCAATATATTCACAACTTACGGTACGGAAATTTATTGGATGGTAGCACAGAAGTGATATAATTCGTTCTAATTTTAAGTGAATCTGGTTAGTAGATTTTTTAAAAAAAAATTCACTTTCAAATTTTTTTTTTTTTTTTTTACCTTACGTTTGAGGAAGAATTCTGCACTGAAAATAACATTTAAATTATGAAAGAAAATCAAATTTTACAAGTAAAAATAAAACAGTAAAAAAAAATACATTTTTTTAAATTGAGGTTTATTATTTCAGTCATGAAATATTTTTCTGAGAATATAAAAATTACATGAAACACCATTAATTGAAACGGGTTAACTTAATGAAATGAGATTTTATTTCTTTTTTATTAATGTAGATTTTTTTCTATTTATTAATAATTATATGGCAGTAATATGAGTTTTATTTTATTTATTAATAAAATTAACATGCTAATAGCAGCTATGTTGGTTTTGTTTTGACTCGACAAGTATTTTTTAGTTTGAGTAGTAGCGAGCTAACTCCAGAAAATTTAAACTCCAAAAATCGTTTTAATTGATAATTTGTCGTGTGGATAATAATTCCAAAGTAATGTACAATGAATTTATGCATTCGATTTCAAACTTGAAAATTTGGGTGGACTTCCAAGGGCGTTTTTTTTTTTTTTTGTAATTGTAAATAGTCGATATTTTCTTTTATCCCACTATTCGATTATATTTTGAATAGAAAAAGAAAAAAATTGAAAATAATACGACGATATTCAGAAAACTTGACAAGCGTTGTTTTCTTGTTACTGAACGAATCAAAGCCATTTCTGAAGTAAAAAAAAACTTGCTTCTATCAAAGGAAACTACTCATGTGACATTATTTCAACAATGTGCATCCGTACTTTCGTTGTAGACGATTTTAAATACAATTTTGGAATATTAAAAATTATTTTTAAAATAATTATGGTTGTCAGATTTTAATAAGCTTTCAAATTTATGATCTTTAAAAAGTAGAGAACATAATATATCATTTCCATAAGGTTGCAGAAAGAACTTAATGTATAAATATATAACAACCTTTTGTCATATTGTGTATTTAAAATTGAAAAAAAAAAGAAAATTAATGTAAAAATTTATTGTTCATCAAAAAAATTTTTTTCTTTCAGATAATAATTACCTTCGTATATATTATTCAGAAAAGCCATTAAAAACTTTCTTAATTAAATATTGTCTTAGTTTTATTGGGTTTTGTATTTTTACAATTGAGGTAAAAGTTTGGACAATTTCGGACATTTTTTTAACAAAAAAATCGATGATTTAGATTTTTCAGAGTTTTGTGCATTTAATTAAAAAAAAAAATTAAGTTTGCAAATAAATTTTTTTTTGTGTTTTCATAAAATTAAGTTCGAGGGGGGTAACAGATATAAAAAAAATATTTATACCATGACTTTCAAAGAGACAAACATTTCTAAAATAAGTTAATTCATTTCTGAATAAGTTCTGAAGTTTTCATTAAAATCCAACAAGTAGTTAATTTTTACAAGAATTTCGAAATTAATGTGTCTTTCAACTGACAAAAAAACAACTAAAAAAAACGCTAAAAAGGTCAAAATTGGACATACCTAAATTAAAATCATATCCATTGAATATTTACGATACACAATTTTACTCAGTCCTAAAAGTCACAACCTCTGGCTTCTCAGACAAACACAGACATTTGAATTTTCTGATAAAGCTAAGTTTAATCTGGATACACTTCTAGTTAAACTCGTTGACTTGAATCTTATGGTTCCCTCGTTTACTCTTGTCTTCGTCGCCTTGCTCCAAATAAACTTGAGATTGAGAAACGGAAATTTCTCCATGTCATGAATTTGAGAGTGGATCGGTCATATAATTACAGTAGCATTTATAGTACAGTGTAACCCGGATATAAGAGACCCGGATATAAGAGAAACTCGGATATAAGAGAGATTTTATCTGGTCCCAAATTAGAGCCTGTGTTAATGTATATATAATAGACCAAACCCGGATATAAGAGAAACCCGGATATAAGATACTTCTTCTCCGGTCCCGACAACTCTCTTATATCTGGGTTACACTGTATTTGGTATTTGAAAATTACGGATTTTCAACCCTAAAGAAAGATCTTCGCAGAAAGATATTTGACCTCTTACATATAATTTCTCATCCTTGTATCGGAGAAAAAATGGGTGACCTTGAATGCAGAAAGAAGAAAATATACAATTCACTTTTTACTTTGTCAAAAAAATGTGTCAGACGAACTTAGCAACAACAAATTATCTTATACGTGACAGGAGGTTTGACCATATAGGATACAAATCCTATAACATTCCAACAAAATACTGAAAACACAAAGTAGATTTGCACACCCGCAAAATCGGATCAAAACGATTAAAAACATTTTTTCGCAATAAGGTGTGAAATTAATTTTCTGACCAATGAAAGGAGGCGATTTCCTAAACTGAGTAAAAAGTAACGAGCCAGTGTGAAAAGGAAGTCAGCCATAAATAGAGACATTCAAATTAATCGTGGTCAGAAGGGCGCAGATATCAAAGAGGACATAGGACTGACAGTCAAGTCCATTACTGACTCAAACCGGCACTAAGAGCAGAAAGTGGGGTAGGAAAGCAGAACAACAATAACAACAACGAATTTACAACTGACTCCAAAAACAATTCCACCCGATAAGTACATTTTCCTCTTATCTTTTATTTCTCATTCACACTCTCTTTTTCAACTTAAATTGATCGCCCCTTTTTCCTTTTCACCAACTCGGCGGATACAACAAAAACAAGGAACAGGCATTATTATCTTCGTTGAAAGACAGTGAACACATGATTTTTTATTCAAATCACATTTACTTAAATGACCTAAAAAGCATTTATCTTTTATGCAAACAGGAGACATTAATATACAAATTTGTTTATTCTATATGAATGTTATTAAATATACTATATTCTATTTTTCTACAAACATTCCTTATCGTGTTGTCTTTTCTTGAAATTTGCGTGTGTTTTGTGGACAGTGTATCCCGCATTAAATTCTCATTTTAATACGGGTATGCTGTACCCCACAACCACATCTATCTATATCAAAGTTTATTCCCATCTTGCCAAGGTCATTATTATTTCCTCACTTAGATAAATATATGCAGTCATCAGCTTTACCACTTACGAGTACGCAAAATATCACCTTCGTAACTGTCTAGTTTCGATACTTCATGTGTATGTGAGTTAGTATTTGTTGTTAATAAATAAAACGAGACAAACTTTAAAAATAATTTCTCTGAATGTGTAGAACACAGTGTAATAGAAAGTGGTGTGATATTGTAATACCGTATCCTCACCCCACTGGACCCACGCACTCCACAAGACCGGCATGGCCCAGTACACAAGTCTCCGGTTCCCAATGTCAATTCGAAGCCACCTTTCAGCCACTTTGTGATTGTTTTGATACTGGAGATTGGTCATAGGATCGTAGAAATCCGGAACCTCTACGTTGGTCCACCTGCGAGTTCGTCGGGTGAGAATCAGGTTAACAGAAAAATAAATATAACCGAATCGATTCGATTTTGAAAGGACAAAATTTTTTTTAATATAAAAGCAAACACACACACACACACACACACACACACACACACACACACACACACACACACACACACACACACACACAATTCTTGTTGCACAAGGTTGAATGTTTCTTGTATGTGAACAATAACCAAACAAACGCAAATACTTCGAATAATTTAGGTAAAGGAGAGATGTGGCTTTCGTTTTAACCCTTTTTGGTCTGTTCTTAGCGCAACTACTACAACCTTCGATGTTCCCGTTCTCAGTAGTAGTAATAGTATTAGTAGCAGGAGTATCGGTACTTAGATGCCAGCCGTGGTATTTTGCTTCCTCGCCCTCAGCTTCAGCAACACACAGCGGACGCTTCCTTTTCAATCTCTGACGTCTCCACTCAGTTCGACTGCATTCGAAGACAGACGAACGCAAAGCTCTCTTCCTCTGGTTGGCTCGCCACTTTTTTAAGAGAACGGCCTCACGTAACCCAGACTGGTGACGTATCTGTTTTTCTAGTGCGTACTACCAAAGTACAACTTCACTCCTCCGAGAATAAACAATTTACTTTTTCATCGATTGGTTTCCAAGGTTCACAACAAGACGTTATTGTTTGTCACCTCGCTATCAACCACTCTGCCGCTCTTTGTAAACTACAGAGAGTCTTGTTTAAAAAAAAATTCTAGATTAAAACATCCTTTATTTTAACTTCGATTTTTATAGTGTCAAAATCCATTTCATTTTTTGAAAGTTCCAAATTATCATTGTTCCAGTAATTTTCTATTAGTAATTATTATACTAACAAAAAATATTGTATTTCGTGTTCTAAATTAACTTTCTGTAACATTTACATTTTAAAGTCTTTACAGCATATTCACATTTTGGATATTCGAAAACACCTCTCTTTCACCAGGTGTCCTCTGTATTACAGTATATCCTCCTTTATTATGAATATTATTATTATTTCAGGGCTGATATCATCCCTGCAACAATATATGTGTGGAAATTTAACATCTTGCCGCCCCCTTTTCAATCGTGTATGGTGGGGAGGATATTTTTTATTATTCTCTATATCATAGTAGTGAGTATTCTACGACCATGTCGAGTAGTGTTTTGTGATATAGGGGTGTTCATGTGCTTAATGGTTTGTTTGTTTTTGTGATGTGGGGCTTGGCATATTTTCGCAATCAATGATGTCTGGTTTTATTTCTGATGATTCGTTTGTTTTGAGAAGGTGCTGACTGTTCCTATTGTTTTATTACATTTTAGAATTGGGGTGTGACCCGCAAAGCCTTGTCAGTATGGCCTGCCATGGCCTACTGTTACGTTTACCCGACTACATGATTTCCAACCTTTTCCGACTTTTAGAGAAGTTTTACAAGTGTCGAATTGTTCAATATGTGCTTGATATTATCCGCGGTCACATTGAACAATTACAGGTATTACTTTATGTGCTATTTGATAAATCAAAAATCGATCAATCCCCTGATGCCTGGTGGTATTTAAAATGATCAGTCGTGGCTATGTAGTGAAGTGGTGTCAAGCACAATGTCTCAAGTTCGAGCCCTTTCGTGGACACCTTCATCTTTTATTCCATCGTCCCTGTACTCCTTGCCCTATTGGTAGTAACGTGCAAACATTTCGTTATTGTTTGTGTAGGGAATAGTACCAGCTGGTGTGGATTGTAGCTCCATCAGTTTCAGTGATAGGAACACGATACCCGACTTGAATGGTACAAAATTTTGTATTAATAGCCCAGTTTTCACTGACCCTTAGGGTGAGGTAATGAGTGAATATAAATCATTAATTGTGACAATGATGACTGAAAAAATGTGGGTCAAATTAAAAGCAACTCGTAAAATGATAGAATCTTTTAAATAAGAATAAATAGCTATCAAATCAGATATCATACCATTGGCCCAGTTACAAAGATTCCCTGTCTGTAGGTTTTAAATGGGTAACTGGTACATATAAATGTACAAGTTCACTGATTGAACTGATGAAAACATCTATTAAAAAGCAACAAAAGGAGTATTCACTCATTATAAAAGAGACTATGAATTCGTTACAAAATTGAGTTTCAATGTGAATTGATTACGGAAAAAGGAAATTTGGATGATGGGGAATATTTTTAAAATTGCATGGAAATATTAACAGAAAAGAGTCATTTAGTGCAGCAAACAAACCATTCGCGCTTTACTCTGGCTCCTAGGGTTATTGATGTCAGATAATATTGAAGAAACCTTAAAAGACAAGATAATTAGGTGTGCAACATTCGGTTTAGCATTGGATTAGAATACTGATGTGAACGACACAGTTCAATTGGTTGTGTTTATTAGATGTGTGATGAACAACTTTGAAATCGTTGAGGAATTTCTGAATATGGCAAGTAAATCACTTCAACAACTACTGGACACAGTATATTAGTGATGAGGTGATTAGGTTGATGGAGACGTTTCAGTTGAATTCTTCAAAATTGTGTGGACTTACAACTGATGCAGCACCATCAATGACTAGCAAAACGAATGGTTCACTAAGAGATTTCTGAAAGCTCTTAGTTCTCATGACGTTCTAGTGATCCACGAGTTGTTATCCATTTTCTGGATAACAACTCCATTTTTTAATAGTGTAGTGTGCGTAATGTTTAGAGTGGTAAGTGTGGATCTTCGGTATTTTTCATTGCTTTTTTAAGAGTCTTCTTTATTGTTTGAATGTTCCTTTCTGCCATTAGCTTTTCATTTGCTTAAAGATCCATTCTTTTGCAAATGTTTTGATATCTGTTGATTTGAACTCTGGTCCGTTGTCACTGACAACAATTTGGTGTATGCCAAATTTAGCAAGTGTTTTTATTTTTTTTATAGCTGTTAGTGATTCATATCCCTGTATCTGATGTAGGTCAAAATGCCTTGTCCATAATTGTAAAATAGGATCTTTTTTATAAGTGAAATATGTCAGTTCCTACCTTTCTCGATCAAGTAATTGGTATTTAATGATTCTGTGGTGGCACGGAGCAAGCGAAGGACCGGATATTAACCCTCAGAGGTTTAGACAGCAAATGACCAATACTGGTCTCTGCGCACCCGGCTCCACGCAGAATTTCCGGTGGAAAACTAAAAAGAAATAAAAAGAATGATAAACAATTTTCCACCAATTAAACAGCTCCGCGCCATACCCAACAGTTTGTTTCAGCAGACTGACTCTGATCCGAAGGACACACATAAATAGAGCGATAAATTCACTTCTAAGACAGAAAGCTTTGAAGTACCGTCAGTGAATGTCGCTACGCTTTTCTCACCCGTGAAACCCGATGCCTTCAGCCTTCCTCCACCAACGGAGATATCAAAGGACTCCTACCAACCCATTGACCTCACCTTTCATCTCCTGTGACCAGCACGTCATGAACTTAAGTATTAACAAAAGACACTTATATTCTTTTAATAATCGGATTTCTCGTCTATGAATGAACATTTTGTAACGGACTTTGTGCGTGTTAATCAAGAAACATTGTACTATTCATTGATGTTGCATTTAAATACAAATTGTTTTTGATATACCCTTCTCTTTCGTATGTTATTTTGTTTATGTTATGGTGACCTCAATTTGATCGCTTGTTGAACCTTTAGGCCAAACTAGATGCTGTCCCGAAGGACTGCTACTATTTATCTACCTTCTGATACAAGCAACAATTAACAACGAGAACTCTACACCCCATCACTATAAGTGGTGACGCCCGACGTGATTTTAACACAAATATATACACGCACGCACAAAAAAAAAAAAAAAAAAAAAAATTGAACTGTCACAAAATTAGAATTTTTATTCAACACAAACCAAAAACATGGCAGATGACGCTGAAGAAACTACAATTAATCAAAACCAACCAATCCAAGCTGTTGCGATAAAACCACCAAACTTCATTGAATCAAACGTAATAGCTTGGTTTGCGATAATGGAGGCGCAATTTAATATTGCAAATATAAGACAGACCAGTCAAAAATTTTTTAACACTTTGGCAGCTCTCCCTGTGGACGTAGTAGGAAATATACAGCCAACTATACTGCAATCAAAAGATTACGACGCACTAAGAGAAGCAGTGACGGGCGCTTACGAGAAAACAAAACCAGAGATGCTGGACAAATTAATGTCGTCATCGACTGTAACAGGTCGTCCCTCAGTATACCTGAATGAACTTATGTCATTAGCAAGCCGAATTGGCGTAGGGGACGATATCGTACGTCACAAATTTATTCAAGCCCTACCTCACTCCATTAAACCAGTGGTAGCGGCACAAGTCGATTTAGACACAGATCGCCTTGGAAGAATGGCGGATGACTTACTATTATATTTTAACAAACAAGACACCGCACATATTCGACAGATTTCGGGGAAGCAAAGGGATGAACAGCAAAATAAAAATGAAACTAAAAGGATACATGGCTGTTCCCACAGTGAAAATAAATTCCCTACCAGTGTTCGCCCTTTTAACAAGGACCAAAAACCTCTAATTTGCCGAGCGCATTTATACTTTGCGGAACGTGCAAAATTTTGTAAGCCGTGGTGCAGATGGCCAAATAAACGGAATGTTCAAATGCAACCCAACTCTCGCCCAAATTCACCAGTTCCTCGTGAGATTTCGGAAAACTAACTAGGCGAGAGGTGTTAGCTTCCATTTCCTCGCCGCTTCTCATTGTAGCCGCACGGTTAGGAGCTCAAAGTTTAAATTTTATTGTGGATACAGGAGCTGCCGTATCTATACTTCCGAAGAGATATTTAAGCGGAGCTGTAACATACCCAACCAATATCTCTTTAGTGTCTGCCAACGGTCAAAAGATTGAATGCTCAGGACAAGCAGTACTGAATCTAACACTACGGAACCTCAGACGAGAATTTACCTGGACATTTATAATAGCCGAAACTGCTCAGCCACTCCTAGGATACGATTTCCTAAACCATTTCGGGCTAATGGTGGACTGCACAAACAATAAGCTGATTGATAAAATGACTAATAGACAATCCGATGCACATCCATCGTCTATTATCATGAATATAGATTTAGTACCGAATAAAGATGCTAACAAAATGGTACGAGCAATTCTGGAGAAATACCCAAACTTAATTTCTCCTCATCGCGACACGAATGCAACAAAACCAAAGATATTCCATAGAATAGAAACTGGTAGCAACCCTCCTACTTTCTCCAGAGCCAGACAATTATCAGCTCAGAGATGTGAAATTGCAAAAGAGGAATTCAAGAAACTCCTAAAGGCAGGAATAATTTCCCCTTCAAACTCTGAATGGAGTTCAGCCTTACATATGGTACCGAAGTCAGACGGCACATATAGACCTGTTGGCGATTACAGACATTTAAATACCATAACAAAAGCCGATCGATATCAAGTCCCAAATATAAATTCCTTGTCTTCGAAGCTTCATAATAAGAAGTTCTTTTCAAAGATAGACCTGTCGTCTGCTTATCATCAGATACCTGTACATCCGGAGGATGTTTGCAAGACAGCCATCTCTACCCCTTTTGGGTTATTTGAATATAACTATATGCCTTTCGGACTACGGAACGCATCATGTACTTTTCAGAGAATGATGGACAATATCTTTCGTGATACTGATTATACCTTTGTATATATCGACGATATCCTTATATTCTCAGAAGATGAAGAAACTCATTCCAAGCATATCGACCTAGTACTACAAAAACTGAGTGAGTACGATTTTAAAATTTGTCTCTCCAAATGCATATTTAGTGCTAATGAATTAGACTTTTTAGGATTTCATATTTCTGCTAGTGGTCTCAAACCCAGTGCTAAAAAGTTGAATGAATTAAGTGAATTTCCTCAACCAAACGATTCCAAATCACTACGCCGATTCATCGGAATGGCAAATTTTTACAGAAAACTTGTGCCAAATTTCAGCGATATCATACTACCTCTCACGGAAAAAATACGTTTAAACCAAAATTCCAAGTCATTAACCCTAACAAAGGAAGAAATTGAATCTTTCGAAAATATGAAAAAGTCTTTATCAAATGTAACTGTTTTGGCTTTCCCCAGCTCGAAAGCTAACAACTATCAACTTGTAACAGACAGTTCGAATTATGCGGTGGGTGCAGCACTTCATCAAATGATTGATAATCAACCCATCCCCATAGGTTTCTTTTCAAAGAAATTATCCCAAACCCAACAAAAATATTCTACTTTTGACAGAGAACTACTAGCTGCCTATCTAGCAGTACTCCATTTTAAACATTTAATAGAAGGCAGAAATGTAATGTTACTGACGGATCACAAACCACTTTGCAGTGCTTTTAAAAGCCAGTCTTCCTTAAAATCAGATAGACAACAGCGTCACCTCTGTTTTATCAGCGAATATGTAAATGACATTTCACATATAAGAGGTTCACAAAATATAGTAGCTGATTGTTTATCACGACCTGTCAACGCGATCACTATTGATATATGTGACTTACAAGAAATAATGAAGCATCAAGCTACTGACAATGAAATTCAGGCATTCAAAGATCAACTGAAACCATACACAATAAATCAAAATGAAACCATATTATGTGACACGACATTACCTTTTCCACGACCTTTTGTGACTGAAAAGCTCAGAAAATCGGTATTTGACAGTCTGCATAATCTATCACATCCAGGAATAACATCTTCAAGAAAAATAATAAAATCCAGATACTATTGGCCGAAGATGGACAAGTCAATAAAAACCTGGTGCACAGAATGCCAACACTGCCAACAAGCAAAAATAATAAAACACACAAAGAGCAAAGTAAATCCATTTGAATTACCTTCCAGTCGTTTTGAAACGGTGCATGTGGATATTGTCGGTCCCTTACTACCAGTAAAGAACCAAACTGACCCTTATTTTTCACCATATCGATATTTATTAACATGCATTGATAGAAATACGAGATGGATAGAAGCATGCCCAATAACAGAAATTACGGCAAAATCAATATCAACGGCTTTTGTCAATCTGTGGATCTCCCGATTCGGGGTTCCTCTTCATGTCGTTACGGACAGAGGAAGCCAATTTGAATCCGAATTATTCTCAGAACTATCAAAAATAATAGGCTTCCACAGATTACGAACAACGGCGTACCATCCGCAAACGAATGGATTAGTTGAGCGAGCACACAGAACTTTAAAAACGGCTATTATAGCCAGGAAAGAATCGTGGTTGTCAGCTCTTCCTATCGTCCTTTTGGGAATGAGGATAACACCTAACGAATCAAACTATTCTTCATTTACTGCAGTAACAGGGAGTCATGCACAAGTCCCCCGATTGTTAATTGACTCTATCAAGAACGAGAATAGTGAAATGACAAACTCGCACGTTAAAATTCTAGCCGACGAGATGCAAAAATTTGACATGGACAAATTATCCAGGGGACACCTGCATACAATACCTAATTCTTACATTCCAAAAGATTTACAAACATGTAAAAGTATCTGGCTAAGAACAGACAGAGTAAGAAAGCCATTGGAAGCTCCATACACAGGTCCATTCCAAGTATTAAGTCGTCATGAAAAATATTTTACTATTAAAAGATCGGATGACGTACATAGTAATGTTTCAATAGATAGACTAAAACCTGCATATATTTCTGAAAATATAAAATCAAAAGATTCCATTGGATCAAGACCGGATTTGGATAACTCCCTATCTTGTTCCGAAGAAACTAATGATAACAAACCAGAAACTAGAACGAAGTCCGGTAGAACGGTTAAATGGAAGAAAGAAAACACATATTTTTATTACTAAAAAAAAACAAAAAAAAAAAACAACAACAACTCCGTTTACTGGGGCGAAAGTTATGTGGTGGCACGGAGCAAGCGAAGGACCGGATATTAACCCTCAGAGGTTTAGACAGCAAATGACCAATACTGGTCTCTGCGCACCCGGCTCCACGCAGAATTTCCGGTGGAAAACTAAAAAGAAATAAAAAGAATGATAAACAATTTTCCACCAATTAAACAGCTCCGCGCCATACCCAACAGTTTGTTTCAGCAGACTGACTCTGATCCGAAGGACACACATAAATAGAGCGATAAATTCACTTCTAAGACAGAAAGCTTTGAAGTACCGTCAGTGAATGTCGCTACGCTTTTCTCACCCGTGAAACCCGATGCCTTCAGCCTTCCTCCACCAACGGAGATATCAAAGGACTCCTACCAACCCATTGACCTCACCTTTCATCTCCTGTGACCAGCACGTCATGAACTTAAGTATTAACAAAAGACACTTATATTCTTTTAATAATCGGATTTCTCGTCTATGAATGAACATTTTGTAACGGACTTTGTGCGTGTTAATCAAGAAACATTGTACTATTCATTGATGTTGCATTTAAATACAAATTGTTTTTGATATACCCTTCTCTTTCGTATGTTATTTTGTTTATGTTATGGTGACCTCAATTTGATCGCTTGTTGAACCTTTAGGCCAAACTAGATGCTGTCCCGAAGGACTGCTACTATTTATCTACCTTCTGATACAAGCAACAATTAACAACGAGAACTCTACACCCCATCACCATAATTCATTGTGGTTTCAGGTGGTTGTTGATTCTTATCAATGCACATTAACCATTTCCTTAATTCGGCCATTTATGCCTGGCCAATATACGCATTCTCTATCTGTATATTTCTCTATTTTTAGACGTCACATAGAAATCTTAAGTAGAGATTCTTTACTGAGTGAATTGGGGACGAGAATTCCTGTACGTTTCAGAATAACTCCTTTAACAAATGACATTTTTTGACGAATAGATGTGAATGATTGAATATTAGAAATCCTATCTTTAGGTGGCCATTCTCTCTATATATACGTTTTGTTTGTCATCAGATATAGGGTATTTTTTAACGACTGAATGGATGTAAGTTTATTACAAGTGTTGTATTCTGTAGATATGCACGAGATAGTGTTGAGCCAGAGCAATATTTGTCGGAAACTTCGGAAATAAACGAACAAAATCAAAGGTATAAACAAATAATATATATTTATTTATTTGACTTCGACTGGAGCGAGTCCTTTGTAATTCGGAGTAGCGAAAGTTCGTTCGGCTGTGTATTTGATAGTTTACAAATCAGACTTTAGTACCAGTCGGGAATGTGGTTACTTTTTAAACTTGTTGCGGCGTCAATCTGTGGCGTATTCTCAGCACTCAAAAGGGCGGGAAAATGTCTTAAGCAGATAACCGTTTAGTTTCTATACACAGCACGATTGGCTGGTTTATATAGTGTCCCTCCTCTCTTTCTTAAGGGATATAAACAGACAGCGGAGAGTCTGTTTATGTCCCTTAAGAAGGAAACTACACACTGCTAGCGCAAAGTTTGGTTTCGGCTAACATCAAAAGTATTTTTGATTTTTTTTTTATTCGCCAAAATTCGTTTTTTTATTTTCAGGCGTTCCTTTCTTTTGCATTTTTATTTATTTTTATAGCATGGAGCCTCTCTTATTTTTAGTCACAAAATCTAGATCTATGGACCAGCAAACTTCCTGCGTTGTGCAGCTGTGTTCAGTCTTCCTCTCTTTTATTTGAAGGCTGCTTTCTCAGTAGTTGATTAGTTGAAGGGTGATATATATATATATATATATATATATATATATATATATATATATATATATATATATATATATATATATAGAGAGAGAGAGAGAGAGAGAGAGAGAGAGAGGGGTAAAAGAAAATGGGATAAAAATTTTTTATTACAATTATCAACAAAACAAAATGTCCTTAGCAACTAGAAGAATTTAGAAAACGCTATTGTATTCATATTGTCAACTGAAAATTACGTACTATCACGTGTTTGTTTTTATATTGTTATGTTGGCGGATTCAACCATTTTCTTATGATTTTATTGTGTACGTTTGCTTGGGAGAGTAGTAATTCTGTTAGGAAAGGTGATATTCATGATCTCATTTTTGCACAATAAAAGATGGCCTGAGCGTAGATTAATATTTGGATAATATTCAATGGCGGCACTCTCGAGGATTTTCCTTTATGAGCTGTGAAACAGCGAAACAGTCTGTCTGTGGATGACAAATATATATATATATATATATATATATATATATATATATATATATAATTTTTATATATATTATTTATATGCGCGGTAGTTATTGGAAAGCGCTCAGTATCAGTGATAGAGCTAATATATTTAGTTGGATTGGTGTGAGTTTGTGATCCTGTGTTTCACACCCTTGCAATCGTCAGACGAACTTTGTCGCAAGGGTCACACCCAGGGTCACAAACTCTCATCAATCCAACTATATATATATATATATATATATATATATATATATATATATATATATATATATATATATATACGTCATCCGCAGACAGACTGTTTCGCTGTATGACAGCTCATCAGTGTGGCTAGAGATCCGATCCGATCGGATGTTTAGCCACACAAGCCGGGATCGAAACCCAGCTGATTTGGCATCAGTCGGAGATTCTAACCTTAAGCTATTGGCGCCCGGTAGAGAGGAAGGTGAATTTTTGCGTATTTATTTTTAAATAAACACGCCAGTGACCGAAAGGAGAGTCTTGTATTATCGGCAATAGTAGTCACTGTTTACAAATTCACGCTTTCTCTCCAAAGTGCTCAACCGAATTAATTTTTCGTGAGCATATATCGTCATCCACAGACAGACTATTTCGCTGTATCACAAGTTATCAGTGTGTTAGATCCGATCGCTTCAAGCCGGGATCGAGACCCGGCTGATTTGGCATCAAATATATATATATATATATATATATATATATATATATATATATATATATATATATATATATATATTTGGTTGGATTGATGTGAGTTTGCGACTCTGGGTTTCACGCTTTTGCGATCGTCAGACAAACTGATTAATTTTTTAAACATTTTGGATTAATGTAGATTGCGTGTATTGGTGTTATTATGGAAGTGGGGGGGAATTTTCGTCGTGAGGTCACTCATGCTAACGCAAACATAGATGCATGTCCGTACACCCATTGAGGTACGCAGACACACATACACACGCGCTCGCCAGCTGGCGCTCATACAAACATAAACATATGTGGACAGTATTGGACTTGACATATTATGTATATGTGTGATGATGTCTACATACATACGCATTTGGTTGCTGAAATTCAAAGATGGCATTTGTAGCAAATATTTCTCGTGAATGTATACATGTCAACAATCAGACCATTTTTCTATTTCGTTGAATAATATTTCTTCGCACGCACGTATATACATGTGGTGGGCTCTGTGTAAAATTATGATAGGTAAAATTTGCCATTATTTTTAATTTTTTAAGGCTGATTTGTTATTATTTTAAAGCTGGTTGTTTGCTTGTTTTTGATGACTGCGTATATGTAACTGGTAGAAATTGCAGTTCGTAATCCTTATTGGTTTTTATTTGGTGGTATTAAATATGCTGGGGGGGGGAGTAATTTACGTTAATAATTATAGTGGACTGATATGGTAATAGTAGATGTGATGTGGTAGTAATGGTGTTAGGGGATTGGTGGTAATGATAATATTAGTAGCTAATAGTTATTGTAAAGTGGTAGAAGTGATTAGTAATGTTGGTGGAATGATAATAATAAATGTAATTATTGAGTTGTCCGTTTGGTATAAAATCGGATAATAGGTATTTATTCTCATGCCTACATTTGGAAATTATCTCTGATCTTTTGTTTAGTAAATTCTTTTGCAGGGTATGAGATATTATTGCTACTTTTCGTGTAGGCAAAGTAGGCATTTTTTGTAATGTTGATGTAGTCAGGTGCTTTTTTCAATATTTTCCAGCTTATTATGTTTATTTTAATATTTTATTATTAGTTGTTGTGTGTATCCATGTTAGCTCTATCTCTGATATTGAGCGCTTTCTAATAAGTACCGCGCATATAATTACAACTACAATATACACCTCCGCAGCCAAAGCGCAAAAACAGAAAAAGAAATATCATCTGGTTTAATCCAAAATACAACAAAACCGTCAAAACAAACATAAGTAAGACATTCTTTAACTTAATAGAAAAGCACTTCACTGAAACAAACCGATTAGCAAAAATATTCAACAATAATAACGTTAAAATCTGTTACAGCTGCACAAAAAATATGACAGAAATAATAAAAAGCCACAACAAAAAAAATGACAACCTACAAATATGAAACCAAGGGTCCAAAATGCAACTGCAGAAATAGAATAATATGTCCATTCCAGAGAAATTGCCAACATACGAATACAATAAATAAAGCCAAAGTAAGTGCAAACAACATCACAATGTACTACATCGGTGCCACTGATGATCCATTTAAGAAGAGGAAAAACAACCACAACCTTTCATTCACCAACAGAAAACACTCGAACAGCACTACACTAGCCACATACATATGGCAGCAAAAAGACAGAAATATCACACCAAGAATAAGCTGGAAAATATTGAAAAAAGCACCTGCCTACAACAACATTACAAAGAAATGCTTACTTTGCCTACATGAAAAGGTAGCAATAATATCTCATACCCTGCAAAAGAATTTACTAAACAAAAGATCAGAGATAATTTCCAAATGTAGGCATGAGAATAAATACCTATTATCAGAATTTATACCAAACGGATAAAAAAAAAATCAACCACTCTTTAGTTCAAGCTAGCATCATAATAATTACATTTATTGTTATTATCATTCCACCAACATTACTAATCACTTCTACCACTTTACAATAACTATCAGCTACTAATATTATCATTACCACCAATCCCCTAACACCATTACTACCACATCACATCTACTATTACCATATCAGTCCACTATAATTATTAAATTATTAAATTAGAAGCATAACATTTTGAGAAATATTTTGATTTGTGCATTTCCCTGAAGATTTATTCTGAAATATTCTCTTTTTATTGCTTTATTTAGATATTTGTGATCTAAACAGAAGCTGATTTTTCATTAGCTTTTTCAACGATAACAAGGGAGCTAACCTAGTCTTTTGATTCTTTTGTGGATATTATTATTCCCATATTCAACATGGCTTGTAGTTCAACCTTTTCCTTTTAATGCAAAGCGTGCATGGCACTGAGTCTATATTTATGTAGTGAGTGGACGACATTGTGCCAATTTCACCGAAGCAGTCATTAAATTCTTCCAATAAGCATTGTTACCAAAATTCAACGCAGTCTGACCGCATTTTAAAGACGGCCATCTTTTATTGAGCAAAAGTGAGATCATGAATATTTATTCGAAAAACATGCAATAAATCCATGCTAGATGTGCGCAGTTTTTCTTATATGAACTGGACAGACGGACCTGATGGGACCAGAGAGAAGATAACTACTAGATAAGTCCGTTTAAACCGATTTTCCTCATGTTGCCATTGCTACTAACGAAATCACAAAACGAGAGTACAGTGCCAGACCAAAGTCTCTGAAACTATTACAATTTACTTCTAGAATAATTTGCCTGCCAAAAGATCGTCAGCTAGGCCACATAGATAGATTAAAAATGCTTTACTCCTTATGTTGCATTAGAAATTATTTTTAACTTACAAGGTCGGACCATTTGTTGTATTGAGGGATGATTGTAGTCCTGCTGACCTTGTTCTTTTTGTTATGGTGACCTCTACATTAGAATGAACTCTTCCTCCTTCATAAATACTAACCTGCAAGACTTCCTAAGTGGAGGTGACGCAGTTCGGACGGGCACTTCTATCTGCTGATTAATAACACTCTTATTTTTTATATATATATATAGTGTTATTTCAATACACTTGTTCAACCTACCTTCTTCTTTCTGTGTCTTTCTTTCTGGCCTCTAACAGGCCACAACAACTTGGTGACGTGGATTTGCGAGGACCACCGAGATTAAAAAGAAACTCTCCTAAAACACGGGCAAACGAATTTTCGTAAAAGAACTACGTGTAATTGCCAATTTGTTTTAACAGTGGATGTACAATAATTTTTTTTTTTTTAGCATCTGGAAAAAAAACAGAAAAATAAAACAGGAAAAAAGAAAAAAAAGACACACTTATCATGGAGGATTTCAAAAGTATTTTATTAGGTCTTGTAAAGTACCAGAATGCACAGCAGGAGAAGTGGCAAAAACAACTGCTCTCTCAACAGGAAAAAATGGAAAATTTATTTCTGCAAACCAAGAAGGAAAATCAAGAGAGACAGCTCGAATTTCAAAAGCAAGTTTTAGAACTGACACGGGGTAGTAATCCCATCGAAAACGAATTTTCTTTTTCGAAAAACTATTTGGAGCGCGATATAGAATTTTTCATACACTCCCGAGGAAGACATAACCCTTGCGTCATACTTTAGGAGTAATGAGGACTTATATACTACAGATTGTGCAAATTGGAGTGACTCGAAAATGTACGTCTTCTTCTGAAGAAACTTGGCACAACTTAGCACACAAAATTCATAAACTACATTCTGCCCCGGAAGACTAGCGAGTTGACATTCACCGAAGCAGTGGAATTACTCATGGAGATTTTCCATAAGAGATGGAAATGTCTTAATCTAACTAGGAAAGAATGGGAAGATTAGACCACTTTTGTGTCAGCAGTAAACAAGCACTTCGATGATTTTAGACTGGCAGAGCTAAGTGTGAATAACGAAAGATGCAGAAATTAGGCGAAGAATACGAAACAAATTGGAGAATGAGCAGAATATAACTCTACAGCAGATCGCTGAAGAATGTCAGAGGAACGTCAGTGTAAAGCAGGATTCTAAAAATATCGAAGAATCTAGTAATGCTCACGTCAAAAAAGTACAGAAACAAACAGTCTCCTAAAAGTGAAACAAAGAAAAAAACATAAGTTTCCCCCTAACACATGCTACGGATGTGGGGCCCTACACTGGTACAAAGATTGTATTTTCCGGAACAAAAACTGTTACATATGTAACCGAGTCGGCACAAAAGCTCGCATTGCCGATCTAAAAATAAAACCAATAACTGCATAAAAAATACAAAGTCGGACGAACTAGACGGTGCTCATACCAGGAAATTCGTGCATGTAAAAATGTTAAACTAAAATGTGGAATTTCAACTAGATTCGGGTTCTGATTTGACAATAAACTTGCAAACATGGAAAAGATTGGGTAAGCCAACCATAATAAAATCCAGCAAGATTACAAGATCAGTAACAGGGGAAAAAAATTAAATTTGAGGGAGAATTGATTTCTAATACAACATTCAACGGGAAGACTCTTAAATTAAAATTGTTCGTCCTGAAAAATACTAACAACCTATTTGGCACTGATTGGATGACACAATTCCAGCTTTGGGATTTACCTGTAAATTCATACTGCCAAAAAATTGAAAACTGGAATGCCGAAGCTGAAAAACTGAAAAAAGAACTGAAGGAAGCCTATCCAGGAATTTTTTCTGGTGGGTTACCAAGATGATGGCAAAAGTTGAACTACAAGACGACGTCCATCCAGTGTTGAAAAAGAAGCGAAATGTGCCTTTTGCCTCGTTGCAACAAATTAACGAGGAACTTGACAGATTCGTAAAAACGGGAGTCCTATCAAAGGCAGAGTACAGCGAATGGGCCGCACCAGGTGGTCGATGTAAAAAAGAAATTGAAAGGCATACGCGTTTGCGCTGACTTTTCGACAGGATTAAATGCTGTTCTGAAGGACTATCACTACCCTCTTCCTTGCCCAGAAGACATTTTTGCGAAGCTAAATGAAGTGAAATTTTTTTTCGAAAATTGACCATAGCGATGCTTATTTAAAAATTCCAGTTGAAGAGGTGAGTTCGAAGCTATTGTATATAAATACGCATCGCGGATTATATAAATATAAATTCGAACGTTTACCGTTCGGAGTCAAGGTCGCGCCAGTAATTTTCCAGCAAGTCATGGAATCCATGTCCGCATTCTTGGAGTGTGGTTTGGACCCGACCTCCAGCTGGAGAAAAATTGGTCTGAAGTACGAGCAAAGGTCGACGCGGCCAGTCAGACTTTGAGTCGACGGAGGTTGTCCGTGAAGGGCAGGGCGGAGGCGTGTGCTACGTACGTTTTCCCGATTGTCCTTTAACGATTGTCTGTATTTACGCTTTGTAAAGATTGTAGGAAGCCGCTCGAACGCTCGGTATCCTCCGTTTTATGGTGCAGTCTGTGCACAACGTCCGTTTCATGAGGGACTGGAAATGCCACACTTGGCGAGCCACAAACTCGCCTCGAGATGGCTTTCCTACACCGCGCATTGACAGGAGATTCGATTATGGCGGGGATTATGAGGGACGCGTTCCCTTGCCTTACTAACACTCCCTATCTCGCTGGTTGAGCGCCGTCGTAAATCAATCGGATTTCCTTCGCGAGTGTCGGTATGCTTTGACGATCATTCCTCGGTCCAGTGACCTTGACCTTTCACGGCCTAGGAAGGTCTTCTATCGTCATTTTGTGGCGAAGGTCGCGAAGGATCCTCTACATGAGCGGATCGACTTGTCCGAGGAGGAGCTTCGCTCTTTCTGGTCTTGGGTGTCAGCGGCGGATTATCTCAGTAACCCTAAGTTTTCGCTTACCTGGCGATTGGCCCGGAATCGGCTACCTCTCAATGACAAGGCTTTCATATGGGGCTTGGCGGATCTGCCAGACTGTGAACGATGCGACCTTGGTTTAGATGAAACGGCTTCGCCTTCTACCATTGTCCTCGGGTCCGCCCTCTATTGGACCATGTCAGCAAGTTGACGGCTCGTCTCGCTCCCGAAAAGCTTGTGCTCATGGATCGTGCATACGCGTGTGACAATGTGTCGCCCCCGTATTCTGGGGTGAAACGAATGTTGTTTCTTAAGCTGCTGGCCACGGAACGAATGGTGATTTGGACGACGCGACAGGAAGAAGTCTTGAGAGGCAACGGTATTTCTCATCAGGATCTGATCCGATTCTTTGAGCATCAGCTCAAGATGAAGATTAGAACTGATAGAAAACGCTTGCATTCGACAGCGAAATGTGGGTGACTGAGGCGAGCTTGGTTCGTTTGAACGGGGCTAGCCTTGATTTTCTCTTTTAGGTCAACCTCCGTCACATCAGGGTGGTTTCCTGTGGAGCCCTCCCCTTGGTTAGGTTAGACAAGCTTTGTGTATCTAGTTAATGTGAGTAAGTTTTGTTCCTGGCCTGTTTCCGGCTGCATCTTTGGTTATGATCCAAGTCGAGATTCCCAACCTCCCCCGTTTGTTTTGGCCCCCTTTTTTCATCTCGACTGGGTCAGCTTTTATATTTCCCGTATATATTTTCTCCTTTTCCCACTCCCTTAGCGAGAGAGCCTCTTGATTTTTGTCCAATGGAAAAAATACAGCGGCCTCTCCCCTTTGTGAGGGTTGGACGGGCCCTACTAACATCAGTTATGTTTAGTTTAATTTGTGTTGATATTTAGTTTGATTATTGGGTTCATCCCCCTTCTCCTTATATTCAATTATCCATAAATTTTTATATGTATTTTATTATGAAATTTTTAATATCATGGGGTACGTTTTTGTAGGTACCCCTGAGAGGATGTGGTATTATGGTGTCTGGAGGATTGATTGGTGACGAACGAGTTTTTGTGGTGAATGTGAAAATTGTAATGAATGAATGGGTCGTGAATCGGATTAGCTAGTTATAAGATAGCTAGTGAAGACCAGCCTCAACCCCTCCCCTTTTTTAGGCCTTGTGCCAAAATTGTATTTTTATACAATAAATATAGGCAGTTGTGACGCAGTGTAACCTGACAGTTTGGACGGACACTTGTATCTGCTGATTAATAACATTTTTTGTATATGTTCTGTTATTTCAATACACTTGTTCAACCTACCTTCTTCTTTCCGTGTCTTTCTTTCTGGCCCCTAACAGGTCACAACACTTTTGGTAATCGGGGAATTCTTCCAACTCTTCGTAATAAACATTCTAATAAAAGGTTACGAAAATATTACGGGCATTATGTACATAAAAGGCTTTTATGTACATAATGCCCGCCATGTATTCATTAGCGTAGCCAACTGGCATTATTGTCGTCGTTCCGATTAAGATGGATTTACACTCTGAAAAGCGCAACATGATCAATTAGCAATAAGGTATTTCGACCCTCCATTAATTGAAAAAAATGTATGCTGCTAAATAGGCGGTTAAAAGTTCTCTATCGAGTGTGGAATATTACCTCTGTGTTTGAAGAAAAATTCGATAGAAATCGTCTTACAATTGATTATTTGATGCTCCAACCGCGTAATTGCTGTTTTGTTAGTTGTGGATGGGTTGGAGCAGGTAATTTTTTTTTTTTTTTTTTTTTTTTTTAGTGCTTTTAATATATTATCAAAGAATTGGTTTTCTATGTAAATGTGTTTTGCAAACAGTCTCATTTTTTTTGATAGAGGAGAACTTAGGTTAGTAAAATTAGGTATCAACCTGCGATAAATCCAGCTATTCCCCCAAAACACCGCAAACCTTGGTAATCATTTGGATATGGAAAATTAATTTGTTTGATTTTTGTGTGTCAAATTTATATCATCAAAATGCTGATATTAAAACAGAGGAAATCCAACGACTGAGTGCAGAAGATGCACTTATTCTAATCTAACGTTATTTTCGTGGAAAACCGTGTCTAAATCTTTTTCGTCAGTTTCATCATCCTCACTAAAACCTAGATATGTGAAAACGGAACTAAATCCTATAAAATGTTTATCCAAATAAGGTTGGAATGTTGATGCTGTATTCAACCTCAAAGGCACAGATTTGTAGTCATACAAATTAAACGGTATTAAACGGAATAGTTACTACTGTTTTCGATGTATCATCAAGATGTACATTCTCCATAATTTGGAGAAAAAGTTAAGTTAATTTTCGAAAAGTATTTCTTATTAAATAACCTTTCAACAAATGTGTTTGTTAGTCAAAGGATATCTTTTTTGGTATCTGTCTATATTTCTGAGATGATTATTCGGACTGTTGTCCTCATCTTTGTCGCCATATTTATTACAACATTTCGGCCGTTGTACGCTCCGGCCTTCTTCGGGTGGTTAGAATGTCGAAATGAACCCTTTATTTCGCTCACTGGGATAGACTGTTCTAGTTCCACGTGCTATGTTTAATGGATGTCAGTTATCAGTTATCTCCTGTTAATTCCCTTCTCCAAGTCCTCCACTGCCTTAACCGGGTAGTGAACTCA
Source organism: Acanthosepion esculentum (assembly GCA_964036315.1). Taxonomy (NCBI): domain Eukaryota; kingdom Metazoa; phylum Mollusca; class Cephalopoda; order Sepiida; family Sepiidae; genus Acanthosepion; species Acanthosepion esculentum. The sequence goes on from OZ038495.1 coordinate 77,043,839, forward strand.
CACTCTTTGGGTCCTGTCACTGGATCTGACTAAACGCCTTTATCCACTGCGCCATGTGTATGAATTTCTGGGTATTAGCTCGGTAGTCTCCACAGCAATGATAACTACCATCACCTTTCAAAATTAAACGAGTGGCCTTGACCATTCACTATTAGGTTGTGAAATCAGAAGGTTTTTTTGTTTGAGATGATAAGCGTGAAAAGCATGTTCTTCATATTAATCACAACAATATTAAGCATAGACATACACGTTGAATAAATCTCAAGGCAAAATTGAACAAAGAAACAACGGTAGTCGTGAATTCAATTAAAAAAACACTGAACATTTATATACAATTAATACAATTTGGAAAAGCTTGTGTTTTGGTTATATGGATGTTTGAAGAAATGTGAATTGAGTATCTTAATGAATTACAGTTCAGGAATCTTCCTTTGTTTAGAAAATGTTCACATGTAATATTAAGGAAAATTTATCGAGGGATAAATTTTAAAGCAATGTAATGCGAGATTTTTGTTGATTTTTGTTTGTTCTTGTTTTGACAGAGTTATTCACCCTGGACTGTATTTTTTTATCTTAATGCTTGAATTACAGTTTCTGTTTAGTAGTGTAGATAACACTTTTTTTTTTTTTAGAAATGTGCAATGAATTCAGAGAGAGCCAGAAAGAGGTTGAAAGTTGAGTCAGGTGTTGACGCGCGCAAAGTACTTTAGACTAGTGAAAATGTAGACACGCGTGAATCTGTGTGGAATCTCTCTGAAGGCGAATTACTGACTGGTGAATTGGACTGAAAGATTCGTTGACATCAGTGTTGTAAAGTTCTTTAACGTCTGACTGCGTTAGTCAAGACGGGAGTTCTTTGAGGGTCCCATTTTGAAGCTTGGAGTGAGCAGTCGAAATTGTCTGTTGTTGTTGTTGTTGACAAACTCGCGGTGACGAACTCTGCTCTGCTGTGCTGTGCTGTGCTGTCTGCTCCCGGTCACACGTGTTCTTGGGTTGGAATGGTCGTAGTCACGTGTCTCGGCTCCGGGAAGAATTGCGCCAAAAATTGCCTGTGCACGTGCGTGTGGCTTGATTGGTCGAGAAGGACCAATCAGTGAGCTAGATTTACGGAGAATAACCAATAGTAGCTCGCTGACATTGCTTGTATGAAAGTTGATGTAATGGAATAGTGCATAAGAAGGTAAAACTGGTCTGTGGACGAGCCCACAAGGTGTCATAATCCCTGCAAACTGGAAGTTTTGGAACTCTGCCTTACTTGCAACCTCTTTGTCCAAGGATAGTTTCCTGGTGCCTGTTCTGTGGTAAACATTACAATATATTTTTGTTTGGCCCTTAAAAGGTCTGATTAAATTGAGATATTTGTTTTAATAAAAGGTTGTGTATTTATTGTTGATTGCTATATCCTATGAGCCTGTAGTTGTAAATTGGGTTATCTTAGATGTGTCAGAAATTGTTCTTCTAATCAATTATTAGAGGGAAGTGATTGAGGAAATCAAATCTAAGTAATGGAGAAGTACTAGATGTTCTTAGCAATATTTATCTGTGGTGAAAATAAAGGAACTTTCTAATGTTTCCCTGATTTTCCAGGACTGATTGATTTCCCCCTGTTTTCCTCTTTCTCTCTTTACGACGTAGTCGGCCATTTTCTTCTTACGGTTCGCTACCGGAGTAGATTTCTAGTGGAATAAAGCTTCACTCAAGCTATATGGATTCAGCCTTGTTTCACTTCCTCTCAAACTCTTTTACAACAATTTATTCCACTAGAAATAATCTATCAGGATGGAGAAATACCTTAAGCCAGAACGCCTAGATCTAGACACGAATAAACCTGACTCAGCCGACACATGGCGACATTGGAAAAGATCCTTCCAAATCTTTCTCGAAGCGGCCAGCGAAACACAACAACAGATTCCACTGACAGACAGACTGAAACTGAATCTACTTATCAACCTTGTATCTCCCACTATCTTTAAACACATCTCCGACGTGGACGATTACGATTCAGCCATGGACGTTCCGGAAGGAGTGTTTGTGCAGCCTAGAAATACCATCTTCTGTAGGCATCTGCTGGCTACTCGTCGTCAACAAACTGACGAGGGTGTAGACCAGTATTTGCAAGCTTTAAAGAAACTCGCGAAGGATTGCGAGTTCCTGGCTGTTACAGCAATACAGGCGAGAGACGAATACATACGAGACGCTTTTATAAACGGAATTTCGTCTAATCACATCAGACAACGACTCCTGGAAAACAAAACACTAGATCTAGTCACTCCTTATGACCAGGCGCTAACACTTGAGATGGCACAAAAACAATTAACGTCCTACTCTCAACAGAACTCACTAAACGCATCTGTCTCTACTGTTCAAACTGAGGTAACTGACGATGACGATCAGTCTGGGTGCTATGAGAAACATACCGTGGCCGCCATTTCTGGACAAAAATGCTTCTTCTGCGGGAATCAGAGACATGATAGAATTAGATGCCCTGCCCGAAACTCAATTTGCAAAAATTGCAAAAAGAAAGGACATTTTGCTCGTGTCTGCAAATCATCTACAGCGGCTGCCATCAACCACGGTGAGTCTATTCTCGCGTCTTCCATTCCATCTTATAATTTCTCAGAGAGTCTATCTTGCTCGACATTGCGTGGAAAAATCAAGTCTCTAAAAATACTTGTTGATACTGGCAGTTCAGAAAAATTTTATTAATTCTAACGAGGTTAAAAGGCTCGGATTAGTAATCTTGCCAAGTTCAGAAAGAATTTTTATGGCTAGCAGTTTCCATTCATCCTCTACTCTTGGACATTGTATAATATCCCTCGATCTAAGCGGTAGAGAGTACCGTAATGTCAAGTTGACCGTTATGGCTAACTTATGCTGTGATGTCATTCTTGGGCATAATTTCCTACGTCAGCATTCTTCGGTAAAAATACCTTTCGGGGGACTGCTTCCACCTCTCACTGTTTGTGAACTAACTGCAATTAATAATGTCCCTTACCCCTCTCTGTTTGCGAATCTAACTTCTGATTGTCATCCAATAGCAGTAAAATCCAGGAGACATAGCCTACCTGACGCTAAATTCATTCATTCAGAAATATCGCGTATGCTGAAGGAAGGAATTATAGAGCCATCTCAATCGCCATAGCGAGCCCAAACACTGGTAGTGTCTCCTGAAAATCACAAGAAGAGACTCGTCGTAGATTATTCCCAGACGATAAATCGGCTCACTCTTCTGGACGCTTATCCACTTCCTCGGATAGAGGACATGGTAAATGAGATTGCCTGTTATCAGGTATTTAGCACTCTTGATCTAACCAGTGCCTATCACCAGGTTGCCATCAAGCCAGAAGAACGAAAATATACTGCCTTCGAAGCTGCTGGGTCTCTGTACCAATTTCGTCGAATCCCTTTTGGAGTGACCAATGGAGTAGCAAGTTTCCAGCGAGTCATTGATGACATTATCAGGCGAGAAGACCTCCGAGGAACCTACGCCTATATCGACAACGTTACTATCTGTGGTCATAACCAGGCAGAACATGACAACAATCTAAAGAAATTTATGAATAGTGTGGCAAAGTACGGCCTAACACTGAATAAAAGCAAATGTCATTATTCACTTAGTTCGGTGGACTTGCTTGGGTATACAAAGCATGAGTTCAGTAAAACCTGACCCTGACAGACTCAAAGGATTGGTGGACCTGCCAGTACCTCAAGACCATACCTCTCTCCGACGAGCAATGGGGATGTTCTCTCACTATTCTAGGTGGATATCAAATTTTTCCGAAAAATTACATCCCTTAACCAGAGTTGCCCATTTTCCTCTCGCTAAAGAACAAACGGATGCCTTCAAGCATCTAAAGGAGGAGATCGCAAAATCGTGCCTGGTGGCTATAGACTCTACTCTACCTTTTGAGATTGAGACTGATACTTCAGAACATGCTATTGCTGCCTCTCTAACCCAAAACCGTCGGCCTGTAGCTTTCTTTTCAAGAATTTTAACTTCTGCCGAGCAAAAGCACTCATCAGTTGAAAAGGAGGCTTATGCAATTGTAGAAGCGATTCGAAAGTGAAGACACTTATTACTCGGGAGACATTTTAAGCTTATCACAGATCAGAAATCTGTCTCCTTCATGTTCAATCTTAAAAGTAAAAACAAGATAAAAAACGAGAAGATCACAAGATGGAAATTAGAACTTGCCTGTTTCAGTTACGACATAGTATATCGTCCGGGAAAACAAAATTTGCTCTTCTACCATCTCTGTTAACAAACTACATATCTTGCACAAAGATTTATGCCACCCTGAGGTAAAAGAATGCTGCATTTCGTCAGAAGTAAAAATATGCCATACTCTGTAGAAGATGTAAGAGCAGTAACCAGGTCATGCCAGATGTGTTCCGAGATAAAGCCTAGAGTCATTAAAATGCCCCCTCAAACACTCATAAAAGCAAGTCAACCCTTTGAAAGATTAAGTATAGACTTCAAGGGAACTTTACCTTCAAATTCTCGCAATCGGTTCATACTTACTGAGATTGACGAATACTCCCGTTTTCCTTTCGCTTACCCTTGTGCTGATGTCTCAGCAGCGACTGTCAAGAAACATCTAACTAGTTTATTTTCCATTTTTGGAAACCCTTCTTTTGTGCACTCTGATCGTGGTACAGCTTTTATGTCGGACGAATTAAAGGCGTTTCTACTTTCTCGACGCATTGCTACCAGCCGAACAACTGCCTTTAATCCACAGGGCAATGGACAAGCAGAGAGGTACAATGGTATCATCTGGCAAACGGTGGGCCTGGCTCTACGGTCTAGTAATCTCCCAGTTGCTAGTTGGGAAAAGGTTCTAGATGTAGCACTCCACTGCATTCGCTCATTGCTTTCCAGTGCCTCGAACTGTACTCCGCATGAACGTTTGTTTAATTTCCAAAGGAAATCAGCTTTTTTTTTTTTTTTTTTTTTTAAGCGTATCACCCCAAGCAAGACTGGAGGCCACTATCACGCATGGGGTTATAGAAGGGTTGGAGGAAGGGCAGATAGGAGTGGTAAAGGAGAGGATGTGGAGAAAGAGAAAGACAGTGTGTCGATCAAGGCAAGGGGGTTACAGAAGATTTGGAGCGAGAGCAGATAGGAATAAAAGATGAAAGGATGTGGAGAAGGGAAGTGGATAGATCAAGGCAACTGGAGATGTTGATTGATTATCAGAAACTTAGGAAATAAATTCAATTTCCGTAGTTTCACTCTAAATTTACATTTGTTCCGAATTCCTTATTACAGTCGGTACTTGGGTACACTTTATAGTGTAAAACTGCATTCCTGAAAGTCGTATTGATAGTTATATAGTGGATTTGGTTTTTCGTTTTTCCTCCTTGGCTTCTCTCCGTCCATATGCGTATTGGGTGTTCTTGAAACCAGGTGTTGTCAACTTCCTGATCCGTCACAGGACGCCACTGGAACCATTTTTCTCCGTGCTCATTACAAGTTCCTAGTCCGAATTGGCCAACTGTTCCCCCATCTCTCTCTTTACCTACTTCAGCATTCAGATCTCCCCAAACGATTGTAATTTCTTGCGATTTGCATTGAGTCTTTAGCATACAGTACAACATTTCAGTTTTCCTTCTGTAATTTGGGCTGTTATACAACTATGTGAAAAAGCTTTCCTTTCTTTCAGACATGCTTAAAAGTTGAAACTTTGCAGATTCATAATTTGATATGTTTTAAACGCTGTGCAATTTTCATCATTCTCCATACATTATAAGTTAATTAAATTTTAAGTTGGTATCCATTCAATTGGGATATCGTATATTATCAATAATTTTCATTAAGAAAACGTCTCTATTTTATCTGAAACTGATTAACAGAATCCGTTCTGATAATGTATTGGCTATAATCTGAATCTGATTAATTTGTTTCTTTTACAAATTTTCACTTTTTCTTAAAAAACGCTACAATATATAGTAAAAATGGGAGTTACTATGATATTGCTTAGCTTGCTAAGAAAGCGTCTTTGATCTATTGAGTCAATTGTCTAGTATGGGAGCAGACAACTGATTTGTTGTTTCCATGCTAGAATTTGTTGTGTGCGTGTTCATTCACTGGTTTTTATTTGTGCTTCTCAGAACAAAAATGATTGGAAAGGTTTGACAGTTTTTTTTTCGGTCTTTATTTTGGCCTTGTAACTATTGTTTGCCGTCATGTGATGGGTTTACTACTATGTCTTCTTCCCTATTTAAATGTTTGCTATTGAAATTAGTAGAAGATTTCTCTGATACGTGACTTTTTTTCTCGGTCTTGTTCTATTTAAATTTTTGTCATTCTCATGAAATTTTTCTCAGTCACATTCTTATTAAATTTTTGTCTTATTTTTAGTGATTCTTAAGTTTTCCCATGACATTGAAATTTTCTAAGATTCATTACCAATCTACACAAATCTTTCTCTACATAGCTGACTTCAGACTGTATAGTTGATCGTACAAAGTCCTTGCAAGACACGCCAAATATTACATTGTATATAAACGTAAAAAACAGTAGATTGCATTCATTGAGAGGCTAAAACCAACCAACATGGAAAATTTTACAGATATCACAGCTTCAGCATGTAATGATGCTGATGGAATCATCCGTATTTGTTACTCACCCCCGTATAAAAATACACTCTTCTACCAAACCCATCCTAACCAATCAGCACTTCACTTTTTAAATCTTGACTTCTCATTGGTCGAGACAGCACAAAAAGTGTAGCAATTCTCTACAAATCTGTTTTCCCGCTCAACGCTTTGGAGCCGGTTTGAACCACAGAAAATAAATAAATAAGTCGTTTGATCCGATTCAAACAGTCAGTAACATAATCTTCATGAGATGCTAAACAACTCCACGCGTGTCATTACACTGACCCAACGAACTTTTTGCGCGTCAACTTGCTGACTCAATAATCACTATCTCTCTCTCAAGAACTCTATCTACAATTTACTAAAAAGAGTGATAATATTCACTACCAAGTAGAAATTGTATTCATCAACCAACTATTATTAATACAGTTAAATGTGCATAACTCCTTGAGACTTTAAACAAACAATTACTACTAAAACACTCATACACATTAACTTTTGAACTTATATATGTGACAATTTTCACCCTACAGAACTTAACTTGTTTAATTTCATCAACAAACCTGAACTGTAAACTCTTAGACGCCAAATCATTACATGCTCATTCCATACATTTTCTCCTATCACGTCACACTCAAACATCAATCATAAATTCACTATATGTATGTTATTCGTATATAAATGCCTGTTATTGTTGAAACCTCTAATTCCATTGTTTCTCCTTGAATTTTCTTTGAAATTGATTGCCTTTAAATGCTCATTGTTTATTTGTTGTGGATGAAATATTTTCGAACACACCCATTTCTGAATCTTCAAGCAATTTAACCTTCTGATACCTTCTGACACACCCCACACATCCCAACAATGCTGTTTCCTCTCTTCAAGTCACTCAAATAATTTCTGATAGACAGACAGGGACTAAGTCTGGGTGAACTGTGTGGGGTGACTCGATCTCTTGTCCACACACACACACACACACACACACACACACACACGCACACACACACACACAATGAATAATAATTTAATAGTTTTAATTAAATTGTTAAGATTTTCTTTTGTTTCAGCAACGAACAGAAAGCAATTTTTCACTTTCAGATGTATCAACATTGAAGTTGTTTAGGTCAGTCAAGACCTATGAATAATTAACATATTTCCAACTTATTTTCAAAACAAATTGATGCAAACCAAAGATTCTCTCTATTTCTATACTGCATAATCTGTCAATTTTCAAGTATTGCATTTTTGTAGGAAATTTCTGCATACGGTTTTGGAGGACAGAAAAACTTTTTTACTCAGATTGAGACAGGCGAGCAGCTTTTTTTGCAAAATCCAACTGTAGGGAAGTTATAAATCTGAGTAAATAATTATAAACCTCCTAACATTTATATATACAAAAATACTCGTAAAAATGAGAAATAGCAAGACGTGGAAACAACAAAACGCGTATTATTTATTATCTGGTTGTTATGTGGTGTTGGAGAATTGACAGTAATACTGAATAAAATTGTAAGTTTGGTGTAAAATGTGGATCAAATATGGATCGGAATCCGACAGGAGCATAAAATAAAGAATAAGCAAAATGTGTACAGTCTGTAATGAGTGTCTAGATAATTTAGTTAGAAAATACAAGAAGTATCTGAGGTTTTCTTAACTCGAATTTTGTTGAACGTTAAAAGGTAAATGTGACTATTATAGCCTGAAAAAGGAAAAGGTGATGAAATTTTCATTGACGCACGTGTCAATGACCTATCCGTGTGAACCGCTTGTTCAATAGTGAGAATGTCACGTGTTTGTGTGTGTATAGAGCGGAAAAGTGGAGTCGATTCTCATTTGTTTAGAATGAGTGAATCAATGATAATTATAAGTGTTATAATTATTTCATTATAATTATTTTTTTACACTAAATTTTACTTATTTATTTTTATATAGACACGACACTACCTCAAAGGTAGGATTTTTTCATTTTGTAAAAATGGCTGATACGAAAGTTGGCAATATCATTGAAACTTTGATTCAGATTCCCAAAAAGAGAAAGGAAATAAGCAACGAAAAAAAAAGAAAAGTGGAAAACGAAAAAAAAAAAACAATGAAGAAAAAAAAGGCAAAAATTAAGAAACAAAATTAGAAAGAAAACACTAAGAAAATAGATGGAAAATCCTACCTCCATGTGTTATTATTGACACTGAATATGTGCAGGCGAATAGTCAGTACACATTTTTAAAAAAAATTGTCTTGCTGGTTGAGAACCGTTGAAAAGTGTCTGTCATTATGGTTGACATAAAAAAGACAGGAGTGTCAAGTTCACAAAAGACTGTGATTAAATCAGGGTCGACTTTTGGGATTAAGATATTACAAGCTGTAAAAAACATGACCTTTCCTATGTTAGACAGACTTCTGTACATTACTAAAAGTTGTTAGGTTCTCAGAAGGAATTACAAAGAAGAGAATGTACTATTTGGCTCAAATATCAGTATCAGCATCAGACCAGGGTTTTTGGTATTCAAGATCCATAGCTACATTTGGCTGCATACTACCTTCAGTTTGACTAAATTGTTGACCAGGAGTTTTGACTCTATATGTGGGGGAGTAACAAGGAATTTGACCTATTAGATCTTAAAGGCTTCAACACTATTCATGTTTAGTGGAACCTACCAGTCCTTATATCAAACAGAAGATCGGCAGGCTGGTACTGCTGAGAGACTGGTCACCTCTTTGCAGCTTCAAGCAAAGAAAAATATTCATAGACTTCTCCATCACCAAAATTGTTGTGGCATTATGGTGATGAGAAAAATCCAAATAGTGGAATTTTAGTTCCATTTAGATGGTCAATTCGATGGCAGCCTCCGCGGTCATATGCAGTAACTGTTAAAAGCTGTGGTGGCTGTGTCAATGCAGGCAAGGAAAAGACAGAAGGGTTCCTCATTTTAAAAATGAATTAAGTACACAGAAGGCCATCTTCTTCCTAAAACAGTCAACTCCTCTACTACTACTATCACAAACAGGATTATATAAATGTGGAGGTCCCAAGGAATTTTGCTCATGCACAGCACCTTTTGACTCTGGTTGATTACACCTAGAAACAGTTTTGTTTGTGGAGAATCATCTATAGGGTCATTAAATTAACGTTCTTGTGAGGCATCAAAGATTTGTCCCCTAACAGCCTCATCAAAATTGAGATAGGTCAAGGATCCATGAGACAGGCTATTACTGTCTTCACACCCACTGACAAGATTTTTTCTCCGCTAACCAATGTCTTTAAACTAATTATTGTTTTCTAGTTAGCTATTTTGAATAGCCAAGAGCTAAGATCAGCTGGAAAAGAATTGGTTGGAGACTGCCATTAATCTGGTCTTGAAGGAATTATTCCTTAAAGGGGAGAGCTGAAACATGCATTTTGCACATCTATCTCACATCTTCTGTTCCCGTGCACCAAGCTAGCTAAGTTAGAGAGAGAGAGAGCTCTGTTTAAACTACTTTGGGGTCACAGTGCTCAATCCATTGTGAGATTTGTTGCTCTCATCTTTTTGATGATGGTCTGGAGATGCCTAATATCTAGATCCATTTGTGACCTTTAACAGCTCAGTTTGGATATGTGTCGAATGCAAGAAAACCATCAGATGACTAAGAAAATATTCTATCAAGGTTTTGGTTCTTCTCAACACATTTCAATAAATTCATGTTTTTTTCCTAGTTTTGTGTGTGTGTGTGTGTGTGTGTAAGTAAACACTTGCCTCGTAAATTGCTCTTTGAAGTCAACTTGTATTTGCAGATCCAACCTGCAGGCTGTGTGCTAGATGTTATCCTAAAGGAGATTAAGTTTTGTTTCATTATTCTTCTGGAACCAATGACAGCAGGGAACAGTCTGTCCTATTTGTATTTATTTATTTATTATTGTACGAGCCCTTCGTAATACCATAGAGGTGGTTAGTTTTAGCTTCAAGATAACCTGCATTTAGTGCATATGGTCACAGAAAAAGTTGATGGCCCATTTATACTAATCCAAATCCACTCGATCGAGTCAACCATCCTTTTTTGTTCAGGTCTCCTGGAGCATGGCAGATGAGAACAAATTAATATCAAAGTAATATCTCCACACTTGAAGTTTGCCCAAAATTCTTATTGTACCAGATGGTAAAAGGGGGCAAAGTTAACAGTAATTTGCTTTAGGGACAGTTTTGTTTTGGAAACCAGTCCTGTTTTTAACAACGTAGGCTCTTTGATAAAAAAACAAAGTTTCTACGTTTATTTACCATGATAGGAATGGATGATGAAGTTCACAGTGATTCATCTCTTTCTCCCTACCAATTGGTCATCTACTTTAAACGTCAGCTTTAAGTTAAAGGCAGAGAGGGTTGGTCTTTTGCGTAAAGTGAATTAATGTTGCATGGTTTTGTTGTACAATATGGGCTAATTTAGACTAACATCTTGAAGGGACTGGTTAAGATTTTGCAATTCTCAGAAAGATTTATCACTACAACCTACATTCATTCTCCTTAGTTATCCACATTTCCATCAGTGACAGAAAATGAGACTGCTTCACTTTGCTTTTTTCTTTTCATATTCCCCCTCTCCTCATCATTTGACTGATTCATGTTTTTTTCCTAGTTGTGTGTGTGTGTGTGTGTGTGTAAGCATGTACGCGCAGAGTGAGAATATATATTAACACATTTTTGCGTTAATATATTTTTGCATTATACATTGTTGCATTTAAATAACCAATTGTTTTATATGAAGCAGCTGTTTTTGTCCGCTTCATTATCTGTGTTTGATTGTAGTTTCCGTAAAGAGGATGCAACTCCTTGGTGGTTACTGCATAGAGGATTCATATTAAATACAATATTGTGTTTGGTAGAATGGTTTGGTTGGTAAATATAAACAGCTAGGCTGGGACCAGCATCTCCAAATGTTTCAGACGTAGGCTGCAATTTTTGGACTTTATATATATAAACTCCCAACCAGGGCAGCAACAATTTATGAGGTAAGAGAATTTTTATTTTAATTTTCTCTAAATGGAACATCAGGACACATTGCTTCTCTATGCTAACCTATGACATTTTTATTTACAAATTACATATAGGATTAACCAATTGATTCTATTACTATAGCATGTCAAACCACTGTTAATATTTGCTATAGCACTTACACTTATCCCCAAAATTCATCCTATACTTTTTGTAAAATAAAATGTACATTTTTCTTTTCTCATTGAAGAACTAGAATCTTTAGGTCCAAATGAAACGCAAGTCGTTTTATTGATACTGGACCCTTACAAAGAGATTCCTTAATTCAATATCCTGACTTAATTTATATAAACAGATTACAATGAGATAACATGAATTAAGAAAATAGTATTTCCCACTGACATCTTTTATTACCTTGAATGGACTTGTCAGCTATGATTGTTGTAGAAAAAAGTATAAAGTAGCCAGTGCTGTGTCAGCCATACTCTGGTCACCTCCCCAAAATGTTTGTTTTGTGTACCCTTTTGTCACCTACCTATGGTGATCTAACCATAGGATCCACAATAAACTGGCCTTGTACTACATATACAGATTGGGAATGTTGTATTAAGTACCGACTCACAGTGGTTGCAGAGGTGAGTGATGCAGAAAATAATTTATTCCAATCTGATTTAGACAGGAGTTACAAAATCAAATATCATCTAAACTGACATAAATCAGGTACAAGTAAAAAAAAAAAAAAAAAAAATGCTTACTGCATTATTCTACATCTAAATATTGATTACATCAGATGTATGTATTTTACAGTATTCCATCAATTTATAAAATTTGGTCTGATAATTAGCATATGAAAGATGCTCACTGTATACCTTCTCAGTACCTACATACATACATACATTCATTATGAAGAGAAAGGTTTCTGACAAAATTCTAAAGCAAAAGCATCAATTGATCATATTTCAGATTCGGATTCTGCTCTTGTACAATTGACACCATAGATAATGAAGTTATCCATCATTGTGAATCTGTATAAGTTTCAATTTGCTGAAACTTCTTTCAGCACTTGTAGCTGTTTCTGAGCACATTAGCTGTTGAGACATTTGCATACATCTTCAGTAGACGTTTTGCACTGATCTAATTTAGAAAATGTAGTTTTCAATCTGTTTTTATTCTCCATGGTGATCTGAATAAACCGTTTTACATCCATCTCCATTTCAAAAGGATTCATGTCACCCATCTTTTTCTGAAAGTTCTGACACTTACAGATTGTGGAGCATGTTGCATCAGTTGCTGCAAGAAGTTACTCAAGAATTAGTAGGAAGTTAGTGTTTTCATCTCCAACTTTATAGTCAATTTGTCTTTCTTCCAATTCAAATGTGAGAGAAAAACAAGAAATTTCTAGATTTTCTACAATTTTCCAAGCACTTGTGACAGCACTAGTTTTCTAAAAACTTTTGTGTTGCCCTGATTTCATTCTCCGTGACATTCAGGTAGATACTGTAAGATTGGATTATTTTGCCAGCTTTGTTAATTTGAAAAATACCATAGCATACGATAAGACACCCACTATGATGTGATTTGCATTATTAATGAACAAGCCTCAGTGGCTGTTGTTCCAGCCTTCCTTTCTATAAATAACTCTTCCAGTTGTTCAAAAATCAAAATATCATCCAATTAGTATTAAAGTTGTTTGATAAAACCGATTCAACATTCCTAACTGGTGTCTGATTGAGATTTGATTGACAATTGTATATTTGCCTTTAAAACACTCCAGCATTATATAGATGAAGAAAATATGGTGTGCAACATTGTTGGAACACCATAAAATGCCAAAGCCTGCATCTGTCAGAAACAACCAGATTCAGTGAATGGTTAGTGCACAACACAGAGATTTAGGATTTACTCCGAAAACTTGTGATTGGACATCAACTTGTTTTCTTCTCATGTTGGCTCTTATCACAGGAATGGACCCAAAAATTAAAAACAAAAATTAGTTGTAGATCTTTCGGTCATTGCAAAAATATGTCTAACAAGTCTTATTGGCAGTAACCAAGAAAGCCTACCTCAGTGTGACTTCTTTTACTGGATAACACTGAAAGATGATGGAAGATATCAAGTATGCAAATGAGAATTATTGCAAAATATTTAGCTAACTTTCTCTCCCAATTTTTCATCCTTGACTTTTTTTGCAAGCACTTCATTTTGGATTGTGCTGCTTAAGTAGTAGTCTTGGGTTTCATTTTGAAAACAATCCCAGAAAATTTCTTGTTGGCCGACTCCAATACTTCTTTGGAACCCCTAAAAGTAAGGTTTCTTTCCCCATAACAAAAATATCAATAAGTTACCCCAAAACTGTCATTCCTTGGGAAAAGGCTGCATATGGTATTGAGGCTTCCTTCAGTGGACTTTTGACAATGTTTATCTTCAATTAAGACCTAAAATGGTTTTGTAAGAAAGTCACATTTTACTTAAATAATATTTAACAATTAAAGTAATAAAACCTTTCCTTTTTGAAAATTTATAGCAATTATGAATGAATTTAATATCTTTCAAAATTATTTCTTTATACATTTGTACAAACAGTAAACCGTTCTTTAAGAACTGTGGTGAACCTTCCAATCCCTCAAATTATCAAAATATTGGTCTTTTACCTCTTTTTGACAAAATACTAGAAGCTCTAATACTGAATTAGTTAAGCATCTTGGTGAGGTTTGGGCTGTGGCTTTAGATATCTCAAAGATGTTTGGCATGCTGGCCTTCTTCACAAGCTCAGGGGCTACGGTGTCTCAGGATTAAGTCACATAATCAGCTAATCATTCTAAACAAATTGTGCAATGAAAGCTGTGTTGAATAATGATGCTTCTAGATCATCTCACAATAATGTGGGGGTCCTCCAGGGCTCTATCTTTGAATCTACATTGTTATCCGTTCCCGGCTAAGTATTTATGTGGATGACAACTGTTTACTTCTCTCTTAATACTAAGTTTAATCAGTCAATAAAGTAGAACTGGCAGCTGCTCTTGAAAATGACCTCCAATCAGTTATTAACTGAGACTAGAAATGGCTTGTAAATTTGAATACTGGCCATCTTTTAATCATTTTCACCTTCTATCAGTATGGCTGCCAAAAGAGCAACTCATTATGCCTTCTTGGTACCACACTTCCCACTGTCATACAGTGGAGTGAGTGATAAGATGGTTCACTGCAGTGCCAGACAATTTCTCTTGCCAGAATCATTCTTGCACATTCATAGATCTATCATTTGTCAGCACATTGAATATTGCTGCCATATCTGGTCTGGTTCTTATGCTATATACCTTAAGATTCTCAACAAAATCCAAAGAAGGGTATGTAATGTTATCAGTCCTGAAATTTTAACAGTCACTTTCCCCACCACCTTGATGTGGCATCTCAGTGTCTTTTTATTTTTATGAATATTTTCATGGTAATTATTTTTTCCGACTTCTCCTCCTTG
Source organism: Acanthosepion esculentum (assembly GCA_964036315.1). NCBI lineage: Eukaryota > Metazoa > Mollusca > Cephalopoda > Sepiida > Sepiidae > Acanthosepion > Acanthosepion esculentum. The sequence goes on from OZ038495.1 coordinate 77,058,878, forward strand.
GTACTTTGACTGCATGAATTTAAGCATACTGCTAGATTGACAACTAGGTTACATAGTTACATCTAGTTCTTTCAACAGTAAAACTAATTTCTATTCTAAGTTTTTCTCACCTGTGGAACAGTTTTCTGATTTCTTGCTTCCCTGCCACCTATGATTTGAAAATATTTAAATGCAATGTCAAGTGGCATCTTCTGTCTTCTTGAATGCTGTTCTTTTATTGTCCTTTCTCCTCACTAAAGTATTGTCATTCTCTTTTATTTTCAGTAATACCTGGTGTCTTAGTGGCATTATTGCCTTGCTTGGAATGAAATGATTAAAACAATTTAAATAATTAACTGTGGACTTTACAAAAAAATTAACATCTGTTTAGAACATAAATGTTAGAAAATATAAAGAATTATTTTCATAATTTTCAATAATAGCTAATTGATAACAGGTGTTGACTTCTATAAACTGTAAGGTTGGACTCATTTTTTTCTTGTGGGAAGGTGTTATAAAAGGGAATTTTGGAAATTGGAATTTTAAGGTAGATCAAGTTCAGGGAGGGAAGAGTGGACTAATGGCATCCTTTTTGAGAAATTGGAAGGAGTTGTACTATGGCTGTTCACCCTGTGCACATCAGTTTGGTTTCAACACAGTAATTTTTTTTTATCAACTATGATATATAACACTGTCTATTTGAAATAGAGTGCGTGTATTAAACTGAAATATTTTTTGCCCAAAATGAAAAGCAGTAATAAATTTGTGGAATATTTTTAATGAAGGAAGAACTTTGAGGGGTTAATTTTAGAAAAGACTTCATAAATTGGGCTTCCTGTAGCAGCCACAGCTCTAAAAGTAGTCCACATGTTGCAAGTGGAACTATAAAACATCACAAAATTGTTAAAAGGAAAGGAAAAACTCAATAAAATACTTTAATATTTGGATAAATTTTCTTTTATTTTATTTATAATAAAAAGGAATAGCAATTAAAATGTGACCAAACAAAAACAAGAACAAAAATGCAGTTTTTGTGGAGGTTATCTCCCCTACCAAGTGAAGAGACAATAAAAAAAGCACAATGAATTTACATCTCAACATTCAGCTATCGTTACACTATTCAAAATTTAACCAAGAAAAATTAATTTAAGCTGAAGCTAAAAACAATTTTTGAAAAATTGAGCTCCAAATATATTTAACTAACTTATTTAAAAATAGAAAATATTTTATTTCCCACTGGAATTTATGAGTTTAAAATTAAAAAAAAAAGATAATGTTTTTAGAGCAAGAAAAATAAATGCAAAGAAAACAATATTCAGCAGTGTTCATTTAGTTCAAGCATACATTAAAACAATTCCTATTTAAATAAAAAAAAAATCTAAAATATTTATTTAAGTGTATGTACAACTAAAGGATAACAGTAACTCTGAAATTGTGTATCTGTGGGAAACTGGAGATTTCATTGTTCATCAGAATAGGTTTTTCCACATTATTTTCTTCTATTTTGTTTAATGAGTAAAATTTATAGAAATCTCAGATGATCAAGAAGCAGGTGGCAATTTTGAAATTATATAAGGTACAGTTAGTTTCAAAAAACTAACTGTACCTTATATAATTCCAAAATTGCCATCCACACACATGAAGGGGGAGATGAAATATTCTCAGACTGACCCACTCATCAAAATCATTTGACTGACCAAACATTAGAATATTTTTAATCCCATTTTGATGGTCAATAACTCTTCAGCCCCCTTCATATGTAAAAATTTAAAAAGAACTTTTAAAATAGAGTCACAAAACAATGATGATTAAATTATGAATTAGGGAATTTTTTTCTGAAATTGGGAAAATGTACTGTTTTTCCAAAAGCAATTTCATTAATTTTGCCGAGTTCCAAATGGAAATGAAAACCTAATTTGTCAGTCTTTGAACAATGAGAATTTTTAACCAGCAACTGCAAAATACATAAAAATGGTTAACACATTTTTTTTATATATAAAAAGAATTTGCAATTTAATTCATAATTTTTGTCCAGTATTTCTTTTATCTCGATTTCTTTTCATCACATGTGAGAAACTGTCAATCTACAGTGTAAATGAGAAATAAAGAATACATTCCAAGCAAGATTTGAACTTCTATTTTCTCAAGGAATCTCATTACCTCTCGAGTCAAATGAAATCTTTACAGTTGGAAAAAATAAAAGAAATCCACTCTTAAACTCGTTCTCTAGTCTTTCCCTGACTGCACCAGATTTATTGTTTGAGAGACAACAGCAACAACAAATATGGTATTAAGTGATAAGGGTTCGCAGATTTATATTGTTTAATTATTTCTGTAGACAATCTGGATAAATATGATGAAAAGCAAAATTAAGATAAAAGAAATAGTAGTCGAAAATTAATTAATACCTCATCTAATAGTAGAATGATGGTCTGGATGGTTGCAATGAAAAGCAATTGAAATCAAGATGAACATAAAACTAATCCAAAGTGAATGTTTGATAATGCAGCTCAGTGTTGACAATTCTGAAAAAAAAAGTAAAACCCTCGGCAATTTTTTAAGTGTAAATAATTTAAAACAATTTCGTTATTTAGCAAAAAGTTCTGGATCCAGTGTTCTTTCTTAGTGAAAACAATTTCTAATTGAAAATAAATTCAAAGCTTGTTTTAACATCAACTTGTATCAACACTGCCACTTCACTCAAAACCTACATTCACTTACAAAAATAACTTATATTTTTTAATTTTTTTGTCCATAATCAGTAGCTAGTAATTTTCTGTGTTTGTGTTGATGCCCATTAACTGTCTACCTGAGAGATTTATTAGTTATGAACATTTCTTATAAGTTAAAGAACTTTGAAGACCATTTGACCAAATAATGCCCAAGGGAGAAAAAAAACAAGAATTAATTATTGCAGATTTTACAAGAAGTTTCATGGCAATACAAATAAATTTGACAAGTTACAATCAGTTGATTTATAAGTTTCTCAATTTGAAAGTGTAATGAAAAGAAAAAATTCGCTCCCTTTTACAAGAACTATTCTTTCTAAGGAATAGTTCAAGAATGGGATTAAAAGACATTGACAACTAAAAACTTATGAAATTTTGTGAAGAACCTTTCAAAACCAACATTATTAAAAAAAACTGAACATCTCTTTCACTTGTTAAGATAATATTTCAGACAATCTGTTCTGTCTTTCCAGGAGAAAGGTGTTGAATGGAGTGGCTGAAACAGTAAGTATGTGGTAAATTAGAGGTTCATTGTCACATAAGTTAGTCGATCTTCTCAAAGCATTAGAACTCTTCAGGTTTTCAAAATCTCAAAAAAAAACAAACAAAAAAAAATGATTAATGTAAGAATAGTCATCTCCACAAGTTTTTAGCATTCGGAATGGTTTCATTCTAACTGTAAATATTTAAAAAGAAAATTAAAAACAAAATTCATCTAAAGTCAAGCAATTTGAATGTGGAAATTTTGCTGGACTGATTCACAATTGTCTTGGATTTAAGCAGAATGTGTTTCCATTTGATATTTGGACAGGTGAGCTGATTGATAGATTAGCCTCACAAAAACATTAAACACAAATCAGAATTTGAAATCTTAAACAATGAAAGACAAATTAAAAAGGAAAAAAATCCCCCTCCCCACAACATAAAAATTTCTTCATTTGCCTTTAGGCAGAAACATTAACTCCACAAAAACAAACAATGCTATTTTAGAAATGAATACCAATTCTGGTGGAAAGTTTATTTCAGATTCTTTATCTGTTGTATTTTTATCAGTGATTCCACCCACCAGTTAATTTTATACTATCTCTTGAAGATATCTCACCTGAAGATTATCAAAGCATGATACCTAGCACCTGCTATTAGATGTAAAGTTAACAAATGTTAGTTACAAGTGCACATCAAGAAGGAAGGGTTTGTCTTTAATTTGAAGTTACCATTTTTATTCTGATACTTAAAAGTGGCACCAAAAATCATATCCATTCCCCTTTAGTATGACTGGAGTTCCAGAATTGGGAAAAATCCAAACGATTAATTTCTGCAATTTTTCCTCATCCAATAATTTCTTCCACAAATTTGTTATAACCAAATAATCTTATTTTGTATTTTCATATTCAAACTTTTCATTCATAAATATATCAATTTATTTTCTTTTACCAACACAGTGAATGTGCATAATTATAAAAATACTTGCTACAACATAAAAAAAAAATTTTTTTAACTGCCACCATAAGTTGCTTTGTCCTTCATCTTAATGAAAAAAAAAAAAAAAAAAAAAAAAAAAAAAAATGACCACCGTTTTTGAATTTATCACATTTTGGCAGTGATTCTTTTTTTCTTTTTCTTTTAAATAAGATTTGATTTTTGCAAAGTTTTTTTTTCAGTTTATTTCTTTGAAAAGAATTCTGGAATTCAGAGTAAATAGAGATTTAAAAAAAAAATGGGGGTGAGAATGTTTAGTAGCAGAAATGTAAAAGAAAAAAAGAAGAGATGGAGGAAGAAGACAAGAAGGTGAGAAAAGATTTTTTTTGTAAGACAGGTAGTGTTTTCTTTTTCCAAAACAATTGCCTGCAAATCCATGGATGAGTTTTATCACAGTTAAAAGAAGCATCCAAGTCTAATTCCACAGAGAGCAGAACATAGCAGTAATAGTGGGGGGGGGGAGAGATGTAGTCATAGTGAGAGAGAGAGAGAATGTATGCATCTGTGCGTATAGTATGAGGACATTGAATAAAAAATGTGGAGATGGTTTGGGAGAGACTTGTTTGTATGTTTACACTTTTACAGCAACTCTGGCTTGGTTGTGCATCAAGTTTTGTAATTTGGCTAAATTATCTTTGGTCATAGAATCATCAGGTTTGAGTCTCAGAGCTTCTTTGTAACTTCTTTCAGCTTCTTCCAATTTTCCATTCAAGTGTAAAATGGCTCCAAGGTTCATGTGAGCAGTGGCTGTCTGGAAAATATAATAAAAAAAATCTGAACCCAAAAACAAAACTGTTTTTATTTTGGAAGAATCTTAAGATTTTTCAATGACGTATTTCTGGTGCTTAATCACTACCATTTTTTCTTATCTGAATGGAAACAGACAGACAATAAGAGCCAAGACTTTGAATGCTGAATTAGAAGAATTGACTTTACAAGAAGCAAGAAATTCTGTTCAAAGCTTCTTGAAGATTAATGTATAGAATTAGAGAATAGACTAAATGATATGCTATCAAAACAATTAATTTGAATAGGGACTAGTGACAAAACTTTTCCTCTCAAGTTGAATACAGATGAAAATCAGAATAGTTCATTTGAAATGCTGGGATCAAAACAACAAATAGGACGATAATTATATTAAAAAACGTTCTGACAATATTGTAAAAGGCCACAGTGCTTACTAGCTGAATCAGTCATGAAAACAAAAAAAGTGAAGATACTAATCTAAATAAATAACAATTCTATGATGATTAAAAGATCATACGGGTTATAATGTGACGATCAAAAGATCGAATGTGCCTAAAGATTAACTTACTTTTGGATTAAGCGCAGCAGCATGCCGATAAAGTTCTTCTGCTTCTGCATTGTTCCCTGATTGCCTGGAAAATATTCCAAATCAAAAATGATTACCATTTCTCTTTTTAGACAATTTTATTTCAGAAAAAGAAAAATTGTAATAGAAATTTTTCCTGGCAAAGTTTTTTTTCCAACTCTTCAGTAAAATGCAGCCAAAAGATAGACAATTTTTTTTTTTTTAATATACATTGTGATTAAAAAGTAACTCCCTATTTTATGTATGATAGACTCTCCTGTTTTGTAAAAATTATAGGAAGATGGGAGAGTCCATCATACATAAAATAGGGAGTTACTTTTCAATCACAATGTATTATTCTTTTCAGAACAGGATATGTTAAACTTGCTTATAAAGTCACTTTCATTTTTGGACCTAACCAAAAATATTTGGGCATCCTGTTACATTTTAGAGCAAGAAAAAATGTATCCATCGATTTTGAGTCAGTAATAACTAGACTTACAATTAAACTATATCCCAGTTAAAGATGGGTTTTCTATGGATATTAAAAGTGGTGGTGGGGGGACTTTCTCCTAGTTGCTAGCAAGGATTTTATCTATCTCAATAAATATATATTGTCAAAGCAAGTTTTTATGCAACAATATTGTGGCATTTTGAGATGAAATATGGCAAATTACATTTATGTTTCGGTTTTATTTTTTAATAGGTTGTTTATACTTTGAGTACACAAGATGGTTTTAGTTTATTCTAACACAAAATAACTTTTCTTTTTAAGTATAAATATAAAAAACAAAAAACATGATTACTATATTACCTCTTAATGTAACTTAAACTTTACCTCTTAATGTCCTTCTTAAAGTGATATTTTGTTAAAATTCACTCTTATTCTATTTCAACTTCAGTTTTTCTTTTATAATAATCAACAATATTTTCTTTTAATTATCACTAAAATGAATCTTATTTATGGGAATTTGGGATTTCTTGATAGATTTTAGATAAGATTTTGAATGGCTTTTTTTTTTCCAACAGATGGTTAACAATGACTTAAGTTACTAGAATCAGTTTTTAAAAATTGTAATGATTAGCAGATGACAACTGGAAAAAGGAAAGTCTGAATTCAAAAAGTACTCCACTATCTTTCCTTAGGAATTATGGCAATGTATAGATAATAAAGCAAAAGAATCTGAAGAGCCTAAAAGGAAGTGAGATTTTAAAAAAAAATATTTCAAAACATACTATTTACAAGTTAGATTGGATTGCAGCCAGTCTTGGAGAAGGACAAGTCTGAATTCCAAAACTGTGGCATATAGTAATGATAAACCACTTCCCTATCTTCCCCCCAAAAGTCATAGCAACTCACAGATAAAAAAAATGAATCTGTGTAGTGGAGTCTACCTCTTCGCTTTCTTTTTCTCCCCTTTTTATTTATTTCTCTTTCCTTGCATTCACAACTTCCTAAATGCTTTCTTATCCATTCTGAAGAGAATATTTGTTTACAAAACAAAATCCAGTCCATAAATTGCAGGAAGAAGAATTTGCCCAAAAAGTTATAATGTATGAAATTTAAAAAAAGAAGAAAAGTGCCTGTCTAAATTCTAATGGACTTACCTCATTGCATTGGCCGTGTTAAACACCAATTCAAAATCATTGCTATTATTTTGCAACACTTGTTTGTAAATCTCAACTGACTCTGCATGTCTTCCAAGTTCTCCAAGAAACTGAGCTGGAAAAAGATATGTTAATCAATTAAAGCAGTTTCCCACTTTTACAAATGTGATTTTGATTCATTTACAATTAAGATACTTGAAAAAGACTTGCTGTGTAGCTGAGATATTTGTGGATATTGCCCAATAGTATTAATGTCCAAGCCTAGATAAGAGGAACAAGGATTTTGAATTCTGATTTTAATGACTGACTAGCCATCTCCACTTGGAAGATTGGCACTTAAATTATTTTTAATTTTCCATTTATCCTTGTGCTACGATAAGTAAAGCTTAGTAAATACATACTAAATAAGTAAATATATATTTTAACAGTTTCCTTTGCTTAGATAGTATCTTTTTATAATTTCAACATCTTAAATTATTTAGAAGTTAGGGAGAAGACTTAGACTGTGCATTGATGTCAAAGCAATAACATTTCCTAATCTTTGAGTAACTGTTTTGCAATTTTGTTAACTATCTTTTCACAATACTACAACTAAATTAAATACATTTCCTAAAATATTGTTTTTTGGTAAGCCTTAATTTTTTGAGATTTGTAATTTACATGAGCATTACTTACCATAATGCTGATGTGCAGTTCCTTCTGGAGTGTCAATCATTAAGGCTTTTAGAAACCATTTCTCAGCCTTGCCTATTTGATTCTGGAGTTAAAAGGTACAAAATTAAAATTTGAAATAAAAGCAAAAATGGTTTCATATTTGACAAGTATTTTTCTTTAAATGCAAACTAAATACTATAATGAAAAGAATCTTCAGATTAAAATTCAGGCAATTCATTATGGTAAGCTTCTCTAGCAAAACTGAGTAAGAGTTCAATTTGTATCAAACTAATTAAAAAAAAAAAAAAAACTTCCTCACTATAGAATAAGCTTGGTTAGCTGACCATTACTGTAGAATAGGGAATTTGAACCTGATTGGGTACCCCATACTTTTGATTGTGTCAAACTAAGGTAAATTTAATCAATAATGATTGATTTTGTGAATATTCAGAAGGAAATCTAATTATTGTCTATTTGGTGTCTGAAAATACTAATTGGCAGTGTGGGGTTGTATTTTTATTTTAACTCTTGTAAAGATTTGAAAGTAAGTTGGTTGTTGATATGTCATGGAAAGGGATATATTTGTTCAAAGTAGCTAAGTGGTTTTGGCTACTGTAACCGAGTAGGACAATCTAGCAGGTAGCCGTAATGGACTGGTACTCGTCGTAGTCATAGGCAATATGCTTAGGTGTAGGCAATGTACGTCCACATCAGTCTGTATTTATGGCTGACACCAACCAATCATATTCCTATGAGGGGGAACCCAGGTGTATGCATATTCATTACATCATCTCCCCCTGAGCTAAATTTTCCCATGAAATTTAGCTTCAATATTTTCTCTTTTTAGGGTCTGGACTTAATCAATTAATTTTTTTCCTCAATCCTCCTTGCAGTGGTGGCATTTGACACACTGGTACCTCTGGCCTTGAGGTAGGGGGATACCTCCATTGGCAAATGTTGACTTACTGGAATGGGAATTTCAAATGCGTCATACAAGACTTCCATTGGAATCTCTTCGGTATTTTCCATGACCTCTGTAGTGTGTCTGGGTCTCAATTGATTCCAATGTCTTTTGCACCAAAATTTTTCCCCTTTTATGTCATATATGACCTGTCCAATTCCTTTGGTTATCATTCTTCTTCCCAATACATTTTTCCAGTCCTAAAGTTCTTGAAAAAACTGTCACCTGGCTTATATGCTTTAATCATCTGGTTTTCATTTTTAGCAGTTTTCTTTACTGGACAAGGCAACAGCCTGTCGAATACAGAGCGTATTTTTTGTGCAAACATTAACTCTGCTGGCGATAACCCTGACCCTGATTCGGGTTTGGCGTGATTCTATATACTGCCAAAAATTTCTGAATACTTCTTTCATTCATGTCCACGCCTTGATTTTTCTTCAACGCTTGTTTAAAGGTGTCCACAAATTTTTCCGCCTGTCCATTCGATCTTGGATGATATACTGGCGTTGTCACATGATCAATGGACAATGATGTACAGAATTCCTTGAATTCTCTTCCCGTAAACTGCGTTCCGTTGTCACTGACTAAAGTTTTAGGGAGTCCAAAGCAACTAAAAATTTCATTAAGTGTGTTTATTGTATTTGTTGCAGTTGGATGTGTGCACTTAACAATTTCTGGCCACTTAGTGAAACTGTCCACAATGATCAGGTAATAAGATCCATTTATGGGGCCTGCATAGTCGATATGCAACCGAGTCCATGGGACATCTGTCTTTGGCTATGGTTGAATCTTTACTGGTGGATCCCTTGCTGCCAGTTGACATCCTCTGCACTGTTTCACCAAATTTTCTGTCTTGGTCCATCCTCGGCCAATAAGTATAGCCTCTCATTAGAGATTTCATTCTTGAAATCCCTGGATGGCCAGTGTGAAATTCTTTCAGAATTTTCTTTTGCAGAGTACACGACATTACAACTATCTGCGTATAGTAATACCTGTTCGCAGATTGAAAAGGTGACACACTAATTCCTTTTTTAGTTTTCTCATTCAACCAGACTTGCTTTTTCATTTTTTTAATGAAATCATCGTTCTCCACTGCTTTTTTCACATCTTCTAGTGTAACCGGTAGTTCTCTAATAGTGTTACATAACAGACCCAACAATTCACTTTCGTCTCTTAGCACCGTTATTAATGTTTCTTCCAGTGGTTCCGTATATTTAGGTATCAGTCTTGATAACCCATCAGCATGACCTAGCTTCTTTGAAAGCACATATTCTATTTTGAAATTATAATTCAATAGAATTACACCCCAATTCTGTAGTCGATATGCCGTGTGAGTTGGTATACCTTTTTTGAACCAAATATTGTTAATAGCGGTTTGTGGTCTGTTTGCAGAATAAATTCTCTTCTGTATAGAAACCTGTGAAATTTTTTTACAGCATAGATTATTGCTAAACTCTTTTTCGATTTGACTGTAACTTCGTTCTGCGGGCAGTAACGTTCTCAAGGCATTTGCTATTGGCTTCGTAGATCCGTCCTTGAATTTATGAAGCAATACCACACATAGACCTTCATTACTGGCATCTGCTGCTACAATGATTTCCCTCTTCGGGTCAAAATGTGCTAATGATAAGTCTGCTAATAGACAGCTTTTTATTTTTTTAAAACGCATCTTCGCATTCTTTCGACCATATCCACTTTGCGCCCTTTTTCACCAGATTATTTAAAGGAGCTCTCATATCATACATTTTTGGTATATAAATACTATAGTAGCTTACCAATCCCAAGAACGCCTGGGGTTTAGCCACATTATCAGGTGCTGGCATTTTTATAGCCTCAACCCTTTCTGGGTCCGGTTTTCTTCCTTTACTGTCAATTATCTGCCCTAAATATTTTATCATCTTTAAGAAGAACTCGCATTTTTCAGCACTCAGCTTGAACCCATATTCCTCAATTCTCTGAAATACTGCTCTATTATGCGTTTTGTGTTGGGCCTCATTTTCACTTTTAATCAAAATGTCATCTAAGTATGCAACTGCATACTCCATACCAGCCAACATTGTGTCCATTATTTGCTGGAATAGGCTTGGAGCTACCTTCAATCCAAAAGGAAGACGATTTAGTTTAAAAATCCCTTTATGCATGTTTATTGTCAGGTACTTCGAACATTCTTCACTGACTTTAACCTGAAGGTAAGCCTCCGACAAGTCCAACTTTGAAAACACTCTACCTCCGTTTAGTTTAGTGAATATATCCTCCGGAGACAGTAGAGGGTATGCATGGTCTTTCAAACAGTCATTTAAGCCTGTTGAAAAGTCAGCACACTCTGATTTTTCGGTTTTTCTTTTTTATATATATGGTTGGAGACTCCCAATCTGAGTAATCAACTTTTGAAATTACGCCAATTTTCTGCAACCTTTCTAATTCCTCAATTATTGTGTCTAGTGCCAAAAATGGTACTTTTCTCTTTGGTTTAATTGGTTTAGATTGAATTGAAAGAAAATGTTTAAACCAAAGTTGACTTTTGTTTTTGTGCACAGACCTAGTCCTTCTGAAAAGACGTGAGGGAATTCGCTTTTCAAATCAGTAATAAATCTTTCTGTTTGCTTCATCTTATAGTTCTCTATGATGTTAACTTTGTTACAGAAAAAATTTACCGGTAATTCCCATAAGTTAAACAACACGATCCAGTCTAAACCAAAGAGGTTTACTGAACCAGGGAGCACATACACTTTTGATTTGTGAATTTTTCCCATGAACGAAATGTTACATTTTAATTCACCTCTAAACTTAAGTCTTTTTCTTGACACTCCCCTGGCATTTTTGTCTGTGTTAGTCAACGGTGGGTAACCAATTTTTTTCCATGTTTGCTCGTTATCACCGAGATATCACTTCCTGAATCGAGTAATAATTTTACGGTCTGCCCATTTATTTTTACATTGAGGTATTTTCTTCTTTGACCCTCCTCAATTTCGTTTTTAGACAAAACTACATTCACCTTTGAGACTTTGATTTTACTTTTCTCTGTTTTGCCTGACAATGGGAACTTCTATGGCCTACACGCCCACAATTAAAACATATTTTATCCCTAAAGAAACAATCCTTCTTTATATGCTGTCCTCCACATGAAATGCATATAATTTTTCTTTCTTCTGTTGTCTTACAGTTTGTACTCGCAAAATGCTCTTCTCCTCAATCCGAATATTTTGTTTTTTTTATATTTATAAGTTGCTGACACTCTCCTGTTACTTTTTGTAGCGTAATCTTCGGATCCTGTTCCATGATAGTGAGGATTCTTGATCTAATTTCTTTGTCCTTCGGTGTCGTTAGACCCTGCACAAAAATTAGACACTTGAGCATGTCGCCTGACAATTCCTTTAATTGTGCATTAACAATACCTGCATACGTGACAAAATCATCATCCTCTTGTTTTACGATATTTAGACACTTGTATCGTGTATGAAACAGACTATCAAAAATTTTCAACAAAATTTCTACTGTTTCGCTGAATGTAATTTCTTCTGGTTTCTTTGGGAGGATTAAATTCACATATTTTGTATTTTCTTCTGTTCCCAACTTCTGCAATGATAGAGTGATTTTTTTTCCTCGTCGAACCATTGATCGCATCTTTTCATAAATATTGTTTCAGACCTATGAAAATAAGCCGGAAATGTTGAACCACTATCAGGGTCGTATTTAAATTCAGAGAGTGAATTTGAAATTCCTTCAGCAGAAAAAAAATCTAGAACCTGGTTCTTTTGTTGTCTTAGATAATACATCTTCCCAAAGTGATTTATTGTCTTTTGCCTGTTTGAATAACTTTCCAAACCTTTCTTGTTGCTAAATAAATTGTTGTTGTTGGAATTGTTGCTGTAAAGTGACTTGTAGCACCTTAGTTAATTCCGCAATTTGTTCCATTCTACCAACGTATCCACAAGAAAAAATTTTGCTCCAATTTATGTAGACAATAAAATTTTCTAAGTCCCAACAAGAGGGGGGGGGGCAATTTCTTACTTTCTGTAAGCGTTGCACAAGTTTTTCCTTTTCTAATGTTCCTCGTTAATAAGCATTAAAACAAAAAAGAGGGGAAATTACTTACTTTCTGTAAGCGTCAAACAAGTCTTTCTAATGTTCTTCGTTATTAAGTGTTGTCAACTGTATTTTTTTTCTTTTGTTTTAACTTGTGAGGTAATTTCGAATCTCGTTGCCAACTGATATGTCCCAGAAAGGGATATATTTATTCTAAGTAGCTAAGTGGTTTTGGCTACTGTAAATGGGTAGGACAATCTAGCAGGTAGCCATAATGGACTGGTACTCATCGTAGTTGTAGGCAATATGCTTAGGCTTATGCAATAGGCATAGGCCATACCCATAGGCCATAGGTGATGTACCTCCACATCAGTCTGTATTTATGGCTGACACCAGCCAATCATATTACTGTGAGGGGGAACCCAGGTGTGTGCATATTCAGTTGTAGTGGAAGAAGCATCAATGACTGAAGATGTTACACAATATGGTTGAGAAAGAGTTAGATTCCATGTGACCTGCTTCAAAGATAACCAAATGGCAATTTCAATATGACTCTAGTAATGTATTATTACCTATCTGATCAACCCAAGAAAGAAATTGTTTTAGGAAGAGACAGACTGGTTTTTAATTTCTTTTTTATTGGTTAGAAGGGATTGAATGTTGAAATTCAAATGTACAAATATTATATTTGAACTTAAAAGAAAATACCCTCTACAGACTTAAATCAATTGTTTGCTTTAAACTAGAAAAAATAAGTTCTTATGAGGTGGATACAAAACTGAATCAAAGAAAAGGTTTTAAAAACAAAAGGAGCAGGGGGTAAAACAGGTGTTTTTTCAGATAAAGGAAAATTAGGAATATAATAAATTTGTTTGTTTATACTTAAAAAACTAAAATGAAATTGAAAAAATATTTAAAATTTGCTTGAAACAAAAGTTTAAAATTATTCTTCTCTATAAAAGATATTTTTCTTTTTTGATGTTCCAAAAGAAAATCTACAAACTTTTTTTTACAAATTCCTGTTTAAAATATGAAATTTACATATCAAATTAAATGTTTTTAGTTTCAACCAAACAAAACTTTCATAAAATGTTCATGGTAAAATTAATGTTTAGAAATTATTAAATTTGCCAAGAACCCATTTATTTCTTGAAAAAATATCTGATGCAAATTTTTTATTCATTTAAGTGTGTGATGTAAATCTGTCAATTATTGCATTTTATGAATTCCTCCTCTTGTGAATTAGTCATGAATTCAACTCATACCCAAGAACCCCCTCCACTCCATAGTAATATAAAATACAAACTTTTCTCTGTAGAAGTTTTGCCATTGTAATATGAGCAGGTAAATGGTTGGGTTTAACTCGCAATGCTTCTTTGTACCAATTCTCAGCATTTTCTATATTACCAGATTTGAAATAGGCTTCACCTATAAAAAGACAAAATAATAAAATCAAGCACTGATCATCAAATTCTGCTTATGTTAGTTTCTAGAGTAATCAAAAAGAAGTTACAAATGCTTTTCTTTATATAACTAAATTTAGTTTATCATGAAAGAAATAAATAACCTCGACATTAAAGACTCTTTATCTAGGGATAGTAATTTTAATTGTTGACTATATTTCTATACAGTGTAACCCGGATATAAGAGAAACCCGGATATAAGAGAGATTCTATCTGGTCCCAAATTAGAGCCTGTGTTAATGTATATATAATAGACCAAACCTGGATACAAGATACTTCTTCTCCGGTCCCGACAACTCTCTTATATCCGGGTTACACTGTATATTAGAAGACAACAAGAAGTTGGGTAAAAGCACAGACCTCATGATGAAATATCAAAATAGTTGACAGATCATTGGTGCTTGTCTTTGGTTCAAAGACCAAAAACTGTTTATCATACTAAAGAACCAAAACAAGTAGATATTTGCTAAAAACCCATGACTTAATAAAAAATAAAACTGAACTTACCAAGCATATTATAAATACTTTGCATTGCATAATGGGCAGGAGCTCTTTGGATGGCTTCATTATATGAATCAATGGCAAGCTATAAACAAAGTAACAAAAATGTAAATATATATTGAGGGTTCACAATCAAAAATGGCGAGACATGTTTTGGTATAAACGAGCTTAAGTCAACCAAATATTTTATTGCCCTTTGTGCTATATTTGATTTGCCTGAAGTGTTTGTTAATATCTGATTGGAAGTGACCATTTCAGATCATTATAGAATGTGTATGTCCATTCCCAACTAGAAGTGACGAGATTCTGTTTCAATAGTTGTTAAATTGAGCAAAAACTTTCAATATGAAAGTTTCAAAATTATTCTTCCTCATAGAATATTAATACAAATATAGAAAATTAAAGCATCAAATTTTACATTAAATGGAAAAATATAAAAAAAAAAAGAAAAATCCTATGTTGATATAGACAAACATCATAAACTGTCTGTCATCTGCAAGATATGAAAAACTGTCATTTTGACACAGTTATTTTTCAAGCACAAAGGTTAAAGATTGATAAATATTCTTTATATAAAAAAAAATGTGGGTTGCAGGATACAAAATTTTATTATTTTTTTTTTTCAGAACTCATTCAAGGACAAATACACAATATATGCAAACAACTAAAGAAAGAAAAAAAGGAAAAGAAAAATACTACCAGAGAATCAGCAATATAAATCAGACAGATTGAATTTAAACCCAGTAACCATTCCTTCTGCTTATGCAGGGAAGACTGCTTAGACTTAATATAAAAGGTCTCAAGCACACAAATGCTAATCTGAATGTACTCTGCTGACTACTGTAAAAAAACATGGCACAAGTTGGATTATTTATTAAGTGATCTGTAATTGTAGAATCTGAAGTATTAACATACAAAGCAAAATTTCATACAGCATTCTATGGATCTTAGATGGTAAATGCTGATCAATCCTCTTCTGCAACCTGATTAATTCTACTAATATATTGAGCATCACTAAAATTTAAAATTATAAATTGCATATATGACAAATGCAATGTCTATATAATACTGAACATACCAATTTGATTTCAGATATTTTCTTACTAACTGCTAGTCGGACTTTACCACACCTTGCATTTGATCTAACTAAAACCTATAAGAGGGAAAAGGTTTGGCAACTAAAAACTTAATGACACAGATGTTCACTTGCAAGCAAGACTTTACCAGAAGAAACTCTTTTCTTCAAGTAAGAGAGAGAATGAGAGATCAAGAATATACTGACAACCAAAAAGCACAGCGATTTCAGATTTCTATCATGTTCAACAATGACATAAGACATTTTCTATAAACAATTTTGATAAAAATATTATATTTAAACAATACATTAGACAATTCGCATGATGGCGAACAAACATTTTGTATATAAATCAGTCAAGTTTGCATTTTAGATTCATTCTCATTGCTTGAATTAATTCAATTTTCTCCTGCACAATTGATAACCAATCTATTCACCTCCATATTTTATTGTATGACTTATTCCTTGCTAAGAACAAGGTTACATTTTTTAAATATTGTCTATTGAGAATATATAAAATCTAAATGCGATATAAAGCAACAAAAATCATTTATTATAATCTACAATGATATAGAATTCAATTCAAACTGTTCATGCATTTAAACACATGATATTGCCAATGCAGTAATATTATTAATTTTGTTTTTTATTAAAAATAAAATAAAATAATCAAGAAAACATAATCCAGAAGTAAACAAAATAAATCCAAGATTTAGAATGTTACCTGATATTTGTGAAGGTCAGTATACATCCTTCCCAAATTGTAGAGAGCTGATATTTTGGTACTTTCATGAAGCCTTGGGTCGCGTAAGCCATTAATATCTATACCTGCACATTCTCGGTAGCTCTGAAAGAAAATTAAAAAATGCTCAGTGTAATTAAAAAGTAAAGTTTAATTGGTAATGCAATAAAATTATGCAGATATAAGAAATTACTAGAGAAAGAAATGATGACAATATATGAAAAATTAAAGGGAGGTAAGTATTTACAGAGTTCTTTCCCTTGAATTAGTTGAGAAAACGAGAAAAATAGCCGTAATGTAAATTATGAATAAAAAGATAAAAGAAATGTTAACATAAAATGTTATTTGAAATGATAAAATGTGTTTTAAAATTATTAAAGACGTTTTACTAAGATTTATGCGTCTCTCATTTTAAAAAAAATCTATATATGAAAACGAATGAATAACAAAGTGGAAAAGATTCTGTGTGACATTTAAGACTTCAGACTAAAGTAATGTTTTTGTTGATGAAATTATGCATATGTAAGTGGAGGGGAGATATAAAAACGCAATCATCGCTTATAATTGTGCACTGACCAAACACTAAACATGTTGGAATTTTAAACTTTAAATTTTTCTCTCTCTCTCTCAGATGTGTTTTGGCATGTAGCCTAACCAATTTCATTCAGTTTCTTCATGCTTTTGTTTTTATCACTTACTCCACAATGTTATAGAAAATCTGACAAGAAAAGTGAAATATAAGAACCTGGACACAAATTTACTGTGGATATTCTAGTGATTAAAACACTTTTGCTTTAGTAAATGGCTTTCACTTTTAATTAAAGTAAAAAATTTTAAAGCAAAATTATAGTCAGACTCATTATGGTGAAAAATGAATGCATTGAGTGTGTTGCTTTGTAAAAGATCCCCTTTATGTTCATATAATCTTTTATTCAAATTCCTTGTAGTTTCTCCTATGTATTCCTTGTGGCAATCATTACAGGTGAAATATATTAGAGCGCAATAATTAGTCCATCAGACACAAATCTTTCAAATTCAATCTAATGACCTTGTATTAAACCAAACAAAACTTAGTAAATAGGGTGTCTATCATAGAGCAAGGGTTAGTAAGTTAATTTTTCAGCTATTCACAGAGGTACAGAGTTCAATCATCCCTGGATGCTCTGTTACCAGCTTTGTAAGCTGACCAGTTGGCTAGTGTGGTCAGTTTAGTTCTCACTAGGTTCTTTACTATGGGCCAACCGAGTTTGTGTAAATATTCAGAGGAGTGGCTGTAGGTGAAGCTTAGTACACTGTGGCTTTGTGCCAGACTATGTTAAGCTTAGCAAATATCAACCATTTGTAGATCTCAAGCCTTGACTTAAAATAATAATAGAAAAAAAATACTTAGAAAATTGAGTACCCTCTCATAGACTTGAACCTTTGGAATATTAGTTATTGAAGCATAACTATTTTTGTTAATTTTTATAAACTGCAAGTCAGAAAGTTACTTTTTTGGCAATTGCTACAACAAAAAACAAAAAAATGTTATATTTTTAAAATTGTCATTGTATTTATTTTTATCAACATATTTTTCAAGGAAGTAATTAAAAACAATGTCCCTGAATTTATCTGGCAATCCTTTTTTGTTTTATTTTTCTCAATTGATATAAATTTAAGCATTTTGAGTTAAATATAAATTTCCATGAGGTTCCTGACAAAATTAATTACAATAAATCAATATCACTAACTTCAAAAGGTAAACATTTTCTGCTTCTCATACAAGAAAATCCATATTTTCCTCTAATTTTTAAGATGTATGAAGATGATGCTGAAAAGTTCTTAGCCTGAGACACATTACAAAATCTAACTAAATATCAAAATTTACTTAGTTTTTTTTCTGTTAGGATAAGAACTTTCCAGCATCTTGTAATATTTTTAAAAATATTCTATTTATATGACGTCTATACAGCCATTTTGAATATCTTGAGAATTCATTATGCAATGTTTCAGTGAGCAAACTTTACACTTTCCTATAGGGTTACTTAGCAATGAGATGCAGTTAAGTGAGCAGATATTCTGTATAAACAAATTTACTATGTTCATTATGTCACAATGTGGCAATCACAACTGAGTAGTGAGTTGGATCCTCACTGGGTGCCCCATACTGTCAGCTTTGTGACTCATCTAAGCTATGCTTAGAAAATCACCATAAGAAGTTAGAGAATGGAATTTTAAAGAATGGAATATAATCCATAATCTATTTTGCAGTCATAAAGGTACAAATATTCACTAGAGTAACACATGAAAATAACAAAGAAAATAGACTAGAAGAAAATTATCTGTACACTTCAACAGTCAATGGCATTTCCTTTCTGGTCAGGAAACATTTTCTAAAGTTAGTAATTAATCTATTTCAAATTTATTTTGGTGTACTATTACACTGAATCTTTGAAAGTAAAATCACCAAATTGTTGAGTTATCTTGAATGAACCCTAAGTTGTCACTATAAATTTTCATTTTAATTCAGGTCCAGGCTCATTCATTATTCTTGTCGTCATTGAACCAATTTTTCACCAGTACATTTGCATATTTAGGATTATTATCATATTGGGAATAAAAAAAACAAACAAAAAAAAACACATACCTGGCAAAATCTTTCAGATTTTCCTTTAAAATATTACCATAATGTTTCTAAATTTTTCATGGTTTCAACAATGTTTAAGCAAATGACTTTCATCATATTTTTTCTATCAATTGCCATAAAGTTAACTTTGTAACTGAAAACTATTTAGCTGTTGTTCCAAAACTCATTCTGGTATTGGAAGCATTCAAAAGTTGTCGTTTTAAATTCAAAAACAACATTTTCATCTTTGCCATGTTGTTGTTTTTGATAATGACTTGAAGTAAACAATATGCAGACTCATGGTAAACTTAAGGTCTTTTAAAAATTTACAAACTCAGATATATAGACTGATAAACTATTTCACCATAATATATCTATATATATATATATATATATATATATATATATATATATATGAAGAAATATAGTTTTAAGATGTGCTATATTTATGGGATAAAGTGCTCAATATTAGAGAGAGTGTATATAAATATAAAAGTGAACATTGAAGTCAACACTCAGAGGTGATAGGCTGTTTCATGCTAGACGTAATTGTTAGGCTGCGAGTGTTGGGTTTTTCTCGACTAATTTTATATATGGGTCACTTATGGCCTGACGATCGCATGAAACAGACTGTTGCCTCTGAGTGATGACTTCAATGTTCACTTATATATATTTATTTATTTGTTTGTTATCAATTTTATAAATAAAATAATTTACTGTCAAACAGATGATTTTGTCCTTGCTAATTGTATCTTGTAATAGTGTTGTATAAAATATGTAAATATTTTTATTCTATTCTTCATCAGAAACTGTTTCGTAATTTGGTTATTTATCTAGAATAGGAGGCACGGTGGAGTAATGGATAGTGGCATGGATTGAGGAATCAGAGAACCGAGTTTGAATTCCAGTTGAATCCATTACATTCATTTATGTGCTAATACCCTTGGAAAAGGGGTATGAATCCTCTTCTTCTCCCCTCCAGCTATGGGTAAATAGCAGGACAGACCGGGTTCTGTAACCTTGGATGGCAACAGGTCTACCACAGAAAGATATGGCAACCTACTGCAGGGAAAAAATCTGCCTTGTCAGTCATGTATCAAAAGATACATGATTGCCTAATGTGTATCACATATGGCACATAACCAACTGACTGATCTAAAATAGTAAACATACAACAGTGTTCAATATGTTAGTCTAAAAAAAACAAAAACAATGATAACATAATATTTGAAGGAAATGAAGAAACTAACCTCGTGTGTGTGTGTGTGTATATATATATATTTGTGTATTTAGACAGCAATCCTTTCATGCACATTTCATTGAATATGACAGACAAGGTGCTTTGATTTAGTTTTTTTTTTTATATACAGTTTCTCATGTGATCTACTAATTTTTTTTTTCTTTTTGGATGATAAATTATATAAAAACTGTCCAATTGTTCTTTTTATCTGAGCACTTTTGTCTATACATTTAGCCATTTTCAAGGTTGAAATATATTAACTGTTAACAAGAAATAGATTGTTGTATGTATTTATGTTTTCATTTTCAAAACACAGTCAAGATAATGCGTCCATATTTATAGTTGATATAAGTGTTGAATTTTTGTTTTATTAATAAGGCTTCCATTATTTTTAATCTTTTTTGCATGTAGATGATGCTATTTGTGTTGTTAACAAGTATGTTACAAATAGGGTTTGGTAGATCTCCATGAGTATTTAAATGAGACCTAATTGAGCTATGGTTAGAAAGGTGTAGTGTGAGTCTTCATGCCAAACGTTGTAGTATGGCCTATATAATTTACAAATTTTGATTGATAAGGAATACAATTTCTTAATGGATGTTTAAATTCATAAATAATATTTATCCTATTTAAGTTTGTTTTAAGAGAACAATTATTATTTTTAACTATAAGGTTAGAGGTTTTAAATTTTTTGTAATAAATAATTAATATAATTTTTTTGCTATTGTCAACTGGTGTTGTGCATTTTTTGTGCTCTCAATGGATCTATATCCATTGAGAGCACCATTCTGTTCATATATATATATATATATATATATATATATATATATATATATATATATATGAACAGAATGGTGCTCGGATATATATATATATATCCGATGTGATGAGAACAAAAGTAATATATAAAATATATAAATTCTAATGTTCGCAGCATTCATTCAAAAAAGAGCTCGATACAGGTAGTAGAGCGATAATTATTTATTATAATTTTATATAGACAAAACCATTTTACTCATAACAAAGAAGTAACTTGGTTTCAGTGCATTTTAACTGCACATCTACGGGTGAGGGTCGGAAATGGTTACCCTCACCCGTAGATGTGCAGTTAAAATGCACTGAAACCAAGTTGCATCTTTCTTGTGAGTAAAATGGTTTTGTCTATATGATAAAATTATAATAAATATATATATATATATATTTACGACAGAATAATTTCATATATATCTTAATTCCAGTTATAATCCAATATGTAAATTTTGTCGACACAGCATCAGATTTGTCAGGGAGAAAATAAAATGGGATACTTTTGGACACGTCTCCTATTCAATTCTTTGAGCATGATGGCTACAATATGGTGATAATGAACATTTAATTCAAAGAGTGTGCAAAAACAACTGAAAGGAGGTTTTCAACAACCCATTCTTGGAATGATAATGATTTATCAAAAAATTACAATATACATACAGCTAATCAATATTCAAAACTGTTATAAGCAAATTAGGTGAAAATTTTAATCTTTCAAAATATGCTACAATTGTTATTTAAATATGAAAGTTATACAGAGATGCAGTGTTTAAAATATTTCAGAAGATCATTTAAAGATTTTCATCATCCAATAGGCTAAAAAAAAAAATGAAAATCATGCTTGTAGAAGAGATTCAATTAAATGTTGAGTTTGTTAATCAAACAGATGCTAACATCTTCAGAGCTAACATGTGTACAATGGAAATGTATTGCATCCATAGTGGCTAAGAAATGAAAGATCAATTTTCAAAATGTAGATGAAATATAATAAAACTGCTGCCCCACTTTAATGTCTACACATCTTTTGTGTGTTAATCAAACATTAATAATCAATAAGACATGATTTATAGAGCTATTTACCTCATGACTTGAAGGCAGTTTCTCATGTTTTAGCAAATTTTCTTTCTATATTATTAATAAAGGAAGAATGGCAGGTTCAGCACTATGGTCTACTACCCCCACAAAACCTCTACTACATGTTGATTTAAGAGTTTCCCAACCTGGGGACATAAAGCCAGAAAGAAAAATTGATGGAAAGGGTAACACTTTTTTAAATTACCAAAAATCAGGGAATTATCCAATTTAAATGAAAATTTCAGTACATATTCATTAATTATTTACTTTTATAATGAAAAAGTTTTTTTATTAAAAGAAAAATCTGAGAAAATGTCATTCTTTTTGTAATAACCACCAATATTTTCATTTAGTTTTACTCAAAAAAATGTTTATGTCAAATTTTCACATTTCCATAAAGATTAATTGCTGTTGCATCTCTGCTGGAAAAAAAGGTGTTATAAAGATTCCAACACAACACAAATGGGATTGTCTTAAAAATTTGTTTTAAAAACAGTATTTCAGTTTTCAGGAAAATTCTACATGTTGAAATCTTTAAACATTTTTATTTTTTAAGTGATTATTTTCTTGGCTTTATCTTTCTTGAAATGTAAAAACAAAAACAAAAAAATTGAGACTAGAAATTTTATTTTAATTACGAGCCATGGACTTCTGGTTAGTATTTAACCCCCCCACCAAAAAAAAAACAGAGTTCCTCCTTAGTGGATTATCTTGGAATAAAAAATGATTTTACAGAGATATATTGATTTAAAAGAAAATTACAATTTAAAAATATAAGTGCTACTGAAATTAGCACTTCTACCCGCCCCCAAACCCCCACATTCTCAGTAGGTATGGGGCCACCATGTGGTTGAGAGGTTCAGGGTAGTAAGTACCAGCCCTGTCAATTAACATAGTTGATGATTGACAATCTCACTTAGGTAGGGGGAAAAAAAAAAACAAAAAAACAAAAAACAAAAAAACAAAACAAAAAAAAACTGCTGAAACTAGCTCTTTTGGGGCTCTCACCACATTGGGGGTTCCTGCATAGCACGTACCTCACTGACCATGCAGATACACAATGTATATTATTAATTGATGACTGACAATGTAACGTCAGTTTAAAAATAATTAATGAAATGGCAGATGGCCATGAAACGGTGCTGAAAAAAAAAAAAAAAAAAAGGTAGAGGCCACTACACGGCCCAAACTCATGTTAAATCCAATATTTTAAATTTGTATTTACATGCCAAGCTCACCGAGTAGCAGGTTGATCTCATTGGCTATTAGGATTGAGTTTTATTCTCTTATTTTGAGGATTCTTTAAGAATTTTTAAAAAAAATTAATTCTTCCATGGTCTTACCTTTTCTGCTTCTTCATATCGCTCCAAGAGGGCATAAACAATTCCCAGATTGAGATAGGCCACTGAAGAAATTTCAAAAGAAAATATTGAAGACATAATTAAAAAAAAAAATAAAGTTACTGACAAATTTGTTGCAAAAACTCTACAAACGCAAACTGTAAGAGATTTGTATATATCTCAGAGTTTTATGTCTTGTTTGTTGACCACAAGAATTTGAAATGTTGAGAGTTTGGAATGCTTTGGTTATTCTCTGATGAGAAAAACTGATCAAGACTAAAATTTCATCTGAAGGAATGACTGATGGTTATATAGAGGCCCTACAGACGTTCCAATGGTCAGGCAGATAAAGTTTCCAGTAATTGTGATGGTTTTAGAAAACATCAGCCTCCTCACTTCTTTCCTCAGGGCTTAAAGGTGAATGCTGCTGACTAAGGAGGTGTTTAGAGAAGGTTGGGAGTTCTTGGATAAAGGGCAGGAGCAGACTGTACACCTACCAACAAGACTGTGTTGTCTCATAAGGCCAAGATGGCCCAAGAATGGATGAATTACAATCTTCACAATCATATCACCAAATATATGGCATATCCTAGCTCTTCAGACCTTTCGTCAAGATTATTCATGCCCATTTTTTCTCAAATAAAAAAAATCTCTTCTTTCATGGCTTATGTGCCTTAGAACTAAACTCATGCAAATGTGTCCAAAGTACCAAGAAACACTGTGTGTGTGTGTGTGTGTGTGTGTATATGTATGTATGTATGTGTGTGTGTGTGTATATATATATATATATATATATATATATACACACACACAGTGTTATTTATGGCATAGGAGAAATAAAAATAGAAATGCCAGTCTCTAGCAACAGTTGGCAATACATAACTGCCTCAGCCACTATGCATATTACACATGCACTATATATATATATAGTGTGTGTGTATTTGGGAAGCAATCCCTCTGTTATAAAAGTTTCATTAAAAATGACTGACAAGGTACTGTGATAAGGTTTTTAAGCTTTTTATCCAATTTTTCTTTCATTCATACAAGTATTTTCTTTTTTGGATATAAAGTGTGTAAAAATTGTCTAAATGCTCTAAGGATACAAGTGCTTTTGTCTAATCTATTATCCATTATAAAGGATGTTTTTTAATTTTTTTTTTACTGAGCAAGTAGATTTTAATATATGTCTATAGTCATGGGATTTCCTCCCACCAAAAAAAACAAAAAAAAACATGGTCAGTACATTGTGGTCATGTTCATAGTTGATATTATTGAGTAAAAGCACTTGGATATATAGAATATTTTGGCATTTTTACACACTTTAGAAAGAAAAATACTTGTACGAATGCAAGAAAGATTGAATAAAATGCATAATTACAGTACCTTGTCAGATATATAAAGAATTAAAGGATTTTATTTTATTTGGCATTTTTATTACTTCAAACGTTGTCTTTAGTGGATACAGTGCATTTGATTTGTTAGTTAGTTTCTCTCATTCCTGTGCAACACTGGAATCATTTTGACAATGCATCTGAACAAAAGCAGATCAAGCATAACAGAGGTTGTATTTATCTGGATGTGTAAATAAGACTTATTGCCTATTAAACAAAAGT